>JAWZYT010000654.1:0-228720 GCA_034508575.1 Petrolisthes manimaculis | reverse complement strand
TTTTACTTCTTTCTTGAACTGGTCCAACTAGATTCATTAATTGTGACTATACCGACGACAGCAGTACCAGTAATGACATATATATTAATCAATACAATTAGTCAGTAAATACACTATCACTACTACTATTATAACTACTACAACAACTACTACTACTATTAAAACTACAATTACTACTACTACTACTACTACTACAGCTACAATTCTTACTACTACTACTACTACTAATAATAATAATAACAACAGAAGATAGTCCACCACCGCCATCAAAATAACAACAAACAAACAAACAAACAAACCCCACCAACCATTAGAAAGCGTAGGTAGGTAAGTAGGTAGTAGGCCTAGCGTAAATAATGTGTGGTGATGGAGCCTTGGGGTGGTAGTGGTGGTGTATATCTGGACCATCACCACCACCACCACCACTACCAATACTGTCACCACTACTACTCCTACTACTATTGCTGCTATTTTCACCATCACTACTACTACTAGTACTACTAAAACTTCTACCTCTACAGCGACTACTACTACTTCTAAGACTAAGACTACTACTGTTACTACTACTACTACTACTAATAATAATAATAATAAAAATAAAAATAAATATAATAGCAATAATATTAATAATAATAATAGTAATAAACTACATCCCTTGTTAAATAAAATTTTTTTTAGTTTGTAATGTGAAGGTGTTGCTTCTTTCCTAGTCATTAAGGAGTGTTATTTACTCAGGTTAATGCTAAACAATTATAATGATAAGAGACAACAGTTGTAAAAAACTACATCATTATAAGTGGAAACCTGTCAACCTCCACCAACCACTTCACACAAATGACACCAATTACCAACTCCACATCACTCCCTTCATTATCATTCATATCTGTTGTCTGTCATCATTCTACACCTGTTCTCTAATCATTCCATACCTGTCCTCTCCACACCTTTCACAGGATGGATGGGGGGGTGGGGGTGGGGGTGGGGGTGGGGGGCGGGACTCACCTGTAGCAGAGAAAACAATCACTGTATCAATCAATCAATATAATCACTTTAGACTTGGATCACAATAATTACTGCCATAAACACACTGATTATAAAATGAGATTGCAATTTACTTGTAATGCGCTAAATAGCACAATGCATGATACATATATAGAGTTACGTGTGTGTGTGTGTGTGTGTGTGTACTGTGGAATATAATGTAAGATTCATAGCATATAATGGTTAGAGAGTTAGAGAGGTATCAGGCTTGTTACTGGAATAACTGGAATTAAAGAACAGAGGAAGTGGAAGTGTGAAAAAGTTGATGGGAATAAAAAGAAAGAGGAAAGAAAAGGGAAAGAAATGTGAGAGGCAAGAACAAGGAAAGGGAACAAGGAAAGAGAAGGTAGAGGAAGAGAAGGAAAAGAGGACAAGGAAAGAGAAGGTAGAGGAAGAGAAGGAAAAGAGGACAAGGAAAGAGAAGGTAGAGGAAGAGAAGGAAAGAGAGGGTAGAGGAAGAGAAGGAAAAGAGGACAAGGAGAGGGTAAAGGGATGGATGGGGAAGGGGAAGAAGCAGGGAACTGAAGAAGAGAAATAGAAATAGGAAGGAAGGATGAGACAGAATAATAATCAACACGAACGCACATCTTATTATTATATGGATAGAGGTTAATAGACTCAATGTGAATCAGGGTGAGTCAGGGAGTGAGTCACGAGAGAGAGAGAGAGAGAGAGAGAGAGAGAGAGAGAGAGAGAGAGAGAGAGAGAGAGGAGAGAGAGAGAGAGAGAGAATGGGGGAGGATGGTGAGGGAGCTATCGAGTTAGAGGAGGTGAGTCAGGAAAAGATGAGAAAGTGAGTAATGATGGCAAGTCCTCAAGGTGCAAAAAAAGACAAAGGATGAGAGAGAGAGAGAGAGAGAGAGAGAGAGAGAGAGAGAGAGAGAGAGAGAGAGAGTAAATAAATAGCATAGTTATGATAACCTGGTGAGCAATTCCTTCCTCCTCCTCCTCCTCCTCTCATATTCCCTCCTCCTCTTTTCTCTTTCTTTGAACCCCTACTACTCTTTCTCTCCAGCGACCCCCTGATTATCTCTCCACTTCCTTCAATTCCCACCAAAAGAAGAAAAACTCGAAGAGAGACACAGAGAGATGGGGTGGGTGGGTGGGGTGGGTGAGGGTTGAGGGTCTGTTATGTCAGTAACGGTGGTGTTGAAGCGTTACCACAACACTTCTCTCTCTCGTCACTGCTCATACTGTTACTGATGGTGATGATGGTGGTGGTGATAGTGGTAGGTAGCCTAGTTCTGGGATGGTGATAATGGTGGCAGGAATGGAAGTGGTAGTGGCAGTGGTGGTGGTAGCCTAGTGGTTTGTGGTAGTGATGATAGTGGTGGTGACGGTGGTAGGTAGCCTAGTTCTGGGATGATGATAATGGTGGCAGGAATGGGAGTGGGAGTGGTGGTAGTAGCCTAGTGGTTTGTGGTAGTGGTGATGGTAGCTTGTGTGTTGTAGTGGTGGTGGTGGGTATAGTTTTGTGATATTGGTATAGTGATGGTAGAGGTATTATTTGAGGTGGTGGTGGTGGTAGCATAGTGTTTTGTGATGGTGGCTGTGATGGATGAGTTGGTGTAAGCAATGGTGATAGCAGGTAGCAGCCTAGTTTTGTGATGGTCTTGGTGGTGTAGCATTGTGATGGTGTACAGTAGGTATAGTGGTCAACTGGTCATGGTAGTGGTAGCCTAGATTTGTGGGGTGGGGATTACAGTGACTGAGTTGTATGTTGTATGGGGTGGTGGTAATGGAAGAAGTTTACAGTGGTGGTTGTGAATGTGGTGGTGGTGGTGGTGGATGTTATTATTTTGGTAAGGGTATACAGAGGTTCCATATTCATCCATACTATACTTTAATTAAGGGACCCTGTGATGTAGTCAGAAAATTGGAGGTAAGAGAGTCCTTCAATTATTACCACGAAACATCACTTATATTGAAGGAGCTCGTTTGGTGGCACAGTCTAATCAGGAGGAATCAGAAGCCACCAAGTTTCATACAGGATTAGAGGGTCCTTAAGGGGAAAGTTCAGTGTTGATAAATCTGGAGTAACTGATTCATCCAGACTATTCCAGGCAACAGAACACCATTATTTTTGTTCATCTGGTCCTCTTTCCTGGCATATTTTGGAGGAATCAAGACGCTCCAATGAACCAAAAGTAGACCCTCCCCTTAAAATAAATAACTTAAATAACTGAAGGAACCACTTGCCCAATATTTCATAACTTTCCTTAACTTTTTTACTATGGGCATTTTCCTGTGAAAAAAAAAATCGTCTGTTGCTGATTGGTTAATTGCAGATTGCGTTTCAAGTTTTGGAGGTAAGGAATGTTTCTCGCCGACAAGAGAATCGTGTGAAAAATGTCGATAACAGTGTAGATGTAGAATTGCCTGCCGTTGTGTAAGCATTAAGGGGAGCGTTTACTTTTCGTACATTACAGTGCCTTGATTCCTCCAAAATATGCCAGGAAACACGACTAGATGGACAAAAATAAGGGAGTCCTGTTGCTTGGAATAGTTTGGAGGAATGAGTTGCTCCAGATTTGCCAACACTGTACTTCCCCCTTAAGGGTTGACTTGGAAGGACCAATAAGTGTGGTTTGTTTACAGTATATTTTTTTTATTATTTTGTAGTAGATGTTGTGGTTCAGTTCAGAGAGGAGATGTTCAGCACTAACCAGTCACCATATGGCTCTCCTTTCTTGACACCAGACAATGCGCTCGATGCGGTTGTTCTCTCTCTCTCTCTCTCTCTCTCTCTCTCTCTCTCTCTCTCTCTCTCTCTCTCTCTCTCTCTCTCTCTCTCTCTTATAATTACGAAAATAATGTATTGCAGTGTTACTTATCTTACCAAATAGAAATAGAAAGACCAAGGCTAAACAATGACTCAAACAACTAAGTAATTAACGCCTCTGGTACGAAATATCCAGAGTGGAAAGATAGTAGTATTTCCCACGAGTGAATGATCTTAGACTAAACTATAGCTTCCATTACTGTTCGATTTTGTGTGTGTGTGTGTGTGTGTGTGTGTGTGTGTGTGTGTGTGTGTGTGTGTGTGTGTGTGTGTGGCGGCAACCGTAAATGTCACAGCCCAGGGCAGGAGTATTCAAGTGGTGGATTTCTGTGACTTCCCTTTTGTTTTGTTTTTCTGAGTGTCTAGACGATGGTAATGTGGAGAGTGGATGTCCTCAACATACTTAACCTCCTAATTGTTCCAAAAATTTCACAATATATTACATGAGGATCAACAGGTTAACATTTATTTTCAAAACTGTCTGGTTATATACTTTCCCACAAATTATAGTGCTGTACGACTGATGCTTGTATGTAGGTTTTATTCTACTCTTTAAATTTATAGTCTTTAATGCAGTAGTCAGTCAGCCACACGCAAATCTAGTGAAGCTGATCTTGTATGAAAATTGTAGGCTTCTGATTCCTTCTGACAATGCCACGAAACAAGCTCCTTCTATATAGGTGGTGTTTCGTGGCAATATTTGAAGGACTCATTTACCTCCAATTTTCGGACAACAACACAGGGTCCCTTAAAGAAAGTAATTGTGTAACCCTGACCTACAATCTCTTATTATTATCATCTTATTATTAATGCCTGATTCAACCTGGCGAAATTATATGACACACATACAAGTAAGACTCAAGTGTGTCAAGTATATCGATTTTTCCTGTTTTTTTTTTCACCCAATTAGGCAAGTTAGGTGTATCTCTGAGTGAACCAAACAGTACCCGTATAGTACCATGAATGAAACAAACAAAATGAATGATTTTGGGTGTGGCGAGGAGGAGTGTTCAGCACCACCTGCACCAACAGCTGCGTTACGTTACGTTAGGTTAGGTTAGGTTAAGTCATCCTCTTTCAAGTAAAATGGGTTGGGAAAGACAAGACAATGAGACAAGCCTATTTGTAATAACGTCCTATACTTAGTTTTATCACTACAAAGCAAGCGTAACTTTTTCCAACTGTTATTGCCTTTTGATAGATACGATATGGTGCCGAACGCTCATATAGAGAACATCCGAATGGTGACTGGACAGGTGCTGAGAACACGTGTGAACCCCAACAGGTGTGTGTGTGTGTGTGTGGTGGAGGTAGTTGTTGAGGGTAATGGCCAGGTGAGGTCATCTGATTGGAGTTTACCTTTACCTTGATTATACCTTTTTAATATTATCCAAACCATTTATACCTTTTTAATATTATCCAAACCAGTCATAAACTTATATTCAACACCTGTGTGATTTGGGGGGAACTACCTGACCTATTATAATTGGATAACAGGGTTCAAGTGGATAGTAAACATTTGGTACATAGGAGCGCCTTGATTCCTCCAAAGTATGCCACGAAACAAGATCATATTAATGAAAATATAATAGTGACCTGTTGATTGGAATAGGTTGGAGGAATCATTTGCTCCAGATATCCCTTCCCAAGAATGTATTAGCCTAGAACTTGAAGAATATTGTCCTTAAGTTGCATGGCCTTGTTGATATTAATGGTGTGTTTGGGATACAAGTAGTGAGTGACGTTGGGTGTTGGCCAAGTATAGTCTGGTTATCACTCTATCATACTCAAGTTCACGATTGCTTTATTTACACACACACACACACACATTATTACTCTGCGTGTGTGTGTGTGTGTGTGTGTGTGACGTTTATGTGTGTATATGTATGTGATGTGTACGTCCACAGTGTAAAAGGATGTGTCTGTGACGTAGATAAATTGTGTACGTGTACGTGTATGTATGTATGTACGTGTTTTGGCCAAAGAGCTCCGTCTGGGTACACACGGCGTCACTGACCTCCAAATGGACGTGACAAAATGCACCCCGCGTTATTGGGGGAGGGGGAGGGGGAGGGGGAGGGGGGGGGGGGGGGGGGTGCGGAGGGGGAGGGGTAGAGAGGTGAAGGTGACTGGAGGGAGGGAGGGAGGGAGGGAGGGATGAGGGGAGGAGATGAGAAGATGCGAGATATACAAAGGGATGAAGAAAGGGAAGGTATATATAGAGGAAATAGAGAAGAGAGAGAGAGAGAGAGAGAGAGAGAGAGAGAGAGAGAGAGAGAGAGAGAGAGAGAGAGAGAGAGAGAATGTGGTGGTAATGAGGATAACAGTGGAGGAGAGAAACGGTGAAGAGGAGGTAAGGGAGTGGAAGAGAAGAAAATGAAAAAAGCAGAAGAGTGATGAGGAGAGTGAGAGGAAGAGGATGTGGTGGGGCTAAGAAGGCGAGAGTGGTGTGGAGTGGGGTGAGGACGTGAGTGGTGTGGAGTGGGGTGAGTGATATGGAGTGAGGTGAGGAGGTGAGTGATGTGGAGTGGGAGACAGAGGTGGTACGAGTGAGAGGGAAGAGTGGAAGAAGAAAAGGTCTGAGTGGGAGAAAGCTGAGGGCAGGGAGAGAAAGAGTGAGTGAGAAGCAGAGGGCAGGGAGAGACAGAGGGAGTGAGAAGCAGAGAGGGCAGGGAGGGAGAGAAAGAGGGAGTGAGAGGCAGGGAGAGAGAAAGAGTGAGTGAGGAGCAGAGAGGGCAGGGAGGGAGAAAGAGGGAGTGAGGAGCAGAGAGTTAGACAGACTAGCCTATACGTGTTTAAAGTAAGGTTATGTGGCTTTATGTTGTAGTGTTGTCTGTAACACATGACCCCTTCCTTACCAACACAACACATGCATCTCCAAACTCATCCTCTCCACTTATATACAATGTCGTATTAGTCGGTATCATTTTATAATTTATATATATATAATTTTTAGTCATTCACGACTCTAGACGAAGCTAGATTAATATTAAGACGAAGACTGAAGGACGGAGGAAGAAGGAAATAAGTATTTTTACAGCAGAGTGGATACAAACAATACGGACTGCAAATTTCAAATGCCCAGGATCGAGTCCAAGACAAACATCTGTATTTTTGTTGTTGTTGTTGTTGTTTTTGAGGTAATCTGATGGTTCTCGCTGTTCTTCCCAAGTATCCCGTCTACGCCGCCACGTCAAAACATCGTCATCAACGCGTAACATACAAGATCCCGACGGTATAGCTGCTCTCCTGATAGTGACGTGTATAAAATTAAATAAGGTGTTGTCATCTATAGTGGGACAGAAGAGAAGCAACCAACACCATGAAGCTCCACTGTCTCTAGAACGACACTCAATAATCTCTAGGCCTCACAAGAGTCACAGGGTGTATATACTGACAACTTACAATCCCGAGGTTCAATGAGGTATTAAAATATATAAATAATAACAAATATCTAGTGACATTTCCGTTGTTCTCATTTCCTTCTTCTTCAAATTGAACTAATCTTACTCCTTCCATTTAATTCATTTTCTAATTCACTATAGCTGTAATAAAATACAGAAGCGGCTATTCGATACATATGTGTATGTGTGTGTGTGTGTGTGAATACTCGTAAACTCCAACAGCTGTATAGACGATAAAACAAATTTTCTAGTAAAAAAATGTAACAGATGTTTCGGTAAATGTGTACATGTGTACGAATGTGAATGAAATAACGTTCACCATATGTAACAGTCTCTGGTGTAGATGTCTGGCAGAAGGAGGAAATATATGAGCAGCAGATAGATGTGTGTGTGTGTGACTGTGTGTGTGTTTGCAGCTATGTATATTTGTATATTATTTAGTAATAATAAGATGTGTATAATTCATTGTGTGTGTCTGTATGTATGCATGTATAAAAAATTCACCACCTTACATATCTCCTCTCACCTCCTCACAATCCCATTTTCTACACACACACACACAATCACCAGTTCCTTAAACATCCTCAAACATCCTCTTCCTCACCTCAACATACTCATTTCACGACATCCTCCTCCTCCTCCTCCTCTTCACAAATCCCCAACCACACTACCATCACTTCCTCTCCCTCTGTCTACAGTATTCCAGCCACATAGGTCCACACCCACACCCCAATTCTTTTATATATACTTCTCCCTTCTATCTCCACCCTCCTTTCCCTCCCTTCCTCTTCTAACTTCCCATCCAGCCGGCTCCTCCACCCACTGTTATTCCCAGCGTGGAAAAAAAATATTGCAATGAATGACTTGCTAGCCTGGCCTTGATCATAATCAACATTCATTCACAATTTTTTTTTCCCACTGATAAAATACACACACACACACATACTGTACCTCTGCCTCCATCATCACCCTTACATGTATGCACACATTACATACAGTACATTACCCACTTCATCATTACACTGCATTCGGTGTTCGTATAACTGTGTGTGTGTGTGTGTGTGTGTGTGTGTGTGTGTGTGCGTGTGTGTGTGTGTGTGTGTGTGTGAGTGTGTGTGTGTGTGTGTGTGTGTGTGTGTGTGTGTGTGTGTGTGTGTGTGTGTGTGTGTGTGTGTGTGTGTGTGTGTGTGTGTGTGTGTGTTTCAGTCACTTCTTCCTTCAACATCAACAAAAACAGTGTGCCACCGTGTACAGCCTCCAACGAAAGCGGTGTCGTATTATGTGCCAAGTCATGAACCACATAGGCTATCATGTTGGAACCGTAAGTTGTACACGTTGGTGAACAGAAGCATCAGAGAAGTTTATTTATCAACTCGCTGGATATATCAGTTTTTCGAGGTGATTGTGTTTGCTTAATCGGCTTTATATAATTCTTTAAAGACGTTAAGTAAGGCAAGAGGGCTTTTGTTAGCGAGTGTAGACTATGCAACTATGATATGTGGTACAGTTTGTTAAGGATCAGTTGACTCCATTGTTTTAATCGACATTATGCTATAGGTACTCCTTTATAAGGTGGCCTGTAATATAGTCGATGAATGGGAGGCTACTGCTATTACCAAACTGCGCAGAAAAGCAGTAACTCCTTGTGAAGGGAGTCTGCTTCGTGGCACAGTTTGGATAAATCGACAGTCTCCAATTTGCCAACTGCCTTAAAGCTGACCTCACCCTCCCTTAACGTTGCGCTCACACTCACACTCAAGGCCAGGTCACATCAACATATTCTCGTCAATTTTCTACCGGTTTATAATCCGTGAGACCCTGTTATTGATTTTGGAACTCATCTTATCGGTTTCCTTACTACAAAAATGGAGTGAGATGAGTCGAGGGTAAACAGTGCATGGTAGGGGTAGCAACACTTAGTAATAGCGGATATATAGGTTGTGGGAGAACTGGTGGACTGCTATACATCCTTCAAACTCACACTATCGCACCTCACTACAGGAATAAGGGATCTGTTCTGTGATAAAAGCTTAAAGTAATCAATAATAATAAAGTAGCATTTGCACCAACCAAACAATATACATCATGTAGGATCGAATGTCATCACACCAATGTATTTACTAACCATATAGGCAAGCACTGGCTATACTCATGTTCTTATTTCAGGGTATCAACTATTCCCTTATTACCTGTGACCGTTTCGTGTTGTATATAAAACCTTGGCCAGTGTTGCGTCGCTCCTTATGGTGGGTTAAGTTCTCAGTTTGTGCTCCATCTCACAACACTGACCAACCCCATACCACCAACAGTCAAGGTTTTTCATTCGTACTTGATATAACATCGGCGGATTTATTCCATTTCAGTGAAGGGGGCCTTCTTCTCTATAGCTCCCTTACACACACACATATACATATACACACGAGGTAGGAGTGGTAATTTATTCTCTCTCTCTCTCTCTCTCTCTCTCTCTCTCTCTCTCTCTCTCTCTCTCTCTCTCTCTCTCTCTCTCTCTCTCTACACTAATAAAACCATTCCTTGCTACATATTTCATTTAACCTTGGAATAAAATTAAAAATAACTAACTGGCGATATTGAGTTTGAGTGATAGGGTGTGGCATGGTGTGAAGTGTTAGGGTTAGGGTTTTGTTGTGTGAAACTTGGTGTCATGACTCTACCAACCAACCAAACAATCTCTCTCTCTCTCTCTCTCTCTCTCTCTCTCTCTCTCTCTCTCTCTCTCTTTCATATCCACTTCTTCATACTTCAAAGATCAACTCACTGACATTAAGCTACCAATTCCTGGATACCACAAGACTTCACCAATTTAGCAGCCAAAGAAAAAAGATCCGAACAATATAATGTCACTTAACCCATTCCTGGCAGATCCTGATATAGACTAGACTCCATCCTTGTCATTATTTTATTTATTTATCTACCTTGTATATTATAAAACATAGGTGCATGGTGCTTTGTTCCGGCATCGAGTAATTTATGTTTAAGTTGATTCATTCCTCCAACGCTTATCTATTCTCACATTTATGGTTTATTCAGTATATCGATGCCACCTACGCTAGGCTACTCACTTACTATAACAGCCATGGATGAGGGTTGTGCATCCTGTCCCGGCCATCCATCTAACCATTTATATCTATCTATTCCCAGTCAAGCACCATCTATATCTAGCCAAGGCCTACACCTATATCGGGGAAAATAAGGCTGGGATTTTGAGTTTTAATATTTAGTTGTGTCTTGTATGCAACACAATAGATTTAATTCTATCATACATACAATTGATAACTCTCATTTACTATTGTTATACTACAGGTCTGATTCACAAAAGGAAATGTCGTCAATTTCCTGATCCTAATCCTAATTAATCTATGCCTGGGTTATCACTTCATCCATTTTACGGTGTTTGGTAATACATGTATATATGGTATAATCATATAGTCTGGCCCACACACCGTTACATTTGTGCTACACCAACATATTATAAATGATTCAACTAAAAACATTATTATGCTGTATTAAAATATGAAATGTTGGAAAGAACAGATTAATAGTGTAAAAAATAATTGTGCACAATACATTACTGTATCCCCCAATCATCTATACCAAACCACGTACATTTAACTTCCCAATTACCCACCTACCCTCGTACTGTACTTATATTTACTGCCCACCAATCACCCACCTAACCATACACATCTACTCCCCAGCAATCAACCACCTACCCTCGTACTATACTTACAAATACTACCCATCAATCAACCACCTAACCACGTACAGTACATACAACTACAGCCCACCAATCCCCCACCTAACCACGTACAGTACATACATACAACTACAGCCCATCAATCCCCCACGTACAGGACCTGGGAAACTCACCATTAAGAGTGTCGTCGTCATCTTTAAGTGAGGTGTAGGTCCGAAGTGAGAACATCTTGCTGCAGCGACCCCCTCCTCTCTTTTTCTTGCCTCTCCTCCCTCTTCCTCCTTCTACTTCTCTCACCTTCTCCACACCCTTCCCTTTCTTCGATTCTCCTTCTTCCTCCTCCTCCTCCTCCTCCTCTTCTGCCTCCTCCCCTTCCCCCTCCTCCTCCTCCTCCTCCTCGTCCCCTTTCTTTCCCTTTTCCGGGATCTTTAAAGCGTTTTTATTCTCCCGAATTTTTGCGAGTGGGGGTTCGACGCTGTGTGTGGAAACTTGCTCACTCTTGGAGGTCAAGTTTTTCCCTTTAGTTATCGGACTTCTTTTTATTTCTATCTTTAGTTGTGTAGAACTTACTGTTTATATCTTATCTAGTATTTGTTTATTTCATGAAGCTCTTTTGTTATTATTACTTGCACGATTGATTATTGTTTTCTTTTTTGCGATTCTAATTTTTTTTTTTCAAGGAAGCGAGTTTTTTTTTTTTTTTCCAGACGAAGCAATAGTTAAATATGCATGTGATGAAGATACATACAGCTTCTCATCTTCACTTTACACAACAACATAATCTCGTCTCATTTTCAAACTTGTATTGCACGTTTTCTCTTAATGGACTTTTCTGTCAATTATTATATATTTCTTCTACTTTGGTGTTCTAATATTATGTTTTCCGCCTTCTTGATTTTTTCACCTTCAAAATCCCGTGACAAGTTTTCATATCAATTAATTATTTTCTTTCTTCAGTTTTATTTTTCTTCGTAACTTGTATATATATATATATATTTGTAGTTTTGAGAGTATCGTAATTTTTCAAGTTTTTTTTAATTTATGGTAGTTTTATTTTCTTTTTTTACTTTTCGTTTAGTTTTTCTACAGAACTCTTCCGTTTTTCCAAGTAGAGTTTTTTTTTTCTAATATATTTTGAAGTTTTCCCGTTGTCTTTGAAGTTACTCCCACCCAAAAAACACGAGTTCTGAGTGTATATCTTAAAAATACACCTGGTATACTCCTTAATACTGGTGTAGGTGGCGGTGTAGGTGGTGTAGGTGGGTGTAGCGTGGTATACTTTCTCACTATACCACAGCATATCTAATTCCACACTAAATAATATAGCTAATAAACACTCTTCCCTTTTAATAATAATAATAATAATAATAATAATAATAAACATACCCCATCAAGCTATACAACAACTGCTAATACCATAACATACCATAACATACCCTGACCCGTTATACCATACTACTAATACTAATGGACCATAGGATAATATACCACTGCCCTCTCTACTGGTATGACGATGTTTTGTTTTGTTTCACCTGCACTATACCACATAATACTATTTTTACTGGATTATTTAATATATACATTACACCATACAAACCCGCTGACCCGTTTTATCGTCACCATACCAAACTAGAACTATACATACACTGCATTATATATATACATCATACTATATTACACTAAAATATTATACTCTGCACTATACCACTCATCATCATATTTTTTTATACTTATATACCTCACTATATCAATACTATACTTTATTAAGGATTGTACTAAAGAAACAATCAATTTATACTACTATACTACTACTACTACTATTACTACTACCACTATTACTATAATGTTCTGATATTGTACACACACACACACACACGCAAACACTAAATTTTTCATGTATGTAATGTATATGTATTTTTTCAACTAGCCTCAACTAGCCTATATCATATAATATGTTACTGATGATGATGATGATGATGGTGAGGGCATGAGTGGAGAGAAAGAAAAGTATGGTGACTAAAGAGAGAAAACAGAGAGGGTAGGAGGGGGGGGAGGGGGGATTGTTGTGATGGTGATGAAAATGGTGTTGGTGTTGTGAAAATAAGTGTTGTACTGATAGAAGCGGTGGTGGTGGTGATGGTGATGGTGGTGATGATCATGGCACTTGTGATGGTAAACGTAACGTGGTGAGGTGATGATAATGGTGAAGAGGTGATGAGGATGGTATAATGAGGGAGGCAATGAGTGGAAGGTGGAGATTTGTGAGTCTTATGATGGTGTTGGTGGAGATGGAAGAGGTAGTGGTGATATTGGTTAAAGAGAGTGGTGGTGGTGGTGGTGGTGATAGTGGAGTGGTGGTGGGAGTGTAAGGGATAATAGTGGTGGTGCTGAATGGGAGGGGGGGGGGGGTCATGATTTCGGTGAAAGTGTGGCGGGAAGGCAGAGGCTGAGGTTGGGTAGTGGTGGTTGGTTATAGAAGTTGGGTAGTGGTGGTTGGTTATAGAAGTTGGGTAGTGGTGGTTGGTTATAGAGGTAGGGTAATGGTGGTTGGTTATAGAGGTAGGGTAGTGGTGGTTGATTATAGAGGTTGGGTTAGTGGTGGTTGGTTATAGAGGTGTAGTTACCAAAGAGAGAGATTAGCCTATAGTGGTGGTGGAAAGAGGATGGACATGAATTCCAGCCAACCTGAGCCATACACTGCAGGTTATATGGTCTGTACTGAGGTTACAGAAGGGCGCTACCCCTCCAAACCTAGTTGGTGTGCAATGACAAGCCTCAACCTCGGGCCAATCTGGCGCTAGGCAAGATCGCTAACGAAGAGAGAGAGAGAGAGAGAGAGAGAGAGAGAGAGAGAGAGAGAGAGAAGCGTGTAGCATCAGCAGTGAGGACTGGCGGGGTGCCAGGCTCAGTCGCCTCCAGCCTTACCTCCCTCACCTCACCTCGCCTACCTTCAGCCTTACCTCATATACCTACAGCCTTACCTCCTACACCTACTCCAGTCTTATCTATCTAAAATTTCATCTTATCTCCCGCACCTCACCTCTCACCTACCTCCAGTCTCTCATCTCACTTCCTTTTATTAACTTCTCTCTCATCTCGCCTACACAATTTTTGCATACGTCTCTCACAGCCTCCTTCCCTCTCATCTCATCGGATCTTCCCTTCCTTTCCCATCACATCCACTCAGTAGCTTTGCCTACCTACTGTACCGCACCTCCGATTAGGCCTACCCCCCTTACCCTGCCTCCTTTACTTCCTGTTACACCCTACCCTACCCTTCCTTACTCACTCACTCACCTGCTCCAACCTACACAGACTCCCTTTACTCTACTCTACTCTACTCCTCACCTCCTTCCCTCGCCACCTTCACTTCCTGTTGTTACACCTACTCTATGTATTCAACCCTCATCTCCTTCACACCCCTCCTCTCTCTCTCTAGTCTGCTGCACACCACCACCACCTATCATTACCCACCTATTTCACCACCCACCTACCTACCTACCTACCTGCCCCACGTCACCCATTTCTTCTGACACTGCTGCTGCTAAAGCCACCTACCTATCTACCTCCCTACCCACCTACCTACCTACCTACCCATATGTCTACTACATTATCCCTACCTACTATACACCACCACCTTATCTGCCCATATATACATCATCACCTACACCGGTATATCCTGGCAGCCACTACACCCATCTACACCACCTATACTCCCCTACACCACCTTAACCACTACAACACCCCATTACACCCACCAAAGCCACCTACACCTAAACCACACCCACCTACACCCACTTCTGTTCGGGGGTATCCATCTTTACTATCCTCCTGTACCCACTTAGACACCCACCTAGGTCCAGAATTTCCACCTATTTACCCCAAAGTTCAACATATCCCTACAATACACCCACCTACCCACCTACACTCCCCAGCACCCCTGCTACACCCACCTACACCCTCGTACACGGCACCGGCCTGGGGGAGGCATCCTTAGCCTCTTCATTACTCTCAAATTTATAATTATATTCGTAAACTAAACAATAAAGGTATATTTCCAATACTGAATGAATCACTTCACTGCACGCAACAGTATAATATAATTCCTTACTTTTATATTACAATTCGCGTATTTTGTACACCAGGATTGTATATATTTTGAAATATTTTGTATATATACTTTTGCGTAATTAATACAATATCTTCGGAATTTCTTACTTAAATTTATAAAGGATTTTCTGGGCAGGAGAAACACTTCACTTAAGAACGGGATTCCTTTTTTTTTCACATTCACTTCTTTGAACACTTCACTTCAAAAGCACAGTTTGGGTCACAAAAGATGGGGTTGTAGACGTCTAGTTGTGGTGATGGAGATGATGGTGGTGGACTGGACGACGAGGTGGTGGTGGTGGTGCTGGAGGTGAAGAGGAGACAGACAGACAGAGGGATGGTGGTGGTGTTGGTGGTGGAGGTGGAAATCGGTGGCAATGTTGGTTGGTGGTGGTTGTCGTAGTAGAGAGAAGGTGTACGTAGGTAGGGGGGTTGGGGTTGGTTCACTGAGGAGGATTCTGGTTGCCGTATTCCACACTTAGTAGCGATGGTGGTAGTGGTGGTGGTAGTTGTGGTAGGACGCGGCAACCAGCCCACCCTACATTGCTGGTGGTGGTGGCTGAGGTGGGGAGCGGACTGAGCTGACTCTGTGGCTGGCTGGCTGGCTGGCTGGCTGGCTCACACACACACACACACACACACATACATACACGGTCCCTCCCCCATCCTTTTCTACCTATCTCTACCTCCACTTACTCTCCCTCCCATCCCATTCTCTATCCCACCTCTTGTTTTCTTTCCTCCTCCTCCTCCTCCTCCTTTCTAGTCTTCCCTCCTTTTACCTCCCCATCATAGTGCCCTCCTCCTCCTCCTCCCTCTTGGTCGTCCCTCCTCCTCCTCCTCCTCCTCCCACAACCCCTTCCCTCCACCGGGGTTAAAAACAACGTGTCTCCCAGTTCTCTCTACTTCAACAACAAAAACAAATCAGGGTACAGAGACAAACAGAATGATGGGGAAAATGACAAACTTAAATCACGGACAAAGTAATTTATAGACTTTACGAATCAATCAATCAACCTTGAGAGGGGCGCAGCGGTCACCCCAGCCAGTGTTTAATGGCAACTCTACCATGACACCATTATCTCATACTCATCTACCAATTGACACAAATCATTTACATCACTTTATCAAAATAGCCATCATTTTTTTCTATATCTATTTGGGATGTATGTGACCACAGGGGCAACTGAGAGCTAAGACAATATATGAATTGGGGAATTGTGAGACGAGTGCTCTAGCGGTACTTGGCAATATTGCCAGTGCCGAGCTGTGAGTTGCCAAGTGTTGGAAAATGCCATTAAAAAGGAGGAATTTTACACTTTATACATCAAATGGTTTTATTGACATTAGATATATTCCCTAATTCAATAAGTTGGATACTTAATATACATTATTTCATGACTGAAGAATAGATAAAGAATAGAATAGCTGTGAGAACTAAAAAAATATTTATTATATGAATGACAAGGCAACCGCCCCCAACACATACACGCACAAACGCACACACCTCCATTCATAATTCCCTTTCCTCTGGCACATCACTTCCCCCCACCACCCCCACACATCACCATCACATCTCCGACACACCAACCAACCCACCTACAACACTAACAACACCAACACCACAGAGAGAGCGGAACATAGTGGTGTACAAGGAAGGAAGGAAGGAAGGAAGGAAGGAAGGGTGGGAGAATGAGAATGAATACGACCACCACCACCACCACCAGCCCCGCAGGTTTCATTGAGGGAGACGGGTGTTGGTACGCATGCGCTGCACTTCATTCACCCCAAACACGTCATTCACTTACCCATCACCATCCACCGCTACTGTTGCACACACACATACACAAACAGTCTCATAATATACACACACTATGTATACACGTGTCGCCTCAAAACACAAACACATCGTACAGTACATTGCAGCTTTTCAACACACACATACACACGCACGTGCGCGCAAATTCACAATGGGAAATAGGGTTGCAAAATAATTGTCCCTATATAATAAAAAATTCTTCTATCTACCTAAGAAAGACCTTCGTGATGTACATTTTCCCCAGACTATTTCATTAACAATCTATGTAAACAGGTGTAATTATCTAGCCAATCCATTATCCTTCACCATTCCCAGAGCGATGATATAGATCTGCCAGCCAGCTCTCCATTCATTCCGTTCCACTCATTCATTCTTTATTCTTACACATGCAGTCCACTTCCTTTCTTTCTTCCTCACCCTTTCCGTCTATCACATTTTTCTCCTTTCGTCCCCTTTCCCTTCCAAGCTCATTCCACTACACTAATTCCTCTCTTCCTTTTCTTTCATGTCATTCCCCAACCATCATCATTCCTCACTTCCCATCCCTTCAACACTCACTCCACACTTTCCCAATTCCCAACACCATTTCTCAAACCACTCTCTCATTCACGTCCCTATTATATTATATACAGTATAGTGGTAAAGAAGAAAATGACTATACACTATACATGAATTAAGAGCCTGGAATTGATAACATGACTTCTGGCAAACCTTGAACAAGTTCCCATTCCTTGATGAATATAGAGTTGTGTTGAACATTTCTTTTTCAAAATATGTATGCATAAATTATATGACACGCGACGACGAGGAAGAAGTAACATTAGAAGGCGATCGGTGAAACGCTGGCTCTAGAAGTATGTACGAGAGAATATGCCCTTTTTTCACGAAATTTAGTGGTCAGATTGGAAATGCGCCAAGGAGGATGTGATTAAATTTTGAAGGTTGATGGTGTATATGTGTGGCTCAGAACACACTGTAGGCTTCCACGGCCTTGGCTGAGGTTTGCGGTTTCCTAAAGTCCTTCCCATATTGTTTCTTTATCTTATGGAAATACTACTTAAGTCCATAAGTCAAGGATATTATAATCAATATATAAACAACAGCTTCTATTTGGATAATGTAGACTAACGCTAGATGATCTTATAAAAGGAGGAAAAGTACAGTATTTATATATCTGGAGCAGCTGATTCCTCCTAAATATTCCAGGCAACAGACCACCATTATTTTTGTTTATCTGGTCTTGTTTCGTGGCATACTTTGGAGGAATCAATGCGTTTTCATATGTACCAATAGTGTATTACCCCCTTAAGAAATATAAAGGTATAATGGAGTGGATGAGGGTGAGTGAGTGAGGGGTTCATCCACACTACCTTCATCCACATTCACTCTAGGTGTAATAAGTTAAAGGTAGAGGTCACAGGTCAAGGTCATGCAAGTGTCTTTAAAGGTCAACTTCTTCCTAAACCACCACAGCCGCCTAACAATAGCTTCCTTGTTTACCCTTCTTAGAGATGGTTAAACACAAGGTAAGGAAAGAAAGGAAGGGGAATGGAATATACAGGAGAGAGAGAGAGAGAGAGAGAGAGAGAGAGAGAGAGAGAGAGAGAGAGAGAGAGAGAGAGAGAGAGAGAATGTCATACAGTATAAGAAAATTAGTATTATTACTATAATAATAATAATAATAATACATACATACATACCACTACAATTTGCTACAAGACCATTATATTCACCGCTACTTATGAAAAGCCAAGCCACCCCCTGAAAAGTCCGTCAAGGCTATATATTACATCACGTGTAGGTATAATAAACAGGACCTAACCTTGGCATACTTACAAACCACACACACACACAAACACACACAACAATAACAGAGTCAGGAGAAATAATAAGTCAGTCAAAGATACTCATCCTCTCTATTTATTATGTACTCGAAAGGCTATTATGTACTAGAATGGTTAGAGAGTGACCCATCAGTCTTATATAAGAGTGATCAATGCAAGTAGTTTCAATGTAGGTTCAAAAATGTTTAATCTCTCTACAAACACACACACACACACACATCTACAGTATAATCAAATAAAGCAGAGTTGACGGTAGACATGAGAGGGTCAAGTTGGAAGCAAGGAAGGACGACAATAGGAACAAGAGGGGGCAAAAAAAATAAAAAAATAAAATAAAAATATAAATAAATAAATAAAAATATAAATACATCAATAAATAAAAATATGAACCATAAAATTTGGAAAAACAGTTTACGTAAAAATAAATCCCATTCACCCTAGACTCACCGACAATATCAACACGGTGCATCACCAACAACAACAACAATATCTACGGCGACAACAACAACAACAACAAACAACAACGACGACGACAACAACTCAAGTAACTTATATTTAGTTCCGGGATCTGAGGGGGGTGGGGTAAGAAGGGGGTACAAGAGGAGGTGGAGGTGGATGGGGGGGAAGGAGGGAAGAGGAAGAACGACGCTGGAAGGAAGGAAGGAAGAATGAATGAATGAAAGAAGGGAATGAAGGAAGGAATGAAAGAAGGAAGGAAGGAAGGAAGGAAGGAAGAATGAATGAATGAAAGAAGAGAAGGAAGGAAGGAAGAAATGAATGAAAGAAGGGAATGAAGGAAAGAAGGAAGGAATGAATGAAAGACGGGAAGGAAGGAAGAATGAAAGAAGGGAAGAAGGAATGAAAGATGAATATGGAGGTAGTGGAGGAGCAAAGAGAAAGACTGAAGAGGCAATGAGAGAGAAATGAGAAAGAGTATAGTGAGGAAATGGAAGTAGTATGAGAAAGAAAGGAGGAATAATGAGGTGATAGAAGAACATTGAGAAGAGGAGGGAAGTGTGAAAGGAAGAATAAGAAGAGAAGAAAAGAAGGGAAGGGGGTAGTAGAAAACTGAGGAAGGAGGGGGGGGGGGGGTGAAACAGAAGGAAAAATAAAAATAAACAACGAAAGGAAAGAGAAAGAAGAGAAAGGGGGAGAAGAGAGGAGATAATAATGTAAGGAGCTAGTGTTCAAGATAGGAAGGACGGAAGGGAAGAGAAGAGATGAAGTTGGGGGCACAGAGAGAGAAAATAGAAAGATGGAGTGAGGGAGAAAATAGAATTATGGAAAGAGGAGGGGGAGTAAAAGCAGGAAGAGGAAGGATTGTAAGGAAGAATGACGGAAAGGAACGTGACGGAATAAATGGGAGGAAATGAAGGTGAACAAGAGGAGAGGAAGGGGGATGGAGAAAGGGTAAAGGAAGAGGGACGAGAAAATGAAGGGATGGATGGGGTGATGGGGAGAGAAAGGGGAGAATTAGGTAGCGAGAAAGTAGATAGTGAGAAGGAGAGAGTGAAAGGATCTGAGGGGATAGTCAGAGAGTGTATAGGGGGACAAGGAGGCAGGAAGAATGTGAGGGAGAAATGGGTAGAAAGAAGAAACGAGAAGAGGGTGAAGAGAAGAAGAGAGGAGAGTAGAGAATAGAAGAGGTGAGAGGGTAGGAAGAGAGTGAAAGAGAGAAGGGTGAGAGGATGGGAAGAGAGAAGAGAAGAGGTGAGGGGGTAGGAAGAGAGTGGAAAAGAGAAGAGTGAGGGGGTAGGAAGAGATATAAGAGAGGGAGTGAAGGCTGAGGGGGTGGAAAGAGAGGGAGGGATGAGGGGGAGGGAAGAGAGGGAATGATGTGGGGGTGGGATGAGAGGTAAGGATGTGGGGGTGGGATGAGAGGGGGGTGAGGGGGTGGGATGAGAGGGGGGTGAGGGGGTGGGAAGAGAGGGAGGGATGAGGGGGTGGGATGAGAGGTAAGGATGTGGGGGTGGGATGAGAGGGGGGTGAGGGGGTGGGAGACACTATTGACCTGCTGTGCTGACAGCGTGGGCGGTCAGGTGCGCCCCCCTGCCGTCCCCTTCCCTTACTCCCAAGTCATCCCCCCTCCGTCTCTCTCCCTTGAATCTCACCTCCACCTTCCTCTCTTGTCTCTTCTTTTTTTCCCCTCCTTGTCTCTCCCCTCCTCCTTCCTCCCTTATGTCTCCCCTCCGCTTTCCTCCCTTATGTCTCCCCTCCTCCTTCCTCCCTTATGTCTCCCCTCCTCCTTCCTCCCTTGCCTCTCCTCCTCCTCCTTCCTCCCTTCCTCCCCTATATCTCCCTTTCTCCTTCCTCCCTTGCCTCTCCCCTCCTCCTTCCTCCCATATGTACCCCCTCCACCTTTACCTCTCCCCATGTTTCTCCCCTCCTCCTTCTCCTCCTCCTCCTCTCCCTCCTTCCCTAGAATCAACTTTCCTTCCATCGTGTCTTTCTCCTCTTCCTTCCCTAGAGTATGTCCCTTCCTTTACTCTCTTGTCTCTTCCCTTCTCCCCTCTATAGCATACATCTCCCCTCCCCCTAAATATCTCCCCCCCCCCTCTCCCTTTGTCCTATTCTTCACGTTCTCTCCCCACCCTCCTTTCTCATCTACCTCTCTCGTTCCCTCTAATCCTTCCTTCTTCCTTCTTCCACCATCTTCCTCCTCCTTTTCTCTTCTTCACCTTCCTCTTTCCTTTCGTCCTTCCTTCTCTGGTTACCATGACTTCTTCTCTCCTTCATTCATTCCCTCATTCGTTCGTCTCCTTTCTTCCAACCTCCTTCCCTCACTAATACTTGTTGTGTTCTCTCTCTCTCTCTCTCTCTCTCTCTCTCTCTCTCTCTCTCTCTCTCTCTCTCTCTCTCTTCTTAGGTAATTTCCACTCACTCACTGTCCTCTCTTTCTCTTTTCTCCCCCCTCCCTCCTCTCTCGTTCTACACTTCCGGTTCTACTTTCTCCCTCTCCTTCTCTCTCCAACCTCTCCACTGTCCTGCCCCTCCTCCTCTCCCTTCCCTCACAATGTCTATCTATTCTCATAATTATATTCCATTTTCTTTCTTTTTCTCTATCTACCTTTCTATTTATCATTTTATCTATCTATGTATGCCTTTCTCTCTCTCTCTCTCTCTCTCTCTCTCTCTCTCTCTCTCTCTCTCTCGTACACATCGACGTTCCATTCATCCAACACTAAAACATTAATTCCCTTCCTTCCTTCCTTCCTTCCCTCACAGCCCTCTTCATTCAGCCCTCTCTTCTCCTCTATTCACCCTTCTACTCTACTCAGCCCTCTCCTCTACTCACTCTTCTCTTCTACTCACTCTACTCTACTCTACTCACCCCTCTATAATTATACTCTAAGTCTTATAATTCCTTCTCTCAGCCTTTTACTCATAACTCAACCCATCCATATCAATCACTCACAATTATTACTCTCTAACTCTCACCATTTACTCATAGACTATTGACCCTTCCCTTCTTCTACTACTACTTCACAATCATCACTTCCTCACTACTGTACACTTCTCCTTCCCTCCCTCTCTCTCTCCCTCACTACACTTCTCCTTCCCTCCCTCTCTCTCTCCCTCACTTAAAGTTTGTCTCATCGGTTACCTTTACCTCACTCGCATAAAAAGAGGAACAAGACCAGAGGAACAAAAATAATGGTGTTCTGTTGCTTGGAATAGTTTGGAGGATTCAGTTACTCCAGATTTACCAACACCAAATTACCCCCTTCATCCATTTAATTTTCTTAGCATCTTTTGAGGGATT
Source organism: Petrolisthes manimaculis (assembly GCA_034508575.1). Taxonomy (NCBI): domain Eukaryota; kingdom Metazoa; phylum Arthropoda; class Malacostraca; order Decapoda; family Porcellanidae; genus Petrolisthes; species Petrolisthes manimaculis. The sequence continues at coordinate 206,239 of JAWZYT010000654.1, read as the reverse complement.
CGGCAGCCTGCAATCCTATGACAACATCTTAAAAAACTGTAATCATATGTTATTAAAATTTCCCAGTGCTCTCCCTACTTAATCATTAAAGAAAGACTGACAAAACACACAGTTGTAAAAATCACCAGACGCTTTGCTTGTAAAACGAACAGACCAACATTTATACACAAACAAACCATGGATACTTAAAATTAATATAATTAAACTAAAATGTATAAATGATCAGTATTTACCTGTGCGTTGTTACAGGTGTGACGGATGGCAGGTATGGATGGATCCTCTTACGGTAGAGACAAGTTTGACAGGTGTGGGAAAGGCAGGTGTGTTTATAGTGGGATCAGAATTATATATGTATAGTAGACTAAGAAAAGACAGATGTGTTAGTTATTATGTGTAGGTTGCACAGGTGTGGAGACGATAGAGAATAATGTTTGTACTAAGGCAGGTGTGTGACAGGTGTCCTCTTTAGTTGTTGTGTTATGGCAGGTGTTGTCTGTGAGAGTAGTAGGTGAAAGAAAGTGTTGTGGCAGGTGTTACGTAGACACCTGTGATGTACCAGATGATTTGGTACACGTGTTGAGGCAGGTGTGTACGGCTTTCAATGACACCTGGGGGAACAAGAAATAAACACGTGTGAATGGCAAACGACATGAATTATTTAATAATTTTAAGTAACAAAGGTCAAGGAATTTTATACCATCTGTATATAATATAACTACCGGGTATTTGAAGGGTAATTTTCAGGTAACCAGTAAGTATTCCAGATTCCTAATAATAAAATGATGGTAAGAGTCAAATACAGTGTATATAACAGTGAAAGAGACCAGTGTGTAGTTTGTAGTTTATAAAGTGTAAGGTTACTGTGAAACAATTGATTCTTCCAAATAATAGTTTCGTGTATGCACAACATATAATACATTTTGGTCATGTTTCCTATCCAACCAAACCTTCTCTGCTCAGCCATGACCTTACCACCTCACCTTTCCCTGCCCTCCCTATCCCTGCCCTCCCTTTCCCTGCCCTCCCTTTCCCTGCCCTCACCTTTTCCTGCCCTCCCTTTCCTTGCCATCACCTTTCCCTGCCCTCCCTTTCCCTGCCCTGCCCTGCCCTGCCCTCTTCACGACACTTAAGAGTTCCCATGCATAATAATAAGGGTCAGGGAGAATGGAGGGAAGAATCAAGGTCTCGGTGAATGCATCAAGAAAACATTCAATTCATTCACGATAAACAAAAAATGTCCAGAGACGAAATATATATAAATAATAGACTAAAAAATACTCTGTATGAAGTACGGTCGGTAACTTATGGAATCCTTTACCTATGTATGAATGAATTAATGAATGAATAAACATGAATGGCTGAATTAATTTAAAAAAAAAAAAAAGTAAAAAATGGTTATACGCTTTATGGAAATGGATAAACTTTCATTTACATAATATACGAATGAAATATTGAATGAAATACTGAATGACACACAGTCGTACCAATATAAAAAGAGTGAATGAAACAAATGGTATCTCTATAAAAAGAATACTAAGAACAGAAGGGAGAACAAGTGTGTGTGTGAATGTGTGTGTGTGTGTGTGTGTGTGTGTGTGTGTGTGTGTGTGTGTGTGTGTGTGTGTGTGTGTGTGTGTGTGTGTGTGTGTGTGTGTGTGTGTGTGTGTGTAGGCTGGGAGAGAGGAGGGGAAGGCAAGGAGTGTGGGTGGGTTGGAAAAGGGAGTGAGAGTGATGGGAAGAGACGTCGATAGAAGGGGGTGTGAGTGGACTAGAAGGGAATGAATGAATGGAAGAATGAATGGAAGAATGAATGGAAGAATGAATGAATTAATGAATGGAAGAATGAATGGAAGAATGAATGGAAGAATGAATGAATTAATGAATGGAAGAATGAATGGAAGAATGAATGAATTAATGAATGGAAGAATGAATGAATGAATGGAAGAAAGAATAGAAGAATGAATGAATGGAAGAATGAATGAAAGGGGGCAAGAATAAATAAATGAAAAAGGGAAAGAATAAATTGATGAATGAATGAATGAAAGTGGGCAAGAATGAATGAATGAATGAATGAATGAAAGAATGAATGAAGGAAGAAAGGACCGAATGAATGGAGACGAACGAACGAATGAATGAATGAATGAATGAAGGAAGGAAGGAAGGAAGGCGGTTGCTCCTATTTCTTTTCCCGTGTCAGTGAATCGATCGCTTCCCCTCTCTCTCTCTCTCTCTCTCTCTCTCTCTCTCTCTCTCATTTTTGTTTCGCCCTCTTCCCTTTACGCTCTCTCTCTCTCTCTCTCTCTCCCCTGTATATAACGAACGTGCAGTTAAATCCACCTCTCTCACATGACTGTCTATCTATTCACTTGCCTGCATAACCTACCACCCTAACAGAGAGAGAGAGAGAGAGAGAGAGAGAGAGAGGAGGGGGGAGCCTTGACCTACACTCTTTACTAGGTAATAGGTAATAGGTACTCCTCACTAAGGCCTGCTTCCTTCACCTCCTGCTTACCTTGTCTGCCACCACCATGCCTGCCTACCAATTCTGTCTTCCTCCTGCCTGTCCTATACCCTGTCTATTCCTACCTGCCTCACCCCTGTTCTGTCTCCCTCATATCCCCTGCCTCACCCCTGTTCTGTCTCCCTCATATCCCTTGCCTACCCTTCCTAAACTACTTCATCCATACCAATCTATGCTCTATATGTGATGGCTACTAATTATGTATCACCCTTGTCTGTCATATACCTTCCTAAACCACTACATCCCAGCCTACCTACACCATCTCATGCCTTCCTATACTCCTGTCACCCCTACCTATAAAAATACCTCACGTTGCCATCCTACCAAGCTTCACCCCTTCCTAATCTATACCTGACACACCATGCTTATACCCTATCTACTTACCTATATAGCTACTACTCTATCTACCCTATCTAATCCTTACTAACTCTATCCTATTTGCTACATCCTTACCTTCCTACTTTCTCTGTCAACTCTGTCTCACGTTACATGTTATAAACTCTTCCATCTCATAATCATTTCTGTGTTAGGTGTTAGCCGAGGTTAGTAAAGTAAAAATATCCGATAATTTTCTGGATTAGGTATAACATTAAGAGAATCTACATATTGAAGTTAATTTGAGGGACACTGTCTTTATAATTTGCTGAATAATTTACTGAATACTGTCATATTATTCTATTCATCTGACGAGAAATCAACGGGGATGGAGAGGTATAAAGAGAAATAGAAAGGTACTGATTCCTCTTCACTCGGTTAAGATAAGATACCGAACTTCTCATTGTAGTGTTTGGAGTAATATGTAGCCTCCAATTCGTCTTACATATCTTTGCACCCCCTATACCCTCAGCCAATGATGTGTGCAGGTGTGTTTGTGAGTCGACCAATCAGAAGACTTCCTGCCCTGTAAATTGTTGACACTGGTCTGACGTCATACTCTGCCTGGTCTGCCCTGCCCTGCCCTGCCCTGCCCAACCTTACCCCTCCCTTACCTTACCTTGCACGCCCATAAAAGTCTGGTCTTGTCGAACCCTAGCCTGTCCCGACCTACCTTGCCCTGCCCTGTGCTTTTCTGTCTTCCCCTGTCCTCTTCTACCCTGCCCTGCCCTACCCTAGTTTCTGTACCCTGCCAAGCATACTTCTTCCTTTTCCACTAACGAAGTATTTATTGTCCTCATCCTCCTCTCTTCCTCTTTGTCCTCCTTCCATACCATCACTTCATGTTTTCCAACTATGCAACTTAGTACTATAAAAATGCCTCGGAAGGACCCATAGCTCTGTTGCTGTGTGAAAGTCTTCTGTACATACATCTTCCTCATCTTGTTGTTCATCTCATCACTACCAGGTAATGAAGAAGGTGAAGGTAGACGAGGTGAGGTGGTGGATGTGAGGCGAGCAACTAATAATAGAAGTGTTAGGACAGGAAAACCTCTCTACCTTCCTCTTCCTTCCTTTCATTTTTATCCATTTTCTTCTCCTTTCGTTCTCTCCTCGTATTCCTTTGATATTCTTTCATTTAATATATTTCTACAACCTTTTAATTTTATAAACTTTTCCCTTCCTCCCTCCTTCCTTCCTTCCTTCCCATTTCCAACCTCTTTTCTCTATTTCTCTTTCCTCCCTCACTTCTGTTATTTTCATCTGCACATCAGGGTTCTATTTTCACCCGGTGTGTGTGTGTCTGTGTGTGTAGGAGACCATTGTTTCATTCCACGTTATTATGAAGGGGGTAATACACTTTTTATACATTGGAGTGCCTTGATTCATCCAATGTATATATACGGTACCAGGAAACAAATCCAAATTGGGAAAAATAATGGTGGTCTGTTTGTTGCTTGGAATAATTTGGAGGAATCAGTTGCTCCAGATTCACCAACAATGTATTATCCTCTTAAGAGAAGTTTAGATGTTGGAGGCGAACTGGAGGCAACTGATTCCTCCAAGATATACGTATGTGTCAAAATTAAACCACCTTGTATAAGCAGAGGTCTATAGTCTGTTTCCTGGGATGCCTTGGAGGAATCTTTGTAAACCATAACATGTATCCTCTGGGTATAGCTATAAGTTAATAAATATAAACATTTGTATTTTCCCTGATTCATCTTATTCTCCCTCCCTCTCTCTCTCTCTCTCTCTCTCTCTCTCTCTCTCTCTCTCTCTCTCTCTCTCTCAGGGTTGGCACGTGGCAGGGTGTGTAAGGATGGGTAGGAAGTAAACAAGGATGGGTAGGAAGTAAACAAGATGCTAATAAGGATACACAAAAAGAGTAAACAGGTAAACTTTAGGCCACACACACCACCACTGTCTACTACAATCATCCACACACACATACATACATACACACTACTACAGTCATCCACACACACAACTACAATCTCCATAACCCCCCCCTCCCCCCACCCGACATACACCACCACACACTACCACAATCCTTCACACACACACAAACACACACACAATCGCTGCCTGTCTATCAATCAATCTATCTATCTATCTATTACCAATCAATCTATCTACCTATATATGACAATCAATCTATCTACCTATCTATGACAATCAATCTATCTACCTATCTATGACAATCAATCTATCTATCTATCTATTTGTGTGTCCTCTCTCTCTCTCTCTCTCTCTCTCTCTCTCTCTCTCTCTCTCTCTCTCTGTCCCATTCATTCATTCATTCACAAGGGCGGGGCCTAGTATGAATGGTTCAGTGAGGGTGAACGGAGGGGAGAGGAGAGGGCCTGGATGGAAGGGGGTGGGGGGATTGGAGGGAGGTAAGGGGGGATGGATGGAGAGAAGGGAGAGAGGAGTGAGAGTAAACAAAAATATGGAGAGAAAAGGTGGATGAAGAGGAAGACGTGAAGAATAGAGGAAAAGTGGAGGAAGGAAAAGATAAAGATCTGTGAGAGGAAAAGAAATGGAAAGGAAAGAGAATGGGAATGTTTAGAAGAGGGATTGAAAAGGGATAGGAACAGGAAGGAGACAGAGAAAGATGGGGAAAAGGGGAAACAAGAAGAGAAGGGAGAGGAGGAGAAATGGAGAGATAGGAGAACGAAGGATTGAAGAGAGGGGAGAGAGATAGACAGAAAGGAAGTAGAACAGGGAGAGGAAGTGAAAGAGGAAGAGGAAGTGGAAGAGAGAAAAAGAAAGAGAGAGAGAGAGAGAGAGAGAGAGAGAGAGAGAGAGAGAGAGAGAGAGAGAGAGAGAGGAAGTGCGGACGGAAGTAGCCTGGGGGAGACCGGAAGTAGGCCGGAAGTGAGCACCCACACCCCTCACCCTCACGCAACGGCAGCCTGGCTGAGTGGGTGAACAGTATGTGTGTGTGTGTGTGTGTGTGAACAGTGAGTGTGCGTGTATAAGTGTGTGAACAGTATGTGTGTGTGTGTGTGAACAGTATGTGTGTGTGTGAGTGAACAGTATATATATATATATATATATGTGTGTGTGTGTGTGTGTGGTTGTGTGTGAAAAGGGTACATGAACAGTGAGTGTGTGGGGGGTGAGGTGAGTGGATGAGGGAGGGAGTGAATGAGTAAGTGAACAGTTAGTAAGTGTGTTGTTAGGGTGAGTGGATGAGTGTGTGTGTGTGTGAACAAAGTGAAGGCTAAGTGGTGAGTGGTTGCAGGAGTGGGGAAGTGTGTGAAGTATGTATGTGTGTGTGTGTGTGAGTGAGTGGGTGGGTGAGTGTGCATACAGTGAGTGGCAGCTGGGTAAGTGGCGAGTGATTAAAGGAGTGAATAAAGGGTGAATGAGTTGATGAGGGTGACGAGTAGTGAGTGGATGTATGAGTGAGTGAGTGAATGAGTGGAAGAGAGAAGGGAATAATAGGTGAATAAGTAAATAGAAGAGTGTGGAGTGTATGAAAAAAGGATGAGTGGTTTTCTGAGTGTAGTGAGTGGTGGAAGAATAGAAGGGGCAAGTGGTGCGTGAGTGGAGTGAATGGAGGTGAGTGAAGGAGTGGCTGAATGAGCAACCAGGGTGTGAATGAACTGGACGAGAGAGAGAGAGAGAGAGAGAGAGAGAGAGAGAGAGAGAGAGAGTGTGTGTGTGTGTGTGTGTTAGCCACTATGCATTTATTATAAGTTTCTAATATTCGGCCTCTTCTCTCAAATTCCGGTATTTTAATAAACGTCCACCATTATCTATAAGTCAACCGAATTAATGCCACACCGTGTACAGTCATAAGGGTGTGAAGTCTTGCATTGGGTAAAGGAGAGTGAACCATATAAACCAATTAATATTACTGAGATCTAAAGTTGTTGTTTTGCACCACTTTTCGAGGCCGTTTCATTGGAAGGTTTAGCAAGACTGTTGACCGTCACTGTACAGTCGGTGGCAAAAGTCCTGTCGCCTCATCTCCTTCACCAAGACATGTAGTGTTCATGGACTCGAGAAATACACACGTTTTCTACACCTAATAATCTCTAGTCTATGAACATCACGTGCCTCGGTGAAGCAAGTGAGGCGACAGGACTTTTGCCGCCGACTGTACAGTGCCGGACTAAAATTGTGTCCAGCAGCCAACCACAGGCCTCCAGCCTCTAAACCACTTGAGGCTCGGACAACGAAGCACCAGATTAAATGTTGATGCCCATCTGTTGTTTATAACATAAATTTTCATCTGGTGCCTCGTTGTCCGAACCTCAAGTTGTTGAGAAGACTGACATACTGTGGCTGACTGTGGGACACAACATTAGTCCGGCACAGTACACTCCTAATACAACTGAGTCGAAGAACGAAGTCTGTCGTTTCTGGACGACAGCCCACCCAGACCATCATCAGGGCCACACACACACACACACATTTCAAACCAGTGGAGGCTTTAGGTGGGCTGTCGTCTAGAAACCACCTGCTCCAGTTTTTGGGCTTCGACTCAGGCGGGCTAAGGATTGTAGATTATGAGTGTACTGTACTATACACTTCATAGCTTTGAAATGTTTATATTTGAGTAATTTGTCTTGTACTGCATTACATTTACCGATAAAGTCATGGAATTAAATGAGGGAAGTCTGTACATTTCTACCAAGCATAATAAATAAATTTCTACCAAGCATACTAAATAAATAAATAAACAAATAAATAAATAAATAAATAAACCGGGTATTGTTTGTTTCCTGGCATATATTATATAGGGTAGAAGGAATCCATAACTCACCAATTTATCCACCACTGTTAACCCTCCATAATGAACTTAATAATTTTATAAGAGTAGTCATGGGCGAGGTCATAGGGAAGAGGAAGATGGCTCCATGTAGTACAGTATATTGTATAGTGTATCAACTTATAATACATGGATCTTGAGGGGGACATTTTGTGTTGGTAAATCTGGAGCAACTGGAGTCCTTCAAACTATTCCAAGCAACAGAACACAATTATTACTTTTGCTCTTGTGGTCCAGTATCCTAGCCTAGTTTGGAGGTTTATATAAAGGCACTCCAATGTAACCAACAAGAATTAGATGTTGGGAAAATATAAAATAGAGAAATGGAGGAAATAGAATGAAATACAAAGATAAGGGGAAGGAAGTGAAAGACAGAAGAAAACGAAGATGAGAGAGAGAGAGAGAGAGAGAGAGAGAGAGAGAGAGAGAGAGAGAGAGAGAAAAGGGGAGAGGGAAGGGTTAAGTTACTCAGTAAATTGGAGTGTAGCAACTTGATCACCTCAATTGTGGCTGAGGCGGAGAGAGAGAGAGAGAGAGAGAGAGAGAGAGAGAGAGAGAGAGAGAGGGAACGGGGAGTACGTGGAGAGAGAGAGTGAGGGAACGGGGAGTACGTGGAGAGAGAGAGAGATAGATAGATAGATAGATAGATAGATAGATAGATAGATAGATAGAGAGAGAGAGAGAGAGAGAGAGAGAGAGAGAGAGAGAGAGAGAGAGAGAGAGAGAGAGAGAGAGTACGTAGAGTCGTAGATGGAGGAATATAATAGTGGGATAAAGAGCAGGGGGTATATAGAGTGTAAGGTAGAGAGGGATATAGGGATAGTGTGTTGGACATACATACATACATACATAGTGACAGGAAGGGAGGGAGTCACCACCGATTACTTATATTCAACACACACACACACACACAGGAACTCAACTAGACGAACACACAAAACCATCCATGAAATCTATATATATTGCAAACAAATATTTTTTCCTCTTTACTGTACACCTCTATAAAAAAAATTCCTACGTAATCCACAACAGCATTAATTTTGAGTTGTGTTTTTAATTAAGATTCTAAAACGTGGATATTTACCGGTGAGGAATAATTTTAGAATCGAAGTAGCGTTATTCTTAGTCATTCCTTCTGTGAGGGACATTACAGAGTTCACAACACACACACACACATCATCATTACACACTAAACGGATTGGACATTTAATGAGTTATTTTTTAACCCATTTGTTTTGACAATAAATACGGCGTCTCTAGATATATTAACGGGCATTAATATACACCGTAATTTAACCAAGAAACATTTTACACAATATACACACACACACATATATATATATAAAATATTATATATATATATATATATATATATACCTATGTCAATATTTTGTTATTATTCCACTATGGTTTTCTCACTATAGTGTTTTCTTCTCCTGTAACTTATACTATATTTCTTTACCCATGTATGAGTTAAGGGAAGTTCTCTTGTCGGTAAATTGGAAGGTTATTGATTCCTCCTAACTATGCCAGCAAACAAATCACCTCATTGATATTAATAGAGGATGTGTTGTTTCGTGTCATAGTTTGGAGAAATCATAGACCTTCCAATTCACCAATAAGAGACTCTCCCCTTAAATAAAATAAGTGTATACAATATAACAAGTATAGGGAGATGCTATGGTGACGAGTTAAGACGAGACGAAGAGATATTAAGTGTCCCAAGGTCGGTAGGTCTCTCTCTCTCTCTCTCTCTCTCTCTCTCTCTCTCTCTCTCTCTCACATATTACGGTATCTGAAGGTGATCAACATTGGATTGGAGGATACACACACACACACACACACACACACACACACACACACACACACACACACAAACACACACACACACACACACACACACACACACAAACACACACACACACACACAAACACAAACACACACACACACACACACACACACACACACACACACACACACACACACACACATACACACACACACACACACACACACACATATATATATATACGTAAACAGTATATTTTACACTTTTATGGGGGTGTAAACAAAGTTATGATTGTTTATTCGAAAATACATTACAAAATATTTAGGAATACTGGTTTCTTTTTTTTACTATCTAATTTTTTTTATATTCTTTTATGCTTAATCGATGACAAGGAGGATCAGAATAGAGACCTTTATATTATAGGGTCTCTAGGTCAGGAAGAGGAGGAGGAGGAGGAGGAGAGAAAGAAGAGGTAAAAGGAAGAGGAGGAGGAGAGAAAGAAGAGGTAAAAGGAAGAGGAGGAGGAGAGAAAGAAGAGGTAAAAGGAAGAGGAGGAGGAAAGAAAAAAGAGGTAAAAGGAAGAGGAGGAGGAAAGAAAGAAGAGGTAAAAGGAAGAGGAGGAGGAGGAGGAAAGAAAGAAGAGGTAAAAGAGTGACTGCAAAGAGAAGAGCAAAAAACATGTGATTGGTCAGGGATGAATGATTAGGTGGAAGGAAGGAAGGACGAGACATGTATGTACCAGGATGAAGAGAGTGGTGGGAGGCAAGGAGAAGCAATATTATTATTATTATTATGATGGAAGGAAAGGGAAGGGAAGGGAAGGAAAGGGAAGGAAAGGGAAGGGAAGGGAAGGGAAGGGAAAGGGAAGGGTAGGGAAGGGAAGGGAAGGGAAGGGGAGGTGGGAAATCAAAGTTAGTCTACGGAACAACATCGCCATCATCAATACAAACACTTCGTCCTCTACAATAATAATAATAATAATAATAATAATAATAATAATAATAATAATAATAATAATAATGATAATAATAATAATAATAAATAAAAGATGATGATAACATACTACCATAATACAATTACAATAATGAAAACAAAATATAATAATAATAATAATAATAATAATAATAATAATAATAATAAAAATAATTATAATAATAAAAATGATAATAATAACAACAATATAAGCCATGGATTGGGAAGGAAAGGAAGAGGACTAAATAAGAGACAGAAGGGAAGGGGATGATAAGTTGGAAGGAAAGGAAAACAACTTAAAAGGAAGGGATGTGAAGCCAAGGGAAATGGAAGGGAAGGAAAAGAAACCTATAATGGGGGAAGGAAGGGAGGGGAGAGCCAAGACTGTAGGAAGGAAGGGGAATATAAACGGGAAGGAAGGAAACGAAAAATGAAGGGAGGAAAGGGGAAGGGAGGGAATAGGGGGGGAGGAAAGGGGAAGGGAGGGAATAGGGGGGGAGGAAAGGGGAAGGGAGGGAATAGGGGGGGAGGAAAGGGGAAGGGAGGGAATAAGGGGGGGGAGGAAAGGGGAAGGGAGGGAATAGGGGGGGGAGGAAAGGGGAAGGGAGGGAATAGGGGGGGAGGAAAGGGGAAGGGAGGGAATAGGGGGGGAGGAAAGGGGAAGGGAGGGAATAGGGGGGGGGGGAGGAAAGGGGAAGGGGGGCAACTTCCGGTCGCTGAAGACGTTCCTGTTTGACATTTTTTTTTACTTCCTTCCTCTCTCCTCCCTCTTTCCTCCTCCTCTCTCCTCCCTCTTTCCTCGTCCTCCTCCTCCCTCTTTCCTCCTCCTCCCTTCCCCTTCTTTCTTTCCCTACCAATTTCCTCCCTCATTTACCCTCCTTCCTTCCTTCCCCTTTTCCTATTTCTTTCATCTCTCCCCTTTCTATTTCCCTGTAACATTCCTCCTCCTTTCCTCTTTCTCTACAATTCCTCTCTTCTTTTTGCCTCCCCCTTCATATTATTTCTTCTTCCACACATTTTCTTCTGCTTTCCTCCCCCTTCTTTTCCCTTCTGACTTTCTCTTCAAATAACCTACCATTTGCATCTTCCCTCGCTCTTTCTTTTTCTCAATCCCATTCCGTCCAAATTTCTACCTCTTCCCCTTCCTTAGTTTCTCTATTCAATAATTCTTTCTACTTCCCTTCCCTTCCCTTTTCCTTCTTCTCTTCCCCCCTCTTTGGTAATCCTTCCCTTCTCTCTCTTTCTCTTCTTCTCATTCCCTTTTCCTCCTATTCCTTTTTGTTTGCCAGATGCTACTACTATGTCTAGCCCAAGGTTCATAATATAGAGATGAACCCTGCATGGTCTAGCCTGGTATTGTTTGGGTGTAAATGAATCTGAACTTTAAGTCTGTTCAAAAGTTGTTTTCCACTAGCCTCTATCTATCTAACTATTTCTATCTGTCTATCTATCGCTATTTCTATCTATCTATCTATCTATCTCTATCTATCTATTTCTATCTATCTATCTATCTAAGCATAAGAGGCCAAAAGGAACACAAATTTTGAACAGACTATAGTTGCCTTTGCTCATCACACTTACCCTCAGTAGAATAAAGATATATAAGCCTTGGCCAGGAAAGCTGCCTATACGACTCTGTAATTAAGAGAGAATAGGATCAGTTTTCAATACCAGAAACATATATATATATAAAGGTAAGAAAACGTCCATCTTTCTTTTAGTTTATATACATTGCTATAGTGACCTGACTGACCCTATCTAAGCAACCGAATTAAAAAATATATATGGTATAATTATATAAACCGGAAGAGAACAGGTGTTTTGAACTGGCGAGGAAAAAGTCAAAGGTTGGAAATAATTATATGGTAAACTAACAACAACAACAACAACAAAATGAACACGTGGTGGATAGTTTTACGAACGATACTGTCGTTGCCACAAGAAAATTATTATTATTATTATTGTGTAGAGTAGAAGAGAGAATGGTGTGAGTTGACGAGAGGAATGAGGATATATGGTAGAAAATAGAGTAGTGTGTTCACGGCTTCCACCTCTTCTGGGAATACAGCGTTGGACAATTAACAGCGTGATAGAGAGAAAAGACAAAAATATGTTGTGTAAACCCATCTTAAAACTAACCTCATGCAGTCTATCGAATTTTGGATTTGTTGACAGTTGTTCTACTACCGATTAATTGTCTGAAGTCTGTTATATCATCATGCTCTACTGTGGAAGGTAGAGGATGAGGGGAAGGCCAAAAAGATGAGGGAGGAGGAAAGGAAAAGATGGAGAGGAGAATGCAAAAAAGATGAGGGAGGAGGAAAGGAAAAGATGGAGAGGAGAAATGAAAAGGTGGATGGGAAGGGGAAACAAAAATGGGAAGGACAAAGATGTGGGAATGAGAGGTGAGAAATTATGAATGGAATAAATAAAATTAAATGGAAAGAATTTAGGGGGAAAGGGAGGAAGGAATGTTCGGTAGTAAAAGCAGGGTAATCCAAAGTTGAAAAAGATGCAAACAGAAGGAAAGGAGAGAAGAACCGAACTGAGGCTTTGAGTAATAGGGAACGAAAAGTGGAAACTGAACGAAAAAAGAAGGTTGGTGAAGGGGGACGAATTGTGGAAAATAAAAGATAGAAAAAAAACCATGGATGAAAAAGAGATAAAAATGACAGGAAGGGTAAGAAAAGTAAATCAAGGACCCCAGGGTTAAAGAGAGGAAGAAACAGGTAGAAGGAAGAGAGACAGATATAGGTAGAGAGAAGAGAGACAGATATAGGTAGAGAGAAGAGAGACAGAAAGAGAGGAAAAACAGGTAGAGGGAAGAGAGACAGAAAGAGAGGATGGGAGTGGGAGGGAGAAGGGATGAAGGGGAGAGTATTAGGGGGTCGAGTGTTGGGAGGAGAGGGGAAGAGGAGAGAGGGTGAGATGGTGAGAGGGGAAGGGATGGGGTGAGGGGAAGGGATGGGGAGAGGGGAAGGGATGGGGAGAGGGTGAAATGGGGGTGGAGAATATGGTGTGAGATGGAGGGAGGGGAAGGAGGGAAGGGGGAGGAGAGGGGAAGATGGGGATTATATGAGGGGTGGAGAGTATTGGGGGTTAAGAAGGGTGATGGTGAGGAGACGTGAGGAAGAAAATAGTGAGGAAGGGAAGAGAGGAGGTAAAGGGGAAAACGAAGGAGTGCAACAGTTGGGGTAAAAAAGATGATGGGGAGAGAGAGAGAGAGAGAGAGAGAGAGAGAGAGAGAGAGAGAGAGAATGGGGGAGAGGGATTGGGGGGGGAGTCACCACACCGCCAACGCTAAGAATCCTGTCTTGTGATTGGTCCATGGTGGCCCCTTCGCCCCGCCCCCTCACACACACACATACACACACGCACAAACGAACACATACACACACACACATGCCACGCGCACGTTCATTCATAAGGCACCCACGCACTACCTCCCACGCGTTCACACACACACACACACACACAGACATACAGACACACACACACACACACACACACACACACAGACAGCTGAGTGCAGGTGTGGGTGTAAAGGTGAACCCAGGTACTAGATGTTGAAGAGACAATGTCAGCTGTAATTAGAATGTTACATAAATACATACACGTTTAATAAAAACAATTACTTATATAAATAAAATACAGAATCTATTTATGTACCTATGTGGGTTTTGTAACAATGAGAAAATAAATAAAAACAGAGTTGGTTCGAACAGGGCAGCGTTAAAATGCACCAAAGTTAAATAAATATATACAGCCTTTTACAGTTCAATGGTCACCGGTTCTCGAGCTATAAATATGACGTGTGTGAAGGTTGTGTTGTTATGAAGAGTTGAGGGACGTGCAGCTTCAAGTGTATAGGTGGTGTGTGTATATTATAGGGTAGTGCTTCAAGACAATGTATATACCGCTTCTGTCCTTATTCGCATATCATTCGTGTAGCCTATTCACCTTGCAAAAATGAGCAACCCATTCAAATATAATAATAATAATAATAATAATAATAAAAATAAAAATGATAATAATAATAATAATAATAATAATACTAAAAATAATAATAATAATAAAAATAATAATAATAATAATAATAATAATAAAAATAATAATAATAATACTAAAAATAATAGTAATAATAATAAAAATTATAATAATAAACATAATAATAACAAGAACATGAAGGAAAACCCTTCAAAAGCTCCGGCTCTTAATGATTCAAGTGAAATAATAAAATATCCATATGTAAAGGTCTCAAAAATATTAATTATGTTTTTTCTGGATTTTCGTATTCATATGGTTATATTGAAAATTTGAAAATGAACCCTTTTTATTGAGGGTGAACCCCTCGGTTGAACCCCTTAAATATTGGTTGAACCCCTTTTAAGAAGTGGTCACCCCAAGAAGAAGAACAATAATTACGAAAAAACCTAGAGCTCTCGGCTTAGGCCGGAGCTAATAATAATATTAATAATAATAATACAAAGATGATTAAATATAACCTTGGCCTTCTTCACCTCCTGTTGTGTATTAAGTTCAACTATGGGGATATTTACCCTCATACCCTCCTCTCTACTCAGCTGGGTGACAGATGGCATGTCGTGTGTGTGTGTGTGTGTGTGTGTGTGTGTGACGGACCTCGATTTGGTCAATTGGCCTACATACCTGCAAACGTATCAAGTAAAAAAAGAATCCGGTTTTGGTGTCGATAGGTTGTTGATCAATATATTGATACATAAATTTTCCACTTGGTTCCCATGAAGAGCCTCGGTACATTCGTGAATAAATTTATATACTCTCAATTTTAAAAAAAATAAACGCGTCTAGTATCATCTATAATATTATATGTTTTATTTAGATTCTATGGTATATTTTTCTTTTGCCAGTTGAAAATGTACCTCTTTCCAAATTTCGTAGTTTTTCAGCAATACTAATACTACACAATTTGTAGCTAACATTAACACAACAATATAATGATCTACATTAGGTGACTGTATAATGCAGTAGCAGGCAGCAGCAGGGTATAACTATGGTTTAGATTGCACTCAGCAGGGGGTTTGCAGTTATTCCAGATGAGTGTGTCTCATTCATTCCTTACTAATGTGTGGAATACTCCCTCCTGGCTGCATGGCTTGGCAGTCACGCTACTTCCTCATAACACAACACATTACAACCCTTGGATCTTAGTAGTATCAGTGTTAAAATTATATATATAATATTATATAATAGAGAGAGAAAAGGTAGACAGGTGCAAGATGGGTATAAAGAAGACAAGATTGACAAAGGTGGGCAGGTGATATATAAAATTATGGAACTGATAATAAAAAACCTCATGTAATGTTAAAGATATAGACGTTTGTACTGATAACATTTACAAACAAACACAGATGCAAAATACAGAATAGAAAAAGTCCACAGGTGTGCAAGAGGTATACGAGAACAGACAGGTGAGAGGACAGATGTTCTAGACGAGGGGAAGCGAGAGAGAGGGGGAAAGAGAGAGAGACAGAGAGAGAGAAACAGAGAAAGAAAGAAAGAAAGAGAGAGACAGGAGGGAAGAGAGAGAGAGAGAGAGAGAGAGAGAGAGAGAGAGAGAGAGAGAGAGAGAGAGAGAGAGAGAGAGAGAGAGAGAGAGAGAGAAGGGGGAGGTGGAGACAATCGATAGGGTGACTCACTGCACACTAGGCTGGGTTGAGTGGGTGAGTGACGTGGTTATGGTGAGGACATTCATTGGTGCATGCATGGGTTTGTAAGTGGGGACGGTCATGGGTGGGCGAGTGGATTGAAAAATGGATAAAATCAAAAGTGGATGAATGGGTGCGTGACGTCAACAGGTGTGTAAAATGAATGCCTGCGTGTGTGTGTGTGAGTGTGTGTGTATGTGTGTGTATGTGTGTGTGTGTGTGTGTGTGTGTGTGTGTGTATGTGTGTGTGTGTGTGTAATGATCAATGAAGTGTTTTTTTATTCTTATTTTTTTTTATTTTTTTTTGAGGAACGTGTGGCTATATAACCAGCAAAGGGAACTTCATTTTGAGTTGCAAACATTACAATTCTGCTCACTGAGAGGATTATGTTGGTGAGTGACCATGTGCCCTTCCCCCAACCACACCTACACCCACACCGCCCACGTCCTGTACGTATATATACAACACTACACACAGGCATGAATATGTATACATGAACGTATGTATGTATGCGTGTCTGAGCCTACAATGACACACCACACCCCTTACCTACATACTGCACTGTACGTATAGTGAAGGACCGACCCTCCACGCACACACACACAAAGAGAGAGAGAGAGAGAGAGAGAGAGAGAGAGAGAGAGAGAATGAAAATACCTCGTCTCAAACTAATACAAACACCGGCATTCAGAAACACGCACACATGACACACCAAGACGCTCACTCACACAAAGGGCCCCTACACGCACACTTAACATATATACATACATACATACATACATACATGAATACTGAGGTTATAACACATACAATATACTTTCTATATATAAATTGATAGTAAAGCTTTAGGGCAAACTGAAGTTGTGATGACGTATATAATAATACAAGTCAGTCTGTTGTTCATTATATTGATGTTATTGTGTATTGTACCCGACATCGTCAGTTTCCAAGAAATTTCTATTGTGAGAAGAAGGCAGAATGATAATATGTCAACTTATCCCCCCCCCTTCCCCCCCCCCCCCACACACACACCTACCTCCATTCGGAAATAACTTCTCATCTATACCAACACAAGCACTCGGATACATCTTTTGTACACAAACTCATTCACAACAATTTAACACAAACACACAACTTTGTACATAATTATATATACTGTATATACCCACACACACACATGTGATGTACACATACACACACGTTCAGAATGTACTTACACCCACGCAGTTATTTTTAGCATCATAATATTCTGATAAAAGTGGCTGCCACTATTTTTGGACGAGGTGAACTGGGTTTAGTCTGGGCACTGATCAGAAGTGTACTGGGGTACTTGGAAAAGAAGAGCACCTAAGTAAAAAATGTAATGGGTAATATGAAGTAGATAATGGGGTATGGGGTGTTAAAAGAGTATTGGAGTGAAAGAAGTACTGTATATAGGAGTAAGGAGTGGTTTGGTCCTAATATAAAAGGTGTACTGGATTGAGGGAAGTACTGGAGTAAAGAGTGTACTGTACTTGAATAAAAGGAGTTTATACAGTACTAGAGTAAGAAGTGTACTGAGTCGAGGAAGGAATGGGGTCTGTGTGTACTGTTATCTGAGTATAGTGAAAGAAGACAGGAGTGTACTGCTCTCTCTCTCTCTCTCTCTCTCTCTCTCTCTCTCTCTCTCTCTCTCTCTCTCTCCTCGTCAGTTTTCCCATCTCCCCTTTCCTTCCCTCTCTTTACCTCTCCTCGTTTCTCCTCTCCATCCCTTCACCCTCCCACTTCCGTTCCTCTTTTCTCTCTCCTTGAGCGTTTGAACTTCTCTCCCCTGTTTCTCCTCTCACTCCACTCCCCGCTACACACACACACACACACATACACACATACCCTGCTCTGCCTGTACCCCTACCCTCTTCACTTCTCTCACTCCACTCCCCTCCCCTCCCCGCTACACACACACACACATACATACCCTGCTCTGCCTGTACCCCTACCCTCCTCACTTCTCCTCACGTGCACCCTCTCCTTTTTCCTCAAGTCTTTCCTACTGTTCCTCAATCGTTCGTTTCTCTTCTCCCCTCCCCTCTCATATTATACATAAACTGACGAAACCTCTTATTACTCACTATTTTTTTGTCTTTCCTCCTTTTTATCATTCTATTTTTCTTTCCTCCTTTGTATCATTCTTTTATTTTTTTTCCTCCTTTCCCCTTCATTTTTTTTTACATTTTTCCTCTATTTTTCAATGTTTTTTTCTTTCATCCTCTCCATCTTTCATCATTTGTTTTCATCTTCCCATCCCTCCCTCATCCTCGTCTCTTTTTGTTTGCTATGATTTTATCTTTCGTTTCTCACTACATTCTCCTCTTTATCTTTCCCTATCTTCTACATTCCTTCACCTAACACTTCTCTCTTCGTACTCTCTACCACACCATATCATTTTCACTTCATTTTATCGTCCTTCTTCCGCCATATCTCCCTCTCTGTCTGTCTGTCAGTCATGCCTTCTCGATTCTATCTTATTCTACCTATTTATTCACCTTCCCACATACTCCCTATATAAGATTTACCCTTTTTCCCTTACGGTATTTCACACCAATTTCACTTCATTATTATTTTATACTTCACCACCACCACCATCACCTCTCACAATATTCTCCTTCCTATTTTCCCTTCCCTGTCCATCCATCCATCCTTCATTCCATCTTTCATCCCTTCTTCCCTCCACCCACTCACTCACTGACCCCGTCTCTCCTTTTGGCATCCTCACCACTCCCTCTTCCCCCACCTTCCCTCTCTATCTCTCTGACTCCATTTCTTCCCCACTTGGCTTCCCCTCCCCTCCCCTTCCTTGGTATTCCTTCCCCTTCTTTGATATCCTTCCCTCCCTCCCTTCCCCCCCCCCGTATCCATTTCCTCCCCACTTGGCTTCCCTTCCCTCCCTTTCCCTCCCCTACTTTGGCACTCCTACTCCTCTCTTTGGTACCTCTTTCCCCCTTTCCTCTATCTGACTCCCTTTCCTCCCCACTTGGCCTCCTTGCTCACTCCCTGGCACTCCTTCCCCTTCCCTAGATGGTACTCCTCTCTCCCTCCCCTCTCCATCTTTCGCAAGGGCCGGAACTAACCCCTCACCCCTCACCCCCCCTCCCCTGACACGCCCTAAGTTACACCACCCACTGTATACGTGCCAGCAGAGGTAGTGGGGAGGTGGGGGGAGGTGAGGGGTGAAGGTTATCATGAAAACGAGTCAAAGAGGAGGGAGGGGGAGGGAGGGGGTAGTTGAGGTGTGATGAGGGAGGGAGGGAGGGGAGGTGTGATGAGGGAGGGGGAAGAGGATGAGGGAGAGGGAAGGGGATGAGAGATAATATGAGGGAGAGGGAAAGGGATGAGATAATATGAGAGCAGGGAAAGGGGTGAGGTTTGTGTGCGTTAGGAGGGAGGGAAAGAGTGGTTGGGGTGTGTGCTGAGGGAGAAGGGGTGTGGTGTGTATGTGTGTGTTAGGAGGGAGGGGAAGAATGGGAGGGGTGTGTGCTATGAAAGAGGGAGAAGGGGTGAGGTGTGTGCTATGAAAGAGGGAGAAGGGGTGAGGTGTGTGTGTGTGTGTGTTAAGAGTGAGGTGAAAAGAGGGGGAGGTGTGTGTGATATGAGGGAAGGTAAAGTAAGAACCATTGTGAGAAAAAGAGTAAGGGGTGAGTATGAATGGACACGTAAAGGGCAAATGTCAAGGGAAAGGTGTGTGTGTGTGTGTGTGTGTGTGTGTGTGTGTGTGTGTGTGTGTGTGTGTGTGTGTGTGGAGGGGTGAAGGTGAGGAAGGGGAATTGGGTAAAAACAAAAAAAACAAAAAATAAAGTGAGAGTGAAGGTGAGGTGTGCCACTTCCTCCTCCTCTTCGTCTTAGACTCTCACTACCTAAATATTATGAGAGGTGCAGAGCTATCTCACACCTCACACTGACTCACCTCTCTCTTTATCTCTCTCTCTCTCTCTCTCTCTCTCTCTCTCTCTCATACACACATTTGATTCACCCAACACCTGTCTTATGTCACACACACACACACACACACACATACCTGTCTCACCATACATCTGTCTGCCCTAAGCCATACATACATTTACCCCACATATAAAAAAAGCCTTTCCAATTGCCTCTCCCACATCCCTCCCTCCCTCCCTCCCCCCTTACCCCATTCCGTGCCTTCTCTCCATTTCGCTATCCCTCCCCCATCCCCTCCCCTACTATCCCCTTCCATTTCCATTCATTCTCCCGTGTCCTCTACTCCACCTCCCTACACCCATTCACATTCTCTCTCTCTCTCTCTCTCCGTCCAATATTTTTTCTGCCTTCACCCTTCCCTTTCCTAGTTGGTGGTGAGGGGGGGGGAGGGTTGAGGAAGGAGGAGGAGTGGGGGGTGTTAGGGCGTCACTCCCATTCATGACCAGCGCCATTCACTCCTCCCCCGCCTCCCCCAACACCCGGCCCCCTCCTCTGATGTGTCCGAAACCTTTCCCACTGTCTTCCTCTGTCCGTGTGTTGTTGTTGCTGTTGTGGTGGTGGTGGTAGTTGTTGTTGTTATTGTGGTGGTAGTGGTAATAATAGTGGTAATGATAGTAGTAGTAGTAGTAGTTGTTGTTGTTGTTGTGGTAGTGGTAGTAATAGTGGTAATGATAGTAGTAGTAGTAGTTGTTGTTGTGGTAGTGGTAGTAGTTGTTCTTGTGGTAGTGGTGGTAGTAGTAGTAGTTATCGTGGTAGTTGTTGTGGTGATACTGGTGATAGTGGTAGTTACTGTGGTACTTTTGGTGATAAATTAAAAAGGTGGTAGTGAAGGGAGATTGTATCAATCTAATGGGACGAGAGTATGCATGGTGGTGGAAGGTGATGGTGGTATAGTAGTGTAGTAAACAATTATTATTCATGGTAGTTAACGATAGTACAGTAGATGATGGTGGTAGGGATGTATGGTAGGAAGGTAGTAGTAGTAGCTTATGTCTGACCTTTGCCTTATTAGTAACAGCTGTAAATATTTGTGTGTGTGTGTGTGTGTGTGTGTGTGTGTGTACCTAGTGAACACCTGTACCAGACCACCTGTATCTCCACATGTTTATCCTTGCCCTCAGCGTCAACAACACACCTGTACGTTTACTTCTACACCTGTACAAGTTGACACCTACAAAATCACACACACCCGTACAAATTCCACATACGTATATGTATTAATACTATGTACCACACCTGTCAAAGTATAACCCCCACAAGACCAAACACGTGTATATTCCACACCTGCTAAACACAGCTACACATATATGTTGTGTGTGCCTTAATTAATGGGAGAGTATACTTTTGGTACATTGGAGTGCCTTGATTCCTCCAAAGTATGCCAGGAAACAGACCCAAATGAAGAAATATAATGGTATCCTGTTGCCTTAAATAGTTTGGAGAAATCATTTGCTCCATAATTTCCAACAGTGTTACTACCCCCTTAACTGTATCACCATATCTGTATATTATATTTCACTACACCTGTAAACACATGTGTATAAATATTAATACACCTGTATCACCACATCTGCACCTGTAACTCCACACCTGTAGCTCCACACCCTCTCCTTCTAGGGAAAGCGTTCATAAAAACTAGATGCCCAAGGAGAGGACAAGTGGGAGGGAGGGAGAGAGGCATGAAGGGAGGGAGGGAGGCATGAAGGGAGGGAGGGAGGCATGAAGGGAGGGAGGGAGGCATGAAGGGAGGGAGGGAAGGAGGCATTAAGGGAGGGAAGGAAGCATGAAGGGACTAAGGGAGGGAGGTAGGAAGGTAGGCAAGGAGAGAGGGAAGAGGAGATTTAAAGGATAGTAAATAGAGAACAGACATGGAGGTAAGTAGGGGGGAGGGAGGAGAGAAGGAGATGGAGTGTGAGGTGTGAGGGATAATGTATGAGGGAGAGAGATAAATACTGGAGTTTGAGGTGTGAAAAAGGAATAGAGTCAAGTGTGAGGAAGGGAGTATAAGGGGTGAAGTATGAGGGTACATTTTGGAGGAATCAGTAGCCTCCACGTTAATAATTAAGGGGAGAGTATACTTTTGGTACATTGGAGCGCCTTGATTCCTCCAAAGTATGCCAAGAAAACAGGACAAGATGAACACAAATAATGGTGTTCAGTTGTTGCTTGGAATAGATTGGAGGAATAAAATGCTGTATCCTTCCTTCCCTTAACAAACTGGAACCACTAATGCCATCTATGTGTTTACTAATGTTAGAGTTGCCAGATACCGACTTATCTTCCAATTCAGTGTGTATACTTATATAATGTTATTGACTGTACATCAGGGAGGTATTAAAACGCTTGGGGAGAGGGGAGGCTGAATGGCACAGAGGAGAGTAGCTGGAAATTGAATGAATGAAGAAAGGAAAGAGTGGTGGGAAAGTAGGTAGTGAATTCTAATGAGGAGGGAGAGTGAAGAATGGAATGTAGATGGGAATAGTGATATGGAGGGGGAGTGGCTGGAAAGGAAGGAATAGGACTTGGGAAGGTCTGCAAGGAATCTTGAAGGAGAGAGAGAGAGAGAGAGAGAGAGAGGGTAGTGAATGAATGACTGAATATATTACGAAAGAATGTGACTATCAGGTGGAGGAGGAAGGAAGGAATCAAGAATGTGTGTATGAGAGGCAGGAAACAGGACAAGTCAGCTATGATATTATATATATAAAGAGAGAGAGAGAGAGAGAGAGAGAGAGAGAGAGAGAGAGAGAGAGAGAGAGAGAGAGAGAGAGAAAGAGAGAGATAATATACTGTATGAATAGGAGGGTGAGAGAATCGATCTGTAACAGAGAGGGAAGAAAAAAGAAACAACGAACGGGACAGGGGTGAAATTGAGTAAGGGGTCATAAAGAAAGACGAGGGCATGGAATAACGTTAAAGAAGCGAGAGACGTAGCAAAGAAAGAATGTATGTGAGGCAAGAAAGAATACATTAAGAGTGAAGGAGGGAAGGACGTGAAATAAGACGAGATGCAAGAAAGACTAAATGTGCAAGAAGAGTAAAGAGTGAAAAGTAAGGAAGCATAATTTTGTGCATTTTAGAAAAAGTAAGAAACATGAGAGTCGAGGTGAAAAGGAAGGGAAGATAGAAGTCAGGAAAAGAAACTACTAAAGGAGAATACTGTGCAAAAAAGAAGCCAGAAAAAGAGAGAGGAATTCAGTTGGAGAAGAAGAATACAAGTGTGTGGAAGAAATATGTCTGCGTGGGAGGGTCGACCACGTGTGTATGTGTGTATATGAGAGAGAGAGAGAGAGAGAGAGAGAGAGAGAGAGAGAGAGAGAGAGAGAGAGAGAGAGAGAGAGAGAGAGATAATTATGAAGTTTTCCCAATATTCTCAGACCATTGGTGAAGCGAGAATGTAGGACGACGATAACGAGAAGAAAACATGTTCTATTCAATTAACATAAGGGTACAACCAACAACACCCACACACACCTTGTCACACACACACACACCACTCGCTATCTTTCACACACACACTCTCTCACACACCACTCGCTATCTGTCACACCCACACACACCCTCTCATACACCACCACATTTCACACTCTCATTCACACTCACACCCTCTCACACACCACTCGCTATCTTTCACACCCACACCCTCTCATACACCACCAATTTTCACACTCATTCACACCCACACCCTTCCACACACCATCATTCACACCCACACCCTCTCACACACCACTTGCACTCTTTTGCTCACACACCCACACACATCATCCAACACACACACACACACACACTCATTCATACCCACACCTTAGTATACACCACCACTTTTTCACACTCACACCCTACCACACACCATTATTCACACCTACACTCTCTTTCACACACCACTCGCACTCTCTTCCTCACACACACCTCCACACATCATCTAGCACACACACACACTCTCATTCACACCTACACTCTCTCTCACACACACACGCCCACACTCTTTCACACACCACTCGCACTCTCTTCCTCACACCACACACCTCTACACATCATCTAGCACAAACACACACTATCATTCACACCTACACTCTCTCACACACACACGCCCACACACACCGTCACACCCACGTGCATTCTCCCTGACACCTCATTCTCATTTTTTTTTACTTACAATTTCGCGCGGCCCCACCCACCACCATCCATCCAGACACCTCAGACCAACATATCGACAACACCCACACACACACACACCGGGAGAACATCATCAACAACAACAACAACACACACCTAAAAAGAAAAAGAAAAAAAGAAAATAAACACCCACACACTCATACAGACTCTATCCATACCCTCTTAAAATATTCAGTTTCTTACCAATATATAAATTCCCCTTAATTTAAGTGACTATGATGCAGTATTCACAACTCATCAGATATCTACACTCAAGGTTACATCCTTCACCAAGTATATGCATCATTTCAAGCGACATCCACACCCAGATCATATATCCACATTCCTTTACACTAATATCCACGCCCACACACACACACACACACACACACCAGATATAAAAAACCACCCACTCACATCATAATATCCACTCACTCTCTCTCTCTCTCTCTCTCTCTCTCTCTCTCTCTCTCTCTCTCTCTCTCTCACACACACACACACACACACCAGGTATCCAAAACCACCCACTCACACACCAAATATCCCAAACCACCCACCCACATCGTAATATCCACCACATACATATCCACCCACATACACATTACCCACGTCGACGACACACATACCTCACCCACACACACACACACACACCCCACTCTGTATGATGAAATCTTACTAAGAAAATCATTAACACATTTCAAGGTAATCCGTGACCACTTCCACATCACAAGTATTGGTTGGTATTCAAGAGTTTCGTATTTCTTTTTATGTCTACTTTCTTTTTCTTCAACATATCGACTCTGGACATAATTTTATACTGTATACCTTAGGCTTTATTGTGTCTATACAGGAAATACTTGAATCCTGTCGCAGGGTTACATTTTGTCGTGTTTATATCTTATTTCCTATCAATATTATCGATGGTGTGTGTGTGTGTGTATGTGTGTGTGTGTGTCTGTGTGTGTGTGTATGTGTGTGTTCTTTTACTAACTGGGAGAATTTGAAATATGAAGGTGTGCAGTCACGTTCAAAAGTTCAGAATCACCTTCGAATGAAAAGGTTTCGAGAAATGATGTTCATGTATATATAGGTCAGATGGGTCTCAGTAATATTGGTTCATAGGATTAATTTACAGGTTATTATTATATTCATTCATCTGATGCAGGACTATTGACCATTACTGTACAGTCTCCTCCACTTCCAAGTTCATCACTCAGCGTTGTCAATGTGTGTATCGCGTACTCTATATGGTGTGAATCATCTGTTTCGATTAATGTACCCGAAACACGTATACCAGTTGGATGAGTAAGGAGAGGGAGTGATGGAAGTGTGTTGTCAATATACTGTATATATAATTTTTTTTACGAGCATTATGAACATTGCAATTTTTGTTATTTCTTGACACCTTCTAGAACCAAGGGAAATGTGATATAAATAAACTTTTCTTGAGAACATGAACTTTCACAGGCCTCTGTGTTCAAATTATATATAATGTGAAAAAGAAACAGATTTAGCAAGGATCTTTTTTTAATGTCAAGGACCACTTATGGGTTGAACTATAAAGGTTCAATCAGCTGGTTATCAATTTACCCAAGGGACTTTGAAACTACCTGTCCCTCACCTACCCACCACCAGGACGGTAATACAATGCCCACCTTCCAAATAACAGCCAATCAGTATACTGTATGTGTCCATGTTAACAGGAGGTTATTACTATCAGCACCTGCCACAGACTACACTCACTTCCATACTCCACGACACGGTAAGGCAATACAGTGAATATATTAACATTAGAATTCCTAGGACTGCTCGGCAACAACAACATTAGAATTCCTTTACTTGTTAATGTTGTCCCCTATACATTAATTATCAAGGCGTCTATTTATTTTTGAATGTTTATTATGATGATGGTATTGTGGTCCCACCAATACAAAGTTGTTCATAATAACTCTGCATCTCGTCATGCTGTCCAAGTTCACTATGTAATGATAAATCTACGTTGTATTGTCCTTTGTCGGAACAGCATAAAAAAAAATCGTTAGAATTCCGTTTGTCATAATACCTGTACCAATGTTCATAATGCTCGTAAAGTATTGGAATTTGTTATTAATGGTATTTTTACAGATTGATAAGCATGTTAACAATGACAAACATGAGGGACGAGTCTATGTTAATTTATGAGGCCTGATGGTGGTGTGACATGTTGTAGACATGAAGGTGGTAATAGTACGGTATATACTACATTACATCCATGGTTGTAACAACAATACAGTGACGTGATCAAACTGTACACTACACATAGTTTACATACGTGCAATAATTATTATTAGCGTTATGATCCATAAAGTGAAATATTAATGTCACTATTCATTGCTTATCTTTGTCATTTTCTGAACAATCATTAAACGACATCTGTCTGAAACTATAACTACCGGTTCTGCCTCGCAAACCGACATAACTGTTATTGTATGAATGCATAGTATAACAAAATAATCACTAAGGACTTTCTTTATCAACAAACTGTTTTGGTATGCAATCAATATATAATTTTGAAGTATAGTGTACTAGATTCATGCCTGGCCGATGGAATAGTAATCTATTGAAGTACAATACAGTCCAGTAATTATGAAGCACCGGAGAATTGAATCAATGATGCACTATGGTGAAACCTCACATGTGCGTCAACAGAACCAGAGAATGTTAGGATATATACTAAAAACAAAAATATATATATATACATATATAATTATATAAGGTGAAATAATTTCCGAGTCGGCATCGACTATGATCCAAAGTCAAACGTATTACATTCCACTTGTAATGAAAGAAAAACAGTCACACCTAAACCAAGCCAACTCCCCAAACACACCTGCAGGAGTAAGACAACACATCTGTACCCACAACACACACCCACACGACACAACTGCATTCAAAACACACCCGTTCCCACAACACACACACCCAATACACAACTGCACTTAAGATATAAACGTACTCACAACTCAAGTTTACTAACAATAAAGCTGTACTACAACTCAGCACAGTACACACAATACAATGGCACAATCAATAAACCAGTACCTACGACAAAATTGTTCCCACAACAAGCAGCCTTCGAGACTGTCATTCTAAAACCTGTGCCAAGTGTATCCTATCCTAGCCTAACTTTTGCTCTGGGGAATATCTCGTCACTCACTCCAAATGAAATGGGAACCTTCTCTGGATGTCAGCCCCGTCACCCAGCCCTGTGCTAATCAGAACCAACTAGTTATATGCTAAATTTCAATGACCAGAATCTATTATAATGATGAATTCAAAGTGACAAAGTGACCTTATATGAATTAATGTAATTGAGTCAATGAGTACTGTGGGAATGTCTGTTTACACAATATTAAATAATGTGATTATATTAAATCTATCTAAGAGAGAATGAGAGAAAGAAAGAGAGAATGTGTGTGTGTGTGTGTGTGTGTGTACTGAGGTGTGGCATATCCGGTTGTGTGAATATAAAGGCATAGTGGCTAGTGACGGTATGTTGTTGTGTGATACGTATAGTAGCATAAGTCAAGGTTAGGTTACATGGGGACTCCAATACTAACTACAATTTAAGGGTGTGTGGGAGTAGGGGACAGGCTTGGGGGGGGGACTGGGGGGGTGCGGGAATAGGGGGACAGGCTTGGGGTGGATAGAAAGCCTGTCCCCCTATTCCCGCACCTCCCCAACTCCCCCAAGAAAACCCAAGCCTGTTCCCCTACTCCAGCATCCCCCAAAACCCCCCCAAGCATGTCCCCCTATTCCCACACCCCCTTAATAACTTAAAACAAGTAACAAAATAACCAAAAAAAGAAAAGATGAACGACCAACTGAAATGCCCTTCATGCCATAGAATGAATGGAAATCTCCAAGTTATCTAACAGTGCTCAACAATTTATGACCACAAAATAGTATTATTTATAATTCGTGTATATGCGATCCAAATAATGTTTTCTATTGATATACATTTCCATATATTATAAAACATATGGTGTTTATTTCAGTGAGAACCAAGTCAATACCATACCCTACGTTGAGAGATGGACAAGTTGAACATAAAGAGTATCAAATATTTCAAACTTTATTGTTACCATACTTTGGTGTCATGATTAACATAATAGTAACACACTTTCCTTATTGCATACCTTTCTGATAACATACTCGGATTATAATTGATATGTATGTCCACAATCCTTAGTTAATTGTTGGTATGATTATAGCCTATTCGTGTTAAAGTTACGTCATTACAAAATTATTTGATAATGATGAATATGTTTAAAATAACATTTACATAATGGTGACATATTTATGACAACTGCTATCATACTGACGTGAGGTTATTCACTCACTTACCACATTACTCTTCATTTAAAATTTTGTATTCTTATACCATAAAATTAAAAATCACCATCATTTTTACCTCGCGTAATAATCTGAATATGTTCATGGTTAAGGGGAAGTTTTGTGTTAGTAAATCTGGAGCAACTGAATCCTCCATACTATTTCAAGCAACAGAATACTATTATTTTTGCTCTTCTGGTCCTGTTTCCTGGCATACTTTGGAGGAATCAAGGGACTCCAATGTACCAAAAAATAATGACCACCTTAATTTGAAATGTAGCACGCCTGCCTGATATATTAGTGTGAGGTATGTTGGGTGAGTGATATGTGACGACCTACCTTATATACAACCCAGGTTGCACCACACATGATACAAGTCACCATAAATACATACATATTATGCAATTGGTGGCCTCGCACAATTGCCTCTATATAAATAAACACTTATGTGAGCTGTATGTCGAGGTCGTATAATTATTTACATAAAAAAAAAACTACAAAAAGGCTTATATATAATATATTAACTGAGTGAACAGATGTCACTGGGTAGAACAAGACTAAATTCATTGGAACACACACACACACGCACATGTTCATTTGGCTGGTTTCGTACACGGGCGTTCATTCATAAAACTGGAGCGCCGTGACGCATGCGCTAAGAAGCTCAGTTCACATGATGTCGCTACTGGTATCTTATTTATGCATTATTTTATTACACATTAACACTTTTTCCTAACGTACAACATACATTATCAGTGTCACTGTAATATTTGTTAATAGATCAGTAAAATACATACCATTTACCATTTATGTTTATAGAAACTTTTCTCTAGCTTCTCATTATGATACTTGTCGTACCTCTGGCAGGGGCCGCTTCCCAGTATATATTAGACATCTTGTGCCTACATACGTCTCGCTAGCTCCCTGCCTCGCTGACTCTCCATGGCGTTGCATAACTGACCTGCTCGTCTTTCTTCCTTCCTTCCATTCTCATCTTTCTCATTTCCTTCCTCCATTTTCAGTGGTAACTTGCCTTCATTGTAAGTGTAATGTGGTGGGTGGTATATGGTAAAGCTCCACCCCTTGTCCCTTGTTCCCTCACCCCCCCTCCTCTCCTCCTCACCCCAACCAACCAACCCGCCTTCATAAATCAATACCTGAGATGAATGGATCACAGCCCCTTCCCTCCCCTACCTTCATTCCCTCCACTTCCCCTCATTCACCCCTCCGTTCTCCCCCAACTTCCCCTATCCTTACTCCCTCATTTCCTCCTACCTCCCTCCCTCCACGGTTTTCCCTTCCCTTACATCCTCATTTTCCCCTCTTCCCTACATACCCTAGTTTCCTGAGCCCATAATTCACCTTCCCCCTCACATACCATCTCCCCACTCCCCTCTCCCAATCCCCACTCTCCACTTCCCCTAACCTACTTCCGTTGCCTGCCCCCTCCCTCCCCTCCTTCCGCCACATTTCCACCACTTCCTCCTCCACCTCCTGTTCTGCTAATTCCCCATTTTTCATCCTCCTCGACTCCCCTTCCACTTACACTTTTCTCTCCCCTCCTTCCTTCTCAATTTCCTCAATCTATTCATGTCCCTTCCTTCCCCTCGCTCGCTCTCCTCAGACTTCTCCCCTCACTCATTTCCCCTTTCCCTTACTCATTCCTCTCTTTCCTCGTCCTCTCACATATTTTTATATCTCAATGCTCCTCATTCATTTACTATTTTACTTTCCCTCCCTTTCTTTCTTTCTTTCCCTTCCTTTTCTTAATTACCTCTATTTATTTCTCTCACTCCTTTCCTATATTTCTCTTCTCGTCAATACTCCTTTTTCCCTCACCATCCTTCATCCATATTCCATTATTCCCTACTCGTCACTCGTATTTCACGGTCCTTCCTCCACTCTTTACTCCCTTACCAGTCATGCATTCTCCTTCCCATTCCTTTTTTTCCATCTTTGTTTCTAGTTAATTTCTCCCTAAATCTTTATTTCCCTAATATTTTTCAACCTCTCTCTCATCCTCTACATTCTATCACTTCCTCCCTAACCTCTCTTCCTGTACGTATATATCCATTCCACTTCTCTACTTCCTTCCTGCATTCCAAACTTTTCTTTTTCCCTCAGCATTCCATACTATAATATTCTCTTTCCCTTCACATCATACTTCCTCTCTCATATTCTCTCCTATCAAACCTAACTCCTATCCTTCAATCTCAAATTATTCTCCTTCCCTTTTCATCCCTTCAATGCATTTCCACTTTCAAATTTCCCATTCTTTCCCTCCTTCGTTCTCCTTTAGCCTCCTTCCTTCCTCTCACAATTCCCTTTCCTCTCCAACACTCAGTATGATACGCTAATTCTCTTCTCTTCCCTCTCCTACTCGTCTACTCCTACTTATCTTTCTTCCCCTCCAACATTGCCTTGTCCTCACTCATCCCTCACCTCCCACATCCCCATATCTCTTCTCTTATTCATGTTTTTATTTACTCTCTATTTCCCCTTTCTATCCAGCTCATACGTTTTCTTCCCATTTCATCCATCTCATTACTCCTTCCTTTCCCTTCTCCATTCATACCACTCTCCCTTCCTTTCCTATATCTGTCCTATCATAATAATTTCACCTATCCTTAACCACACCATCTCCCTCTTCACTTTATTTTCTCTTCCCTCCTCATTCCAGTTACCTACTATATATCAGCGTTCACCCCTGCTCTCCTTCCTCCCCTCCTTGTACTCCCCCTGCCACGTGCCTCCCATCCCCTGCCAGAGTGACGTCACTTCCTCCCGGCCAGTACACAACAAGTTCCGGTCCTGTCCAGAATGCAACCGATTCACGAGAGCAACCAGTTATAGAAGGGAAGGGGTAATGCAACCGGTCTTGCTACATTAGGGGATAGAATGTAACGACTATGTCTGTTTGTGTGTGTGTGTGTGTGAGTGTGTGTGTGTTTGTTTGTGTGTGTTTGTTTGTGTGTGTTTGTTTGTGTGTGTGTGTGTTTGTGTGTGTTTGTGTGTGTGTGTGTTTGTGTGTATGTGTGTGTGACTGTGTGTGTGTGTGTGACTGTGTGTGTGTGTGAGTGTGTGTGTGTGAGTGTGTGTGAGTGTGTGTTTGTGTGTGTGTGTGTGTGTGTGTGTGTGTGTGTGTGTGTGTGTGTGTGTTGGAGGAGGGGGTTTACATCATGGATAGAACAATTACTGGTGAATACGACAAGTATGGATATCAATCATAATAATGATGACAAAACAATACGTTAATACAAATCACTATTCAAACTATTAAATTTACCATCAGATATAAGTACACAACACCCACCACTTAAGACACGCAAACACAACAAACCAAAAAGGAAATGTTAAATACGAATTGCATAATTATATAGTAAACATACCTAGACAAAACGGTAAACATACATTGACACTTATAGATAAACAAGACAAAACAAATTACAGGAGGATATATTATACAAACAAGTAGAAGAGAGAGAGAGAGAGAGAGAGAGAGAGAGAGAGAGAGAGAGAGAGAGAGAGAGAGAGAGACACACATGCAGATCAACAAAAACGACAGGAAGGAAGACACCATTCCAAGACATCTCCTCAGTATGTGTACCGCGTCCGCTGACTTGTCATGGCCGCCATCATAACAAAGCGGGGTCTCTCTCGGCTTCAGGCAGCACATCAGCCACAACCTCTATTCTCTCCTTCTCTTCCCCTTTCCTCCTTCTCCTCTTCTATCCCTAACCATCCATTTCTTCACAAACTACATTTATAGGTACTAGTATGCCCAGAGGTAGCTGTAGAGATTAAATGTGAGATAATAGAGAAGGTTTTGTGAGCGAGGTTGACGCACGTTTTCTAACCACACGCAGGGGTGCCAGTTTAAAAGTTATCCTACCACCGATATCATATCTGTACTATAGTTTTGACTACTCCATTCTAAATTACAATCAATGGTGATATTCTACGTATACTATAATCATCACTATACATTTTAATATCCAATAAATACTCTAAAAATATGTTGGTAGCTGACACGTGGCCATAGAATCATCTGCTGAAGTGGCAACAGTGTATTTCCCCGGAGCCATTTTAAGAATGAGGCACCGAGGGGAAGTGAATGAGTTCAGGAGTGCCAGGCAGTGAATGAATCCCAGGTACTGAATGATTCAAGCCCGTGAATGATTCGGTGGTCATGAATAACAGTGATTAAACATGATTCCTGATACTGGATGAAACCGTGAATCAATCCATCTCAGGCATTGGATGAAAGGGATGTTGTTATTTATATGAGTCTCATGGTGAATGAATGACGTGATGAATGAGTGCCAGAAGGTGAATGAAATGATGTATGAAGAGATGAATGCGTACAAAGTGGTGAATTGAGAATACTAATGAGTGTCAGGTGATGAATTAGAAGAGTAGACTACTATAGGTGGTGAATGACTAGAAAGATGAATGTGCCAAGCAGTGAATGTTGTGATACGAGCCAGGTGATGAATGAAGTGATGAATGAAAATGTGAATGAAAGTCAAGTGGTGAATAATGGTGCAAAAGTAATCACAGATGAGTAATGAAAACATCTTACACTTACACTGAACGACTCAATAGGAGATGGTGAATAACTGAATGAAGGAGTGTATAATATATTATTAACAAAGTGAGAATAACTACTGATATAGTGAATAACTGTGGTAGAAACTCGGTAAAACAAATTATAAATAGGAATGATTGAATGAATGAATTGAAATGGTAAATGAATACTGTGACAATTATGTAAAAAAAAAAAAAAGTACTGACAGGGAATAAACGAATGAATGAATGAATGAATGGGTCTTAAGGTTGTGAATGAATAACAACAACAACAACCGTATATTGGTGGCGGAAGTGAATGAATCCAACTGAGTACTACTAAGAGAAGGGAGGGCAACTGTAATGGTGAACTGTAAAGGCATACACAGCGAGCAGGAGGCAGGGAGGGAGGGATACTGTGGCAGCTTGAAGAGGAACTGTTAGGACAATACTGCCATCCTCTTCCTTCTTCTCCTCCTCTTCCTCTTGCCCCTTCTCTTTATCTTTTTCTTCCCCTCTTTCACTTCTCCTATCTGGAACTGTTAAGACAAGACTGCTATCCTCTTCCTTCTTCTCCTTCTCTTCCTCTTGCTCCTCATCCTCCTTCCTTTCTTCCCCTCTTTCACATCTCCTATCTGGAACTGTTAAGACAAGACTGCTATCATCTTCCTTCTTCCTCTTCTCTCGTCTTTCCTTTTTTCCTTCTCCTTTCTTTCTTGATCTTCTTTCGTCTTCCCTTCCTTCCCAGTTCCTCCTCTCTTTCTTTACCATCCCTTACCCTCTATTTCTCCTGTATTTTCATTTTCATTAATTGCCCATCCTTCTTATGCTCCCCTCCCTAACTTTTCCACTTTCTCTTTCCCTATTTCTCCCATTCTCTAGCCTCTCTGAGCTTCCCTTTCCCTCTTCCTTCTAAGAGAAACGAAATGTAAAAACTGAGACTTAGAAAGGGTAAAATGGACGAAGGAGGGAAGTGAAGAAAGGGAAGAAACGCGAAAGATAATGGGAGGGGACAGGCCAAGTGGGAAGAAAGAGAATCGAGAGAAAGAAACGTGTGAGATAATAATAATAATAATAGGAGGGGAGAGGCCGAGGAGGAGGAGGAGAGAAAGAAACGGGAAGGGAGACATAATAGGGTAAAGGGAAGAAGAGGAGACAAAAGGAAAGGGGCAACGTCGACATGAATTAATATGACAGTCGAGTTTAACATCATTTGCGGTGGAGCCTCCCCTGCTGGTGTCTGTCTGTCTGTCTGTCTCGCTATACGGCTCCTTCAAGACATCATGCTGCACCACAGTACTCTATATTATACTTGAAACACATGACCACTTCTCTACATCTTATACCCTTCGAACAGTTACAAAGATGGTCTATAATTATTCTTTCATTTTTTTCCTCTCAAACATTAAGAAAGTGGGGCAATAAATAAGTCATCATATTATAAAAAATGAAAGTGAATTATTAAGTAGGCTACACAGTGAATGAAAGCC
Source organism: Petrolisthes manimaculis (assembly GCA_034508575.1). Classification (NCBI taxonomy): domain Eukaryota; kingdom Metazoa; phylum Arthropoda; class Malacostraca; order Decapoda; family Porcellanidae; genus Petrolisthes; species Petrolisthes manimaculis. The sequence goes on along the minus strand of JAWZYT010000654.1, from coordinate 171,547 downwards.
AAATGTTGAATGAAATATAGTGAACCAAGAAGTGAATGGAGTGCCAGGTGGTGAATGAAATATAGTGAATCAAGAAATGAATGGAGTACAGTAGTGAATGAGTGTCAGGTGGTGAATGAAATATAGTGAATCAAGAAGTGAATGGAGTACAGTAGTGAATGAGTACCAGGTGGTGAAATGAGTACCTTACTAGTGAATGAGTGCCAGGTAGAGTGGGAGGCGGATGTGGGGAAAAAAAGAATTGGGGCGAGTTTGGGGGTATGGGGGAAAAAGAAGGTGTTAGATGGGGGGTGGCGGAGGGGGAGGGTGAAGAGGAAGAGTAGTATATGTATGTCTGGGGAATGATATGCGAGGAAGAGTAACTAAGAGAAAGGGTAGGGGATAAGGGAAATAAGATGAGGGGTAGGGGAAATGGGAACAGGAAAAGAGGATTGAAAGAGAGCATGAGATAGGGAGAGTGAAAGGGAAAAGGAGGAAAGGGTTAGAAACTGATAAAGGTGTGGAAGGAGAGGTAAAGAGTTAGTAAAGGGAGGAGAGGGAAATCATGAGACAGATAATGAGAATAAGGGAGACAGAAATGGGAAGAAAGGATGTGAGGAGAAGAACAAGAGAAGCAGAATAGGATAATGATGGGATGAGGAGAGGAATGGGGCAAGAAAGATGAAGGTGACGAAGAAGAGCAAAACAGAGAAGGAAACAAAAAATAATGGGAAAGACAGAAATGAAAAAAAAAAAATAACAAGATAAATAGGAGGGAGAAAGGGGGAGGAACGGAAGGAGTGAGAGAAAAAAATGTTTGGGAGGGAGAGCGAGAGATTGAAGGGAGAGGAAAAAAATACTGAGAGAGAGAGAGAGAGAGAGAGAGAGAGAGAGAGAGAGAGAGAGAGAGAGAGGAGGCGTGGTGATGGAGGAGGCACCGGAAGTGTTCAGTGAGTGGTGAAAATAACATGGCCGCCCCCACTCATCCCTCTCACGTCACTCACTCCACTCATCCCTCTTACTCTATCTCATTTACTCTTCTTATTACACGATGCCCCAATTTTCACATAATACACTGATCCTATATTCTCATTCAGTCGTATGTATTTCTCACCCCAGTCATTTCCCACTCATCACCTATAACCCCCTCCTCTCATTTCTTGCCTACACCCATTCACACTAAGTCTTGTCCCTCTCATTTCTCCCCCACTCATTAATTTATTCATATTCCCCGCTTGGCCTCAACCTACTTATTCCACACCCCACTCGCTCCTCACTCACCCCTCTCAACCCACTCCCCTGTCTGACGGTAGCAATTGGGACGAGTAGGGAGAAGTAACTTGCAAGGCAGGGCACGACACAACAAGGTGCGGTAGGGCAAGGAAGGGCAAGACAGGACAGGACGGGAAAGGGAAGGAAAAAACAAGAAAAAGTACTGAAAGCATGGATGGGTAAGGAAGAAAAATGCAGGAATAGAGAAGGGAAGGGCAAGAAAAGAGAGTGCAGAACATAGAAAAGTAGATCAGGACAGGAAAAGACTAGGAAGGCAAGTAAGGACATGCAGGGTAGGACGGGACAGGGAAGAGAAGTTGAAGGCAAGACAGAAATGGATAGAGTGAATGAGGATAGGACACGTGGGATAGGGGCCCAAGGGGAGGGTAAGGCAAGGACTACACAGGGTGAGGGGCAGGAGGAGAAGGCAGGGCAGGAAGGAGAGGGGAGCCAGTTCAGTGGGTACAGCAAATTAATATCTTCAAGGAGCAACTTAAAGAGTGAATGGAGGAGGCAAGAGAGCAGGATGTGTGTATATATATGACATACACATTACATGCTGTATATCTATCTACTGTATCTATCTATCTATAAAACTCCTTGACCACTTTGAAGAGTTGCATCACGACTCTGAACAGCGCCTCACACTTCTGAATATCGTTATACATTCGTCCATCAACGTTTTACTTCCGTACAACAATGACACGCCTTTGAACATCCAGGTAACGTTACATCTCTAAACACCGAAGTCACGCCTTTGAACAATGACGTCACAGAGAGCCAAGGTCGTCTCCGCTGTGACCTTTCCCCGCCACCACAAAGGTTACCCCCACCTATGAAATGCCACCACTCACATCACATCACACCACACTAAACATCACATAACGCCTTACCAGTTCTCATCACAACATCAAAGAAGAATGAGACGAGGGAGAGAAGAAACTAGGGAATGAATAATAGAAGGAGAGAAGTAATAAACAAACAGGAGTGAACATAATTATAACCTTCAGAAATCACTGTTTACAAAGGTTTACTACGTCGGTACAGCACATCAATATGTTAAGTATGGAGTTTGAGTACGTCACCTTGTTGCTACAACATGCCACGACAACATTAGTCCTCATAATATATCATAGGCTCATCCCTCCAAGTCACTCATTGTAATTGGCTTATTATGTGACGATTGCATTTATAGTCAATAATAATAAAGTCCAATATTTTACAAACAGTATGGACAGTAGTAGTGTTGTAATGATAATTGTTATTGTATGTGGTTTACTGACAACTCTGACTAAGGCTATTAATAGAATATACCATGACAAAATGAACTTTCACAGATTTCTGTGGTCAAACAGAATGAGGGATGATGATAATTATAGGATAATTTTTAATGTCAAGGACCGCTTGTTGGTTGAACTACGCACATCAGATCAGTTATTTACCAACATACTTATCACAACAGATAAGAGAGTTATGTTGGCAGCAAATGATTATAATAACAATTATCATAATACCACTGACACTGTTTACAATGCTCATAAATTATTGGAAATGTTGGTGATTGTGGTAGTTGTTGTTGTTATAGTGTTAGTGTTGGTGGTTACTCATATGGTGATGGTGACACTAAAGGAGGTTATAATGTGGAAAGTAACAAGGTAACTCCTGATAGTAGATGTAGTGATAGTGATGATGGAACTGTTGTTGTTGTTGCTGTTTGTGGTGATAGGACAGTGGTTGTAGAAATAATAATAGTTGTGTAGTAATAATGTTGACTGTGTTAAACCTGATCGTTTTGGTATTGGTAATAACAACCACACAACAACAACAACTCTGCCAAACAACTATATTAATGACGCCTACAATACACTAATCAAACGTGAAGGGCATTTGGAAACAGCAAACCTATTCTAAGGATGAGCCTCCCTTCCCCAATATTCGTGAGACTTCAGGCAGTCACCCATCTTTCACCATCATTCTTAACAACAATGAGGGACGTTTTCTCTCATACCTTCGCAAGCGCTCAAAATTGAATAACTTCATCCTGGACGTACCGTATATTCTATCTGCCCACGAAATTCTTTGAAAATGATTCATACTGTTTTGAATCGCTTACAGACAAACAAACAAACAAGCAGAGGTAAAAGATAATTTCTACAGACAAACAAGAACATAACCTCTTTGACTTCTTTGGTGGGAGTAACAACCATCCACGACGTTACCTCACAAATTACTACACAACCAACACAGTACGGTAACACAAACACTTCAGAGTCCGTCACGACCAGAGCCGCCTGCCACTCTCCCGGATACACTTGATTGATTACAAGAGTGAGTGACCTTTACAGAACTTTACACTGCTGTAGGGTACACACAACACAGTACATACTCGCCTCTAAACTAACACTCACGTTATGTCGTACAATATCTTTTTTTTTTTTTTGTCTTATTGGTAATCCAGAATCATTAGTTTGGCACCTGCGCGGAATTGTCCACTCAGTAACTTATATATGTTTGATCTTACTGTAATCTCGTTGGCTAAACAATGAACATAAAGAGAATCCATGGGTTCAACATCCTATTTACAAGGAAAAATAACAGTTTCTTATAAACTCTCAAATGCAGCTGACATAACTGGGCTGGTGTCACCATATGGATGCACGAATTTGGATCATTAACTGAGAAAAAAAATAATCAATCTTAGTAACATTCCCATCTCATTATTATTATTATTATTTCAAATTGAGCTAATTTCTAGCCTCCCGCGGTAGGGATTGGACATGCCGATGCTCGACCATCCGGTTGGTTGATTTCGATAGGGTTTACAGAACTTAACAGTAGTTTAGCAAGGTCCAGTGGTGGCTTCTACAGAGAAAATTAATATACATCGTCGTAAAGGATTTATAACTCTTGGTCATATAATTATATAATTTACTATGCAACATTTCCTGTACTTTAAAGTCTCTCTCTGGTAGAGTTGATCGTCGAGATAACTGCCTGTACAACTCTTCCAAAGTGACCTTTCAAACTACCATAATTTTCTGGCTGATATATGATTCAGTATTGTTCCCCAAGGTTTCACACATAAGCATCTCTCTCTCATTTTCTCTCTCATACACAAAGTGCTCTGTGGAACGCTACTGTTCTCATTGATTTGTTTTCACAACGATAAGATTATTACCACAACGTACAAAATGACTGATGTGTGTGTGTGTGTGTGTGTGTGTACGGGGGTGGGGGGGAATTGTGTCGACAGTTATCTCTCTGCGTAGTCAAGTCCCTGAAGTTTTTATGAGTGTGTGTGTGTGTGTGTGTGTGTGTGTGTGTGTATCAAGTATGTCCCGACTTACATGTGTGGTGGTCTGTTCAGTGTGTGCGTATGTAACTGAGATTATTTGCGCATGTGTGTGTGTTGCTATTATCATCTTTCAACATTTATTTTATGGTACTTGATCTATATTCCAGTTCTATTTATATCTGTATCCCGTGACCAAGTTAAGTGCTTCTTTTAACATCAATTACTCATTTTTTTATCTGAGCCCATTAGCTGCAAATCTTTTTTTGTGTGTGTGGCATTCCAAGCTTCTCACTTGGCCCAACCCTTGTTCGTTCTCTTCTCGGGTTGAAGTTTTGTCAGAGAATTGTTGTCTACTGATTCCCTCAAAGTGTGCCACAAACCAGACAACTCTAAGGGCTATATAATCGTGTATGAGAGTTGGTGGCTGTTGATTCCTCCTGACTAAGCCACGAAACAAGCTCCTCCTTCCATAAATATAGGTGGTGTTTCGTGGCAATATTTGATGGACTCATTTACCTTCAATTTTCTGACTACCGTACATCACAAGGTTTTTTAAAGATTACCCTGAGGTAACTAGTTTGCTTCATGACACAAAAAAAATGAATGCTGGAGTCTTTGCAGTTTATATATATAATTATAAACTTGTCCTGAATTCGACCACCGACCACTACATTAAATGAGGCCGTCTATCTGTTTTTTTGGATGAATCAGCAGCCTCCAGTTCTTCGACAGCACACTTCCCCTCGTTAACTTGCGCAACACGGGTAAGACTAACCAACAACATCCGGAAAGAGAGAGAGAGAGAGAGAGAGAGAGAGAGAGAGAGAGAGAGAGTGAGTTGTGCAGATAAATCAGGAAACCATTGTTTTTCTTTTATCATTTCTTAACTGATGCTATTTGACCACGCCCTTTATATGTACCTTTTAAAAACTGACAGCCACCTCTAATAATAATAATAATAATAATAATAATAATAATAATAATAATAATAATAATAATAATAGTGATTATTATTATTATATTATTATTATTATTATAAAAAAAATCCATAATAGTTGTATTAATAAAGGGAGTAGTACTGTGTTGGTAAATCTGGAGCAACTGATTCCTCCAAACTATTCCAAGCAACAGGACACCATTATTATTATTATGAACCCGGTCCTGTTTCCTGGCATAATTTGGAGGAATCAAGGCACTCTACTGTACCAAATGTATACCGTACTATCCCCCTTACGGATGTTGAAAGACAAAACAACTACTCTTCCACCAACAATCCTATAATACTGCATCTCTGACTGACTGAGAACGAATATTTCACTGTACTTGTATACTCAAATCCTCCATCCCTTCCTTCTGCTTCAGGAAGTCGGATAAGAGTTTGTACAGTGTAGCCTAGTAGGTAAATCTGGAGTAACTGATTCCTCCAAACTATTCCAAGCAACGGGCCACCATTATGTATGCTGATCTGGTCCGGTTTTCTGGTATATTTTGGAGGAATCTAAGTGGCCTAAATGTTACACACTGGCGATATAACCCAAGCCCGGAGATTCCTCAAGCTGGAGAACAATGAAGGCAGTCAGTTTTCTACACACACACACACATGTAGCAATCTTCCTACCCTGTGAGGTCATCTTCCTCCTGTTAGTGCAATCTTCCTGCTTATGCAACAACAACAACTAGTGAGGGATGACCGAGTAAACCGACAAGGGATGTGGAGGTCGCATAACATCCAACTTGTTTGCTTGCCGACCCTCTGATACCGGTAATTATTTTATTGTATACAAATAAGTCCAGTAGAGGATATAGCGAAAGGCCCCAGCAACTGTATCACGAATTCATGTGAGCAACTAACTGTAGGCTACTGTTACTAGTTGCATGCTAACAAACATCTATATCCGTATATAGAGTGCTAGTCTCTTCTCGGCTACTACTACTACTATTCTTATTACTACTACCGACTTAGGGATTACTGTAGTGTCATTCTGTTGGCATGTGTGTCGCTACTTTCATCAAATGTATACTGGACAACATATACTCGAATTTAGCTTACACAGATTTTTATTCTATGTTCAGATAATTGACACAGGCTTCATTATATCTGTTACCTATAGGTCCAGGTAACCAACACACACTATCACGACATCCGAAGGTATCTCAAATTCTACTCTATTTTAAAGATGCATTTCACTCAAACTAGTCTATGCCAAGAAACAGACTAGTACTTTAAAGGACTCTGAGATCGTGAATGGGAATTGTAGGCTTCTGATTCCTCCTGACTATGCCACGAAACAAACACGCTCCTTCTCTAAAGGTGATTTTTCGTGGCAATATTTGAAGTACTCATATACCTCCAATTTTCTGACTATATCACAGAGTAAGATCCCTGTTTGTAGCACCCTTATAACTCGCCTGGGCATCAAATTACTCCTCATTAAGTATATCATTCATGAATCCCTAAAATATTTCATTATCACCATAACAATCTTTCTTTGCTTCTTTGGCCTTCTTCCCGGTATTTATCTGTCTTCAACTCTCAGCCTCAACGCTTTTTTTCTTTTCTTCCATTGAGATATTATGCCTTATATAATGTTTATCTTTTACTATCTCAACATCTATTTTCAAGATTTATTTATTAATAACACCGAAGGAAAATAAAGAAAAGAAAAATTGCATTCTGCTGAGCTTGGCCACAAAAAGGACTTTATCGAGTATATATGAGTGGTGTGCTTCGCTGTAACTAACGTCAGCAACTACAAAAATCCACTTCCTATGGCGACAACCTGAAAGGAAATGCGAGCTTTTATCAATCCATTATTGACATTCCTGATATTAAACTAGGCTACTTTCTTTCGTACTGCTGATAAAACCCCATCCTCTCTACTGTTGCAGACAATTTTAGTATAGTTGTCCACATTTTACGTGAAAATTACATAACACGACGTAGTAAACTTTGATTTTGAAAGTACACATGTGAACCTTGGCAACTCAAGAGATATTTCCTGACAGACAGACATATCGATCACCAGAACCAGCAGATACCGGATGAGGTTGTATGTAACGAACATTCATATTATAGCCTATACATCCATAGATCCAAACACATGTAGCCTACCGATATATATATATAATAAAATGATACCGAGATGACAGGACATACCAACTTGACTCAATAGCCCTGTAATTATAGTTTCGTGTTACAATAAACAATACTATTTGGTTAAGAACGAGAGCGAACTCACACACATTACACAACCTTGCATTCTCCATCCTCCAGGGACACGGTGATATCGACAATAACAAGATTAAGTTATTACAAAATGAGTATGATGAAATCCGAGCGTGCCGATCTAGGTGCGAGAGAAGTCAACCTTTACCGTAAAACAATAACAATGCCACGATAACAAAGCTTTAATATTGGTAAGAATTTTAAACAGTGATCGCCACGACTGAAACGACAAGGACGACGATAACAACAACTGGCAGAGGAGAATGAGGTAGAGAGAGAAAATGCGAAAGAAAGGATCATGTAGAGAACTTTTGAGGACTATGACGGAAGGACGAAAGGGTGGTTAAAAAATATGGACAGGACTTTAAAGAAGGGGATGCAGGATTATATTAAAAGTTGAGAATCAAAGGAGAACATGGAATCGAGAAGAAAAATGTTTGAGGAAGAACGGAGGCATAGGAGTAGAGCTAAAATGTGGAGAAAGAGTGAAGGTTGATAAGTAAAGGGATGGGAAGGAATATATGGGAGGGATGAGGAGAATAACGGGAAAATAAAGAGGCGGAACAAGACGGGAAGAGAAAATAACGGGAAGAATTGTTATACAAGAAGTGTCAGAGAGGGCACGAAAGGAAATCATAATGGGTGAAGATACGAATAAGATAAGGGAGAAGACAGAAAGGGAGGGGAGGACAGGAGAGATGATGAGTAGCAGGAGAGATATAAAGGAAACAGAGATGAAAGGCAGGCAAACCTTATACTGTGACCTGCAAAACGAAATGAGAGGGGCGGAAAGGAGAGATAGGAAGAAATGTAACGACGAAGGCACAGAGATGAGGAAAGAGAGGAGGGAGAAGGAAATGATAGTGGAGAAGAGAAGCAGAGGATGGATGAGGAGGGTTGAAGGGACGAGGGGAGAAATTGAGAGATTCATTGTGAGGGAGCCAACAAAAAATGACAACTAAGAACGGAAGAAAGGCGTGAAAGGGGTATAGGAAGGGTGAAAGGGAGGGCATGGTTACACCAAAGATGGGTGAAGGGAAGGAACCTGATGTAAGGGAAAGTGAGGAGGGGAAAGTGAGAAAAGAAAGGAAGAAGAGAGAAGGGAAAGTGAGAAAGAAATGGAATGGGGCTATAAGAAGGGAAGGAGAGAAAGGTGGTGGAAGAAAAAGTGAGAAAGGAAAGGAATATAAAGGGGAGGAAAGAGAGAAAAGTAAGGAGGATGAGGGAAGGGAAAGTGAAAAGAACAAAAGATATGAAAAGAAAAATAAGTGGTAAGTTAAGGGAAACTTAATGGGATGGTTACCTGAACTGAGAAGGTTGATGAGGAAAGTGAAAGCAAGGTACCAGTACATATATAACAGAAGATGAGGAGGGAAGGGAGGGAGTTTATTATTATTAACTATCTGATCATTATGTTGGTGTGTCAGAAAGCTTCATAAGGATCTCATCTACTTCAAAGTGATTAATGGTAAGCTAGGAATGTGGAGTGCCCATAGATCTTGATACATCACTGCATGTGTGTAGTGTGATGGACATGTTACATAATCCTGTATTCCTTTATTCAGCCCAGACTCCAGCAACTTCAAGAAACACTAAATGTCTATCTATCTATCTATCTAATGCCCGACGCCTCAATCCCCGAAGGGGTGTCCACAAATAAATCGCCTCCATGAACCCCTGTTCCCCGTTAACTGGCGTCCTTCCTCCCACCCAATGCCACTCACTCATATACCTCTCCACCCCATCCCTCCACCTCATAACATAATTAATGTGTTATGACGTTATTAACCCCAAGTTATAACACCCATATTAAGTACCGTACTGTAAGCTAGCTACCATTAATTAATAACTGCTTTTGTGTAACAAATTATATCTTGTCCAACACAGTGTAGATTAATCTTTGAGGTGAACCTTCACCAGCATTAATGTAACTATGACATTATGGTGAACAAAAACGTCTCGATTTTTGTGGAAGAAATACAAACAAAAACAGAAAGAACAAGGGAAGATTGTTTCTTTCTTTTTTATCAATTAGTGGTACCACATGTACAATCAGAGTCAAAGTCAAGTCTTCACTGTAGTCCGATGATAACATCAAATATTTAAAGTACCGTACTGTGAACAAAATGTCTGTAGCCTACAGTACGGTACATTTTCTGTATTTGAATATGAACTCAAGGCACTTTACCTGTCCATGGCAATATGTATATTTTAGAGTTTACCTTCAGACAGAAAAAATAACAGGTCTTTTGACCATGACTTTTGCAAAAACAAATAAGTTTTGACATTACAGTCAGTACTGTACAGTATTGAGGTCCTGTTTAGCCTATATGAAGTGGTCTCATACACAACTCTCCAAGTAATAAAATAATCTACAAATAGTACAGTACATAATATGTATTCTCTATTATAATCTTTTCAACTATTCTCTTCTGTAGTCAGTGTATCAAGATAAATCTGAAGAATTTTATATGATTTGCAATACCGTATGGAATTACGATGCCAGAGATAATGATGGATGATTAATTTTGCTACAAACTCCTCACAGATCATACAAAAAAATGCTCCAGTTTTCCTTTCCTCTCAAAACAAACTGTACCGTACCTATCAGCGTCTCTATTACCATTCTTATCCAAACTTTCTTCTATAGTTTTCCCGAAATACCTGGTGATTATACATTACAGCATAACAATTTTAATTTTTCCCATTTCCTTTCCTTCCAAACTGAAATACAACTAGCCTATTAGTGATCATTTTCAACCCATCCACATTGACAACAAAATAAACAAGGGATCTTTTCTCTATAGTACGCAGTTTATTTTTACCCATTGACAATTGACAAATTAACATCTTGTTATTGATCATTTAAAAACTGCTGTTTGTGTACTCTACCTAGTTTCTATCCATCAATAGTTCCTGTTTTACATTAAGGATAAGAATAATGAAGATAGAGAAGTAAATAAGGTATCATTAGCCAGCTCCATTCTTCTCTTACTTCCGGTAATTTCCTTATCTCTCTTCTCTTATACCTTGTCAGCCTTGTATAGTGCTACTCTTCCCTGTCTCTCATTTCCCTTCACTTTATATTGTTCCTTCTTCCTTGACCCTCAATCACTTGCCTTTCCTTCTCTTGTCATTTTCCCATATCTCCTTGCTTCCTAGTTATCTTTCCTCTCCTCTTTTTATTCCATCACCTCGTTCTCATTATTCATTTCCCCTCTTTTTGTGGTTCTTGTCATTTTCTCCATCTCCCCTCAATTCCCTTGGCCACTCCTCCCCTCATCTCTCCAGTCATTAGTGCATCTCTGGCCCTCCTTTCTCACTGCCACACATAATTTCCCATCCACAGAGCAACGGGGAGAGAGATATGAGGTCCTAAGTCGAATAACACACCCCAAAATAAGAAATATGCAATCATACGTCTGACGCAGTTTTAGATGCACCAAAACTCAAGGGGCTGTCACATAGCCTCATTTAAGCCTTTTCTGTATCATTTCACTGGCTTTTGGACCATAGAGAATTGTGAGGAAGGGCAGAAACCATCACGAGTGACTCACCTTGTACGAAGAGTCAGCAGGATACAGTAAAAAAAGGTGAAATATAGTGCCGACTCCTACAGGTTTCACCACAACCAAAACAGTCTTGATAATAATATGGCCGCGTCTGTATCCCTGCACTCCTATCACACAAAAAACTCCTCTTGTTTACACTCATCCACACATTACTATACACCAAATGGATTCTCTCACATTACTAGATAACACTTATCCTGTTGTTTAAGTTCTTTTTGGGTGCTAAGGAACAAACTTTTGGTCAATAATCAATTCCCACGGGGGATAAGTTATTTGGTCTTTTTTTGGCATCAGTAGGACACTAAATTTATATAATTATATAATGTCTACATTGTATAACGATAAGGATGCGTTATTAGGTAGCAAATTCACCCCTGACTATTGTGCTGGTGAAATGAATGATTGTGTGAAGGGATCGGGACACACTGACGACGACAGCGCTCTCTTGAGAACTCACAGTTGAGCGCCAACTTTAAATTCTAGGAACATGCACTCGAGGGATTTCCACACTAAAGTTTCCATGTAAACGTTTATTGCCATATTTTGTGATAATAAAGAATCCCAATTTACTACCAATATATCAGGTTACTGTCCCTATCTATTGAGAGGGAACCAGGGATAGCATATAGGTATCCAAAAGAAATGGTGAATGATTGAAAATGGAGATGTTATATGTCTGAATAATCATTCGTTTCCAGGGCGCGAGTCAGCAAAAGGAAGGAAAGCAAACTGACACAATGTTGTCTGCTAGCTAAGCGTCACTAGTTCATGCCAGATTTGCAGGTTGAAGCGCATTCCTCAGTTTCACAAAAATGGTCATATAATGGCAGTACAGTATTCTTGGCGTGGTTCTCTCATCAAACACACACTTAGTATCATTACTTTTTTTTCTAGAAATGACGAAGCTGACATTTTCCTTTGCAGTAGAAAATAGAAACCGTGGGTGTGTGTGTTGAGCGACAAGTTGCATTAGTTGATTACGTTGTGAGGTAATTATTGTAGGTGCGTTGTGGGCGTGGCCTCTGCCTCTCTCACCCTGTAGTTTTAATTAATAAGATATTACTTTCACTATGCCTCAGATACGCCACCATATTATGATAAAAAATAACTCTAGACATGAAGGTAAATTAGAGTTACAGTACTAACTTATAGTAGACTCGGTGTTCTATACATACGGAAATTCTTTGCTGTAATTTCAGGTGTACACGGAAAAACAATAAACAATTACAACACATGTCACCATTGAGTTGTAAACAGTAACTTATACGCACATGACATACAATGAATACTGTGATTGTATGTTCATTCTCTACCTCCTTTTGACTTTTTAGTTTGATATATACTACAAATGTATCATAATTTTGTTTACCTAGAAACTAAAATTAAATCGGAGTTACAACAATAGAGCAAATATAAAGGGTCATTACCGGTAATTAATTAAGGCATTAAATTAAATAGAAAAAAACAACAATGCGAACTAATATGGAAATACAACGAGACGCAGGTCATTTGATTCCCCAAAGGAGCCAATGACAGTCCTATCTTACTGGAAGGATGGTGTGTGGTGTAGTTTGCTGTGCCTGTTGCCCACCCACCAAGCCAGCCGTAGGTGGCACCCATGACTCACCCCTCGCTTGGCCTTTCCCACCGCGGGAAACCGGCCGATCCAGTGATGCTGACTGATGTCTGCCATTTTCCCTGGCCACTGGCTAGCTATTTACTCGAACACAACCGTTTCTAGCAGATCGATTTAGAATATGTTTCCAGAATGTTCCCTCTATGAAGTTGATGTGATTGTTTGGGTGTGTATTTGAATTATTTTGAAGTTTTTCAATTTAATTATTACTTACCACTTTTTACTGTGGTAATATGATATGCACTCGTCTGCCTCGTTCCCTATAATTATACAGTGTATTTTGTTATTGAGCGCGCCAAACAGTTTTAACTATTTAATGCCTGGGATTTCCCCAGCTGTAGTTATGTCTTTTTGACTCGCCTTAACATTCGATGGATATAAATATGTGTTCTCCAGATCACAGACAATGTTACTACTTGAGATTAAGATAAATAAGCTACTTGTGGAGATCGAAATTGTGAACAGGAAAACACTGTATGCAACACCAAACACTGCATGACGTAGTATTGATAAAATTAAATAACTCGTAATACATTTAATACAAGTGCATTTAGCAGTAATATTTAGTTGTCAGGATGAATGAAATACCAAGAATCTGAGAGCTGTGGCAACATTGCAACATGTGGAGCTCTGATTGATTGGCAACGTTGCAGGGGGGATGAGGGGAGATGAAAGAGGAGCTTGGCTGAAGTTTCCCTAGCTTCGCCCCCTACCCTTTCAACGACCAGAGGGATGGGGGAAGGCACGAGAGAGAGAGAGAGAGAGTGTATTCCACACCGCTAGTTTAGGAGTGGGAAAGGCAGGGCGAGACTGGTAGTATTAGAAAAATAGTGTAGTTTAGTGAAGTGAGGCTCGGCCGAGTGAATATATTGCTACAAGATTATAGTGGCTTCTATTTTATTGGGTCATAAGTAGTAGAATACCATAGAGCTTAAATACGAATATGTTAACTATTACTTCCCTCATTAAGTCTATATTATTTTTATGGGTAAGGCGCCAGCACGGGCAAGGTTGCCCACTTGAAACTGCCCCAGAAAGGATGAGAGAATCATATGCCGAGAATCAATAATGTCTATACACTAGCTTCTGGAACTAGGATTTCCCAATAAAAAAAGCTTCGAGAGTGAAGGGGGAGTGCATTAAAGGGAAAACTACTGTAATGGCATTATTTGGCCAGAATTGAATAATATGGGCTGTACAAAAAGGGAATACTGTATAAGGGATGAAAGATCAATCCCTAGTTTAAGCAGTCAAAGGGTAAAAAATTAACATTCTTCTGATGATGTGTCAGTTTGGGGTTGCACATGTCACTTTGTTTCCACGTCAGGCATCGTGCACTAACGAATATCAAACCCAAACCAGATGGAGATGAAGGTAATAACACTTTATCAGCCTGGGGATGAAAATAGAACATAGAACTTAGAGAAGAACACTATTCTTCAGGCATATTGCTGGAGAGAACTGAAGATATGGAACACAATTTTGGAGTTCGATGGTCAGAACAAAATACAGTAATTGGAAACACAGGTAGAAAGGAAACAGGGAAGCAATGTTGTTACGAAGAGATAGACTACATTAGATTACGAAAGGGGCGATTTTGTGTTGAACAGAAATGTTTTGTACCACAAGGAAGAGGAAGGACAGCAAGCATAAAGGAAAGAATGAGGTTACAGAGGAATGGGATCAATTTAGGTCTGTAGGAGTCCCCAAATTCTTATAAGTATTGTATTGCCCACATCCTAACAGGCAATATAGAGCCATGGAGCTACAGTATAGTATAAAAATGCCTGACAATATTCAAATACAGTATTGCTGCGCTCTCTACATGGCGAGGTGCATAAATAAGGTGTTGCCAACTAGTCACCTTGTGCTGTTGTAAGGAAGCAACCAACTCCTAGATATGACACATCATGATACCTCATACAAGTCCTAAAAATGATCACAGCTGAATAGTCACTACACACATAGACCATCTACACCCTGTAACCAAAGTCCTCAAAGTATGGAATAATTAATCACCTATAACCTTGACCCAAGAGGTACACTCGTGATACAAAATCCCTGACCAGAGACGAACGGCAGGCTTCACACATACCCTTCATTCGAACCTATAGCCTCTGTGGGTGGACTGGGTGGGGAAATGAACAATACCAGGCGATTCGAATCTTTCTGCTCCTCACACTCTAGTCAGAAATTATGTATCACGAGTGTACACACACACACTTGCCACGTACTCCACAAACAAGACAGAACATACATGCCTAACCACACATGCATTTCAGTACCTGATGACACACATCGTGTCCGCAACTATTATATTAACTTGACTTGAAATTCAAATTGCAATTAATTTAAATTTATTAATGGATATGCATTTCTACAAAAACAGAAAAATACAAGTCACGCAGAAAAACACACAAATCAATAATTATGAAAATATGAAAAAAAGTGGCATGTACATCACTCTCTAACAGTTTTAAAAATCTGCACCAACTTCTAGACCCATAGTTATGTACTTATTTTTTTCCCCTGTTTTGTATACAGAAAAAAGGAAACAATTTGCTTGTAATCTGAGGCAAGTTACTGTATCCTAATATAATCACAGGGTTGATCAAACTTTAGTAAGAGGTCTGAATATCCAGAAGAGATTCACCAGCTGAAAGAAATGATAAAAATCATGTCGTAAATCCTGACTGATAATGTTGATCACTCTGATAGTCAGTGGTAGTATTGGCATATAACTTTTGCTGATGCACTGCTACAAGTAATTCATTCCAATAAGAGAAACATTTGTGAATAATTTCTGAAGTGATTACAAACCAATTATGTGATCCAAGGTCAGCATGAGGTCATCATTACTCAAACAGTTACCAACATTACCTCTTACTCATCTACCCAGCACTATGTCCAGTCCAGGCAAACTAAAGGAAGGAACAAACAAGAAATACTAACACAGTTAAATGTACAGGTACACTTTCTAAAATAATCCACATGGGAGGAGGATCCTTACAAAGTGTCTTGCTATATATTTTTAAGTCAAAAGCATCAACTCCAAATCACACAAATTCAATAATTGCAGAAAAAGAATTTTGTACTTTACTGTGGCAAATTACACACCATGATTTGATGACAGTCATCACAGTAAATGGTTAAGCACAGCAACCCAATGTTGTAGAAAAAGTTGATGCCTTTGAAGTAAAGTAGTCGTAATAAAACACTCGACAAAGGGTCTATTTGACATGGTGCTTATTATTATATTATTATGTTGCTCAAATTATGCAACACCAACACACCAAAGCTTATTATTTTCCAGGTTAGAATTCTCTTGCCCACGTGGTACAAAGTATAGGGGAATGAGGTACAGTATTCTTAAATTCCCAGATCCGGCATGTCTGTTAAACCTGGTTCTCCGGACTTCATGCTCTTTTGCTGACTTTCATACCAAGTCTTGTTCAGCATCTGTAAAGGACAAATATGAAAATATGGCATACACACCATTTTTAATGAAACTCTATTCATATTCAATCCAATGAATACTTTTCTAAGGATTTCAATAAGGATGAGTTATACTTTCTAACAAATACCTTTTTTTCCAGGTGAAAATATGGCTAACTTGTACAAATGTGATGTACAGAAACTAATGTCTTTTAATGGCTCACAAGATGGTCCAGCAGATAGTCTACCAGCTCAGTTGTACCAGCAATAGGTGAATAAGTAACTATAGTCAAACCAGAATGTACTGAGCCCTCGGATGGGGTCCGGATTAAGAGCGGCATTGCCAAATCACCACCAAAACAAACCCATATTGTTAAAATTTTAATGCATAAGCCAATTTGTAGTAGCTCTAAGTATTCGATATATAATACAATGTTAAAAAGAAGTATTTATAATGATGAGTTAGGTTTATGTAAGTATATTTACAACAACTCTATACAACATGTGACTTGTTATTTTGCACATGCTGCCACATCTCCTGTGACAAAGGGTTAATGGCGGGTCAAGGACGTGTGTACTCATACATGTCAGTCACCTGGTCATTCTCATACCAACCACTATGGACGACACATCTCCCAAGCGTGTTAGTGTTCTCCACAGCCAAGCTAAGGAAGTTATTTATAATGTAAATAGATATTTCCTCCATGAGAAGGCCAATAGAGTACCCCTATTATATCCCTCTCAGTCAGTTGCTCCATGTGGATACCATGTGGGTATGTTTTGGTGATGATTTGGCAACGCCGATCTTAATCCTCGACCCCACCGGAGGGCTCAGGATATTCTGGTTTGAGTATAGTCCCTCCACCTTGTAGATGCACCACTGATTACTGCTGTTGTTACGGTTGGCAATTTTATAAGACTATAGTAGAAATCCTGGTGTATTTACTGATACCATCTTTGTTTACATTTTCTTGCTGCCCTTTGCAGGGCTGCCACAATCTTACCTGGAGAGTAGCCCAATCTATGAACAAAGTATGAAGAAAAATTGCCAATTTTTTTACATATATTTAAATTGTGTTACTGTATTTCCTTTTCCTTATTAGATTTTCCTGACCTCATCCTTAACACTATTTTCTATTTGAGTTCATTAAAAATAATAATAAAATATAAATAACATGGTGAGTCCTCATGAAATTTTGCCTTAAAGTACAGTAACATTAAACTGAAAAGTGGCCTAAGTGATACAGCTGTGGATAGAAGGCACTCAATGCTGCTCATCACAACAATTGGCATCTCATCAAATATCTGACAGATACTGTTTTAAGATAAGGAATACGGCCTGGTACAATTCCTAAGGCTATTTTCTCTCATATGCATTCTAGATTTATGCTTCCTTTACCATTACATTTACCCTTGCAAAAGATGGTAATGGTGAACTGTTGTACAGTAAAATATCATTGACTTTCTTTTTTTTTTGTTTACAAAGACATTTTACATGTTAGCCATTCAGTTATGGCTAACCATTTCTTGTTTTATATAAACTAAAGCTTGTTACTTTTCCTTGGAGAAAAAATCCAATAGAATTCACACAGTTGTATGTTCTAGAAAATGTATTGGACTATCGCTAATAAATCAAAATTATAGATATATATATTTTTGTTAATTAAGAATATCTCTTTCAGTAACTTACAATAAAAAAAAAAGAGAGAATGAGAGTCCTACCTGTTTCATCTTATCATCACCATCATCATACATCTGCTTCATAAGATCCATCATGCCAGCTGAGGGGTCATCAGAATTCATCTTGGGTTTGCGGGCCTCACTGGCTTTGACATCCTCAGTTGTCACACCAGCCCACTTGTGTTCCTGGTCCTCCTTAGCCAGCATCACCACTACCATGTCTGAGTACACCATGTAAATACACATTTTACATACCACTAAGAGTTTGAGTACAATGTCATTTTTTGTTATTACATCACTCAATAAAACAAAATATACACCCTTTCAGTACTACTTTTTTTTTCCATATCCAACCAAACTATTACATAAATTAGCTCCCTTTAACTCTAAGAGCTCAGTATAAAAGCAAATATTTTACATGATCATTCTATATAATCAAGAAGCACCAGCAGCTGTAAGGGTCATGGTTTCAAGAGATTCTTATAGTTGGTAAATTTTACTCAGTATGAGTTTTCATACTTATTGCATTCTGTACTTTTATCACATTTTTAAGCTCTTGAGAGAAAGGGAAGGTAAAGAAATGCTGTAATATTAAATATAATTAATTAATAGTAAAAATAAAGTGAAATTACAATTATTTATTGAGTACCTTTTATACTGCACATTTTTATCACTTCTTGAGGCTAATTATTATAATAGGAAGATATTTTTACAAAAATTATATGGAATTTTTCCTGAGAATTCCCCAGCAACTTCCTGAGATATCTTGGTGACAGACATGTAAGAGATGTAAAGGCACAACATTCTTCAACAAGAAAATAACTTAGACAATCATCAGCATATACCTGTCTTCACTTTATGGTAGCTGGCATCAGGCTTGATTGATTCAGCTAAATTGGGGATTTTGAGATTGTAGTTCTTTCCTTCCAGCTCTTTCACATTTAACTCCATATTCCTGTAAAAGGTGGAGTGTGAGGATGGAAGATTATTGTTATCTTAGTTGATGAGGAGAGTCAGCAGGTGACAGTAATATTGGAAACATATACAGGGTAATTTAGCAAAAATGACAATAAATTAAAGGAGGAAGCCCTGGAACAACTATAAATCACATTGTGTCATATAAGATGTCATATTCTGTAAAGTTTTCATTTTATAATACACTGAAGTTGATGCATTAAAATCCTTAATTAATCCCTTCAAGTGTAGAAAAACTGTAGACTTTATAACATATGGATTAATTTTACATGTATCTTGGTTAACAGTAAGTTCCAGCTGGAAAGGATATTGATTTAGCAAAATATCTATGGGGATACACTTATTTTAGTGCTCTATGAAGATTCATAATGGTCAGTTACAATTATTTAAGCTAAAAGGAATTGTTTTTATATAATGTAGATACATTCGTACTCCCCCATCATTTTCATCCCTTTTTTTAGTGACATAAGCTCCTGCTAGGCCTGCCTGATGCTAGTCCCCTTTAAACAGATAAATTATACAGTACTGTACCATTTCAATGGTAATATTTTAAGTTACTGTAACTGGCATTTCCATTTCAACACTGGAGCCACTACTACATAACCTACAAGGTAGACTCTGCAAAAAAAGTTTTGGAACCACCCCTCCATTAATTTTAGAATTATTATCACGGTACGGTTGGTACGCCTGATAAGTCAGCCCAAGTGTCCCTGTACAGGGACAATAATACACCTATTATACACCAATAATACACCTATTCATAACACATATTATAACTGTTATTAATACGTAAGAGAGTGGAGGGAGAGTGAGGAAGACAGAAAGAATAGTGAGAGTGAAGGGAGTGATCCCAGTGATTAAAAATGTGATAATTCATTTGTAACGCTATTAGTAAAGGATATGTGTGGTGTTAGAGTGAGAGTGAGTATTATCACCAGTGGAATAGGCTTACCAACTCTACATAGCACTAGCAATTGGGGTGGTTCCAAAACATTTTTTGCAGACTTTACCTCTACACTATCTGCTGTACACTACTACCTGCCTCATCTACTATGTGGATACTTCATACTATATAATCTACCTGTACCTTTACTTTTATTCTTGCCAACCACTGTATCTTCTCACTACAAGTCTACAATACTTGTAGCCCTCCAAAGTGGTGACTTAGTTAAGGAAATATAAACCCTATAACTTTTCACATTTTTTCTGACACTTTGAAGTCACTCTTAATTCTCATATTTTTGCAAAAACTGATCTATTGGACAGCCACTCCCCATAATTAATCAGAAATGCCACGGTGTTACTGTACTGTATTATACAAAAGTTTATGAAGATTCATGTTAACTCAAATAAACCTGCATTCTGTATGTGTCAGTGTATCATGCCTAAACCTCCTCTTCCCCGATCAGGATAACTATTTATTGGATGATAACAAAGAAGAGTAGGACTCACTTTTTGTTGAACGTAGCTGTGACTCCCTCCTTGTCAAGTGTCTGAACATTTTTCAGTGTGATGTACAGCTTGATGAATTTATCGGACTGGTCCCATGCTGAGGAAAACAACATCAATGATGATACTTGAAAGTAATATTCAACAACTGCCTGATTTAAACACCACTTAAGATATCCTTTCAGGTTGGATAATCCTTGAAGGTATGGATGTGAATGGTTAATTTAATGATCATTGACACCCAGCCTCCTTATTTCACCAAAATTCTTTTTTCTAATATACGTACAACATTTTATGTGTTTATAATCAAGAGGCTGGGGATCACATGAGAGTTCAATTAGACATTTTAATCTGGTACCCCAAGAGCACTTACCATTTTGTTGTGCAATGTAATTATATTGCATCAATATACAACCATGGCTGAAAGTGAGCATGGGGTGGTGCAAAGTCACAGCCGATACAGGGCAGAGAGTTGGAACAAGATAAGTTTCCACAGCCCTCTGACTGTGGTAGCTCACATCTCAACAAAATGTTAGTAATGTTATTTTGGCACTTTTATTTTCTTAGAATTTCAAGAGATAGCTGTACCCCCTGCTCATAGACTTTCAACCATAGCTGTACAATAAACCATACATAATAGAAATTTAATATTTTTGTACATACATACTAACAGATAGAATACTTGAATTCAATAACTTCTCATTCTGGTACAGTCTGTCAATGATGCACGTACCCCACCCTCGTTCAGTTACTCGCAGTTTTAGCTGGTAAAATCTGGAGTAGAAAGCAGGGGTATCTTACAGCAGATATTAGATCGACTAATCACAATCACTGTAAGATAACCCTGCTTACTACTACAGATTTTACCAGCTAAAACTGCGAGTAACTGAGCGAGGGTGGGGTACATGCATCACTGACAGACTGTACAAACTTTTTTAGAAGCATTTAATTACATTTATTTATAACAACTTACAGTAGTTCCTAAGGTTGACAGTGAAGGTGGTAGGTGTGGACACTTTGGGTTTCTGCTTTGCTGCCTCGGATACTACTGCCTCTTGTAGCTGTGATGCCTGCAGTCACAGATACACATCAGATTACTGTACTGTACAGTAAATACGTACTGTATAAAGAATGAATCCTTGACTCTGACAAGTCAAACACATTCTATGCATAATATAAGTGAGTGAAAGAACTTCAATCCATAATTATCTTATGGTAATGATTACTCTGATTTTCGATATTTTACTAAGGAAATTCCTCTAGTTTTCACGGAAACACATTAACAATTAAGATACATGTATATTAAGAATCTTGTATACGGTACATAATTTGTCACATTTGATGATACAGTTTGAACCAAATCATGGGATGAACAATTGCATATGACCTATTGTACAGAGAACTGTTCTGCTAGTCAATGATCATTGTCTTCTATCTTACTGACATCTTAGCTCATTTTAAAACTCACCTCAATCTCCATCTTGCGGAGTTCTTGGGACAACAAGTCCTGGATGCGCTTGCGACTGGCTGAGGCAACCAATGTTCTCAGCTCCTCCACATCCTTCATTATCTGCCAGGAATTTATCAACAATATATACCCTATACAGCACTCTACAGTATATTCTCCATACCGGTATACCGTTGCACACAGAGAAAGTACAAAGAGCAGCAACAAGATGGGTACCAAGTCTAAGAGAACAAAGCTATGAAGAAAGACTGGAGAAACTAGAAGGTTACCTAAACTGGAAGATGAAAAAGAGGAGATATGATTATGGTGTACAAATGTATCACAGAAAAAGAAAAGACAGATAGAGAAAACTTATGTCAACAAGGAATACTTACAATGAGAGGTCACAGTAAGAAATTAATAAAAAAAGAGGAGACATAAATGTACAGAAATATGGCTTTCCAAATAGAGTAATACCAGAAATCGTGTATGTCAGACACATACATAACTTTAAAGTAAAATATGATAATTGGGTTTTAAAAAACGGGCCATTACGAGATAATTCAATCCTGTAAAGCTACAAATAGGTAAGAACAGGAATTTGTGGTACAGTGTAATTAGCGGGTAAAGAGGGTAGAAACATCGTATTAGAAAATAGCAATATACTGGATAATTACCAAAAATAAGTCAAGCATATTAAAATTACTAGTATAATGGCATTAATAATAATACCTGATCGTCATGGATACATGGTACCGGTATTTATTGAAAGAATTCCCGTTTTGTAGCAGTATTGCCAGATCCGGTTAAGTCCCAGTATTTTGCCCAGGTAATTTCATGTACTTTACCACGGCTATTTCCCGATAGTTTGCTCAGGTTAAGTCCCGGTAGTCTGCTGTGGTCTAGGTTAGGTAAGATCAGGCTAATTTCAAAATGCCCCATTTGAATATGCCCTATTTTGGAAATGGGCATTTGTGGAGGGAATGCCATAAAAGAAAATAGTCTTAGAATTATCTAAAGAAGTGGGTAATGAAGGTAGAAAAAGCATACGCAATAACGGTAAGTATTTCAACATTTACCCGCTAAGTTAGGCTAATTTCAATACGGGGCATTTGTGGAGGAAATGCCATAAAGGAAAATAGGTTTACAATTGTCTAAATAAGTGAGTAATGAAGGTAGAAAAACCGTAGGCAATAAGGGTAATTCTTTCAATATTTACCGGAAAGACTAATAAGTTATTGTTACGGCTATGATCTTCCTGTAGTAACTCACCTCTTCCAATTTGGAGGACATTGTGGTAGAATATGTATGTGTAGTGATTGATATAAGGTATAAAGCTTTCCCGGTCTTGGTTTTGGTGTAATAGGAAGAAATGAAGCACTAAAAATGAAGAAGTACAACGTCTCAGCGTGGTCGGTGTGTGTGTGTGTGTGGCCTTGTAATTGTTTGGTTCATATCAGGCCTAAACTAACATAGCATTCTCTCACACACCTCTGAGTCTAGAGAATATGAAATTGAGGTGTATAATTAAACTCATACCAAACTCATTAATGAAGCTGAAAATGTAAATATTATAATATCAATACTATATTATATTTTAAAGTTCATAGGCTCGTCGAAAAGTAAATATGCATCGATCAGCTGAGCACTGTGAGGCGTGAGCACTAAGTAAAGCGTAGTATTTTAGGACCACAGGATTCTAGGATTAAGATTGAAGGATGCCAGGGTTTGGATTGAAGGATGCCAGGAGTAGGACCGAATGATGCCAAGAAGGTTAGGTCTAACTAGGTTAGGATAAGTAAGGTCAGGTTGGTTTAATGTGTTTTCTCCACCCAAAACCCCCGATTACCAACGTTCTCCCCCTAAATTGTAAATTAAGTGGGAGAAAGGAAAAATAACAAAATGTATAATTTCCAAAAGTCATTGGATAAAAAGCAACAAAATAAAGGAATTTCAAGACAATTTCACCAACAAAACTTGGAGTTGCAATTGTTAATTTTTACCTATTTATTCACCCACATCAGGCAAAGTACTTTTTGCAAAAGCTCGTATGCAATACTTAGGATAATATTTGATTATGAATCTAGCAAATCTTAAGTGATGTAGCTCAATTGCCACTTCTTGCTTTGCCATCCTTTTCCTTAGCTTAACACCTCAAGTTTACATCATCCAAATTCATAGGCAGTAAGATTGTTATTGATGGACATTAGGCGCCGCAACATTGAGGTCCTATAGTGCCAGAAAAAGGTGATAGAGAGGTGTGACAGCAAGCAGGAAGGAAATAAAAAGAAAAGAGGGACAGTTGAAGAACTGAAAGATGGAAACCATTTAGTCTGGTCTCTTACCAACGACCTTCCTAGCATGGAAAGCCCTCTCTCCCCGAACTCTTCATTTGTCCAAGCACCTTTCCTACCTCATTTATTCTAGATTTTAGCTCTGTCTCTATTTTGCTATCCACTGTCACCTTTGACCACAAATACAGTACTTGAAGCACTCTACCTCCTTCAATATTTCACCATCTAGCATTATGTTCATCTTTCTACCCTCTGCTCCCCTCCTACATCTCATTACTTTGCTCTTTGCCATGTTCACTCTCAGTTTCCTCCTCCTGCACACTTGCCCAAACTCCTGCTCTAACATACAGTTCTCAGTTCTTTTTCTAACTCTGCCACTAATGCCGTATCATCAGCAAACAATAATTGGTTTAGGCCCAACTCTACCTCTGCTTATGTGTTATACTGTAATGATATTTTCCAGTACAGAACTCCTAAACTCTAAACCCCAATTTTTAAGTTCTGTTACAGTACATGTACTATATCTGAATTCAAGTCTGTTAATAACAAATATTTTTTCTTTCAGGTACAGCCAATTGATGGATGTGTTAATTAAGGAAGTGAGAAATGATTCCTTTAGTCTGGCTTCAGAGGATGTTGGCATCCTCATGCTTATATACCTGTAAGTGCCATTGTTTAGCTGTCTCTTTACACACTAGCTACAGCAACGTCAATGCCAATCAAGGGTCCAGTGGTGAAAGTAATAAAACTCAACAATCATTAGAAAAGGGTGTATCAGGTAAAAATACACTCAATGAACAGCAAAATAATATTAATAAATACACCAAAGGGCATAAAAGTGGAACAAGCTGGACACAGACTTCATCAAAAGACAGCTTATTAATGCAAAAAGAAAATGATAAAGTTCTAGCTACCAAATACATTGACAATAAAGATGGTCAGAGGTATGAGAGTCTGGGGAAAAAATTAGTTGAGAGAAATGCTGAAATACATGAAGACATTGAAGAAACGAAAGAAAAAGATTTAATGACAAAAATTATGTGTAACACTGTTGAGGAAGAGAAAGTTGTCATATTTGATAACACCATAGTGAGGCAGATTACATTATCAGAAAACAATGATGCATCTCCTCCTGCCCCTCCTACCACATGCTGTATGTCTGGATGCCACAACTGTGTGTGGATAGAGTATGCAGACTGTCTGGCAAGACACTACAGAGATGGTGGAGTGGAGGCATGCCGAAAGATTGAAAAGGAAATTGAAGATCCAAGTCTCCGAGCCTATATATTAATGGAAGTAAGGCTCAAGGGATTAGGGAAATGAAGAAAATTGCAAGTTTTTGTTATTACTGAAAGTGACTCATCTGTATATTACATATGTATATGTACAGGTACTGTACAGTGTGTACTGTATTATGTACTATTGTGGACAAAAGTTTCTTTCTTCATAGGGGTGACTTTAGTATCCATTTGATTGCCTTTCTCTAATAGTGAGCTGTTTAGTTTTCTTATAAATCAATCTAGAAGCAGCTTCTAACTTCCAGCAAATACTCGCACACAAATTAAAGCAATAAAATCATAGGAGTACATGAAAACAATGATGAGATAACTGTATGAGTCACCCCTGAGTGGAAAAAAATTACAGTATTGTCCGCAATAGTACAGCTTGTAATATAATGATGGTACAGTATTATATTCTTCTTTAGGTCTGTTTTTAGTGTTTTCATATCCTTTGATCATCCCCATCCTTTTAACACATTGGGTATACATATCCCTATAATGTGACATTTGTTCCAGAACAATAATTAAAGTTTCCCCATGACAAGTAAAGTCATCTGATATCAGCTAGGTTACATATATGTAAGGTTTAATAACCATTGGGCCGAAATAATGTGGTTTAAGGGATAACATAAATTAATATTAAACAATTAAAATTAAGAGTAGGTTGCCACCCTAATACAATCAGCATAGCCTATACAGTAGAAGGTTTGGGACCACATGACTTAAGTCTGAAGTCAGTGCATCCCAATTAGAATAATAATTATTTGTACTGGAGGAGCATAAGTCATGCCACTAGTGACATACTGTATAGCCTTAGTTGTTTGGTATAAGCATGACCTTATTAAATTGCATAAGGAATTTGAATGAAATCATGAATTGTCAGGCACAAAATGGAGAGATCTTGGCAGTTACACAAATATTTTTATCATAAAAAACATAAGATCTTTTACTTGGCTTATAATTATATGCACAAGGTGTGAAGAATCAATTAAAGGCTTCATTGACAGGTGTGCCCTTGATCATACACCGGGCACAGAGCCCTGTGAATTGGATCCCCTTCAGCAATACGTCACATACCGGCTGTTAAAATAAGATATGAAGATTAAGGAGAGGTAGTTTTCCTTTTTATGTTAACCTTTTCACACACAATTTATTCATATGCTCCTACCAAAGTATCCTCTCCCTTTATGAATCATATATTTGTTTCAACTACTAACATTTGAAAATGAAGTAGGCAAGAAAGATTTGGAAAATACCCTGTACTGTACCTTTATTGCTTCTCTTTGTAGCTCAGTACTGTAGTAAGAGCATTGACATTAAGTTAGTCATAGACTAGAGGTGTACTGCAAGTTTGAATCCTTGTCTTGATGGGAGGGTTTGTGCTACATTATTGGTTCAGCCTAGCAGGGCAGAGAAATTGATTCCAAAGGTTTATTTATTCCAAACTTTATTTTTGCTTCATTACTATAAAGGTTCAATAATTCTGACTGGTTCTTGAAAGTGTGAATACCTGTAACATTATGGACTGTAGCCTACTTACAGTGAGCCCCTCGATGCATGCAGCAAACATGTTGAAGAGGATATAGAGGAATGCACAGATAGATGCCAACCAGAACCCTATGAGGATGAGAATTACCAACCAGAAAATGGACCAGCCAACACTGCTGTTCCCACTTCCTACCCCTTCTTTGCCAGCTCCCTCACCTTGTCCTGTGCCATACCCCTCACCAATACCCATTGTGCCTGTAGGAAAAAAACCGTAATAAATAATTTTTAAAATGGTGACATCCAGCTTCTTGTGCCTGGCCTGTGGGAGAGACAAGAAAACAAGAATCATCTTTGGTTGCTTTACTTGGTGCTTTGTACGTGGGACAGCCATTTAGTGGGTGCATATGCTGTTGGTTTACCTAACAAGTGGGTTCATCTTCTACAGAAAACAGTCTACACACCAAACATCATCAGTCAGAAGAATGGGTGGGATGGAATTAAAACTAATGTGATAGGAGATGGGGCTCTATCATGGGAGGATATACTGTACCTGTAAGAATTATTGCAGTAAGTTTCGCAATTTCTGGCTTGTAAAGGTTTCCTCCAACAAACATTGAATTTGGACATTTTTGAGAATGTGGCACAGCAATGGATTGGAATACTGCAGATCTCTCATGTGTATATATACATAATCATTATATCGTTTCTCCAACAATAACAGGCTCTTTTGCTTACATCGCCTCCCGCTTACTACTGTACTTCAACTGCATTAGGGTAAAATTCTCGGTAATAGTCAAGCGGTGGACCATAATCAGGTTTGTACTGAAGGCTTGCAGATTGCAATGTTTTATAGTGTTTTTTTAATGCATTTGTTGTTCAAGGCCGTTGCATTTTAATGTTTGGGGAGATACGACCCCCCGTGCCCCCTGCGCCCCCCCAATCCAATCTCCATAAACACTTAATTTTCGCCATATTTGAACTAGATTAGTCGAAAAAAACACTACAGAAAATTAAATAGAATTAGTCTGACCTCACCTGACCTGGGTTAGGGTTTTTGGGGCGGGCGGGGGGGAGGTCGTATCTCCCCAAACATAAAAATGCAACGGCCTTGAACAAAAAATGCATTATGGTCCACCGCTTGACTATTACCAAATTCTCACCTGTGAAGGAGATATATAGTTGCGAGATGGAAGTCACAGAACTGACGTGGGTGTGGGTTGTACTGTTCTGTATTACGGGATATGCGAGTGTAGCGGGTAACTTATCATATTATATTCTCTGATAGTGCTTGATAAGACTAGATAAGGATTAATATTACCCTCTATTACCACCACGAGACCATATTACGTTAGGATTATGCATAATAAAGCAGTGATAATAGAAATAGAGCTAATATTTACATTTGAGGTGAAATATTTGTATTTGATGTTGCTGTTTGTTGATTATTAACTTTTCGACATTTTGTGTATTATTGAACTGTATATTTTCATCACACACACAATTGCCTACTTCGCAGGAAGACAATAAGGTGAATAAGATCTGTGACAATTTATCGTTCCACAACGAGCTGAAGAGTGAAGAGTAGTTCAAGTTCAAGTTCAAGTTGTGGGTCCCGCAGAGCGGCAAAGGGCCGCTCATGGGTAGCATAATATGCGGGGGATTTAAACTAAATTAATTTATTATTAAAAGGTTGGAAGGAGATTGGGAAAGGTTGGAGGAAGTCAGGAAGAATATAAGAAGGCTCAGAGGTGAATGGGAAAGTTGGAAAGAGAATGGCAAGGGTTGAGTTAAAGAGTAGAATGAGAAAATTATATAGCTGACTTGAATACTGTATTTACTTTGCAATACAATAACTCAAGCACCTTGAGTGATGCTAGATATACAGTAAATTCGAAATTGCCCTATGAATCAGCTTCGTGTCGAAAAGCTGAAAGCAAAAGCTGTTAGAATTGAACTCTATAGTCTATTGAGCTTGGAATATATTTGGATGGATACGTTGTTGGCTGGCAGCAGGGTCCAGCAAGGTGGATCTGCGAATCCTTTTGTCCGACCACAGAACAGTTTCGCTTGCTTTGGCTTGGTTTCACCCAAGCGAACTTCGTATCCGATTGACGACCAGATGACGTCTTAATAAAGTGACCGCCTTGGTTTCGGGCATGTCGGTGAACTTTTTCAAGGTCAAGTTTTCGTCGGTATGTATTCGGAATGCATTCGAAACGCACTTTACGATTTATACTATATATAGCCCAATGAGGTAATTATATTGCCCAAGGTAATTAATAGACATGTTTGTACATGTGTGTCGCAAGATAAATTACAATAGAAGTTACGACAAGCGACCAGAGTTATTTTGTTGTCAGATGTCACCACAACACAATCATATTAGAATAGATAAGAAAATAAACATTGAGGTTGATGGTTATCCTGAATTTGTAATAGAAATAGGTGTTGAAATTTGAACCCTCCCCACGTCCATATTATGTATAACAATGATGTTGATGACTTATTATTAATATCGTAACAACATGGGGTTAAACTGTTTAATCCAGTTAAATCCAGCAGCAGGTTTTCTTTTAAATCATTTATGTATCTATCACTCAATAGTATCAAATCTCTAACACATTTTTATCGTTGAAATTATATTATTCCCATCAAAGAATACATAATATTTATTCATGTTTATATACTACCTAAAAAGTTTGAGATGGTCTAAACCTAACCAATCAAAACAAAACAAGAGGCACGCCATCATAGCCATACTCTGAGGAATGGCGTATTATTTAATTACTTGAATCTCCGTGTATGGTTTGTAACATTACTCCGTGTCACTTTGAAACTTGAAAATGTACATCATGGATTATTTTGAGTTGACATAATATATGATACAGTAAATTTATAGCGAGATGTCATTACGCCGGTAACTTTACATCATCTCCCATGTACTGTCTCTCTTCTTTCTATTTCCTTCCTTCTTGCTGTCTCACCTCTCTATCACCTTCTTCTGGCGCTATATAACCTCAGTGTTGCAGCGCCTAATATCAGTCAATCAATCTGCATCTCCCTTGTTCTTATGTTATTATCCCGTACTCGATGTCCCCAACTTAGATTGGTAATAGTCAAGCGTTTGTCCATAATCTGATTTCGACTCGAGGTTTTCAGAATGCAATGTTTTATAGTGCGTTGTGAACGAATTTATGGTTCACAACCGTCACAAATTAATGTTTTGGAAGATATCACCCTCCCCCCATGCTCCAACTCAATCTCCATAAACACTTCATTTTCGCCATATTTGAACTCGATTCGTCTGAAAAACACTACAACGCATTAAATAGAATTAGGTAGACCTCACCTAACCTAACCGAATCAAGAACGCGGCAAACTCCGAAACCTAACCTTGTCAAAATACGAGGGTAGATGTAAACATTTGGTGGTCATCTTGAATGGATATGATTATACCCGAAACCGACAATACAAGTTAATACATTTGCGATGGAAATACCCAATAAGGAAATGACATACATGTATTTAGAAGTATATTAGACAAAAAAATTAATGGGAGTGATTATGGACAAATGCTTGACTAATACCCTTGGATCATCATTAATTATCCTTACTTACTATAACTTTTGAACATCTTATATTAAAAAAATGTCCGAATAAAATTAGTGTGAAAATCAAATAATTCTAAACAGAGAAAAACCAGAAATATGATAGAAAAGCTTATTGGTTAATTATGTTTGTATTTTGTGCAATACTAAAGTTAAACCCTTAAACTCTTATTTTGCAGAAAGAGAGATATACTAAGGCACAATCATGTCATCCCTGAAACACTATTTGGGAAGATACCTCCCACTCTGGCAATCCAACTTCAATTACACTTATTTCCACCGACTCTTCTACTCGTCTTCAGTTAGGGACGAGGTTGACGGCAATGATTATAACACATTTGGTCGACTGGCCGCCCTCTCCCAGGAAACGAAGGGGCTCTCTATTAGTCAAGAATCCAAGAAAGGGAAAAATGGCAGGCACTTTCACAAACTTGAGAATCCCACTGTTACTGGCATCAAGTTGGAAAGTGAAGATAACGTTGGTAGTGCAAGGAATGAAGCTGTTCTGGAAAAGTGGAATAACATCATAAATTCTCGAGGGAGAGAAATATTGAACCGCACTGTTGTTCAGGATGACAGCGAGGACGATTTTCACATTCTGATTCAGAAAGGACGTACAAAGGACAATAACCACAGCAATAAGAATCACATACAAAAGACCGGGAACTTACAGAATAATTTCACATCTCGCAACACAAATGAACGTACTCCCAGTGACCTTAAGTCTACACTACTCACTGAGGAATCGTACGGCAGTTCTTTGCCTCTATGTACAGAAGAGAACTTGGAAATATTTACACAG
The DNA here is from genome assembly GCA_034508575.1 of Petrolisthes manimaculis. Lineage (NCBI taxonomy): Eukaryota > Metazoa > Arthropoda > Malacostraca > Decapoda > Porcellanidae > Petrolisthes > Petrolisthes manimaculis. The sequence continues at coordinate 140,109 of JAWZYT010000654.1, read as the reverse complement.
TCCAGACTTCCAGAAAAGTTTGGGACCCTTTCACCTATAAGGGTGGACTTTGAAAATGTGGAAGGGGATGAAGGGGACAAAGCTGCAGAGGCATTTGAGGAGGCACGGTTAAGAAGGAAGCACAGCCCTGTATACTATGGCAATCAAATGAAGAAACTTTGTAAGGAGAAGAAGGTTGGTAGATGAGAATACTGTAGAGCAATGGTTCCCAAACTGGGGGACCATATAGAAGAATGTAGGGGGCCATAATCTGAGGCTATGCATAAAAAAACCCAAAGGAGTTTAGCGGGTAGGTAGCCAGTGGAGGGAACTTACAGGTTCAGTACAATGCCTTGCTGCCAGACACATGAGTAATACGTCCTTTTTTATATGATTCTGTGTTCTTGACATAAAACAAGACATGGGGATGTATTAGGGAAGCAAGATAATTTTAACTCAACATAATTCTAATCTAAGGCTTCCTAAGCTATGTATTCTGTATGATAACCTAGTCTTGAATCTTACGTATCAGCAAGGATGTTCATATTATTCAGTTAATGGGTTATGGTTGGGGGGGGGGGGGCATGGACAAGGATCATGTATGAAATGTGGGTAACGACCAGAAAAAGTTTGGGAACCACTGCTGTAGAGGGTATTTTTAAACTACTTCTTCAATGAAAAGGTTCTTTGTCACTCAATTCGTATTGCAAATTAAAGGAATTAAACGATGAAGAGAACTTTTCATCAAAGAAGTTGTTTACTGATGATACCTTGCTGTATAGTGGCTCACTTGTACTACTGCACTATGGTCTTATTTTTTTCTCTAACCATACAAGGTTATACCAGCTTCATCTCAGTGTTATGCAATAATTTCACATATTTTTTTTTTCAGCTGAATATATTGCTTGTGCCTATTATACCAGAATCTTGAAATTTGTTGATTTCAAGAATAGAGTTTAAAGATGTAAAAATTATGTTACTTTCATTGTGGTTTAGAGCAATGGTTAGGAAAGTGATTTTTTATTATTTGTCAGATGGTTAAAATCTGAAATTAAAAAGATTAAAACGGAAAGTCCCCCATTGAGACCGACAATAATTCCTTTCAGCTGAATGAGGCCCTACATATCCTGGAGGTGGAGATGCCAGAGGTAAGAGCAAAACCAAATGAATACTGCTACAATGTGCTGATCAATGCCTGTGGTAAAGTCGGGTATACCAAGAAAGCCTTCCAGCTATATAATCAGGTACTGTATAAATATATCTGCTTTGTGTTTGTTGATTTAGGTACAGTTGGCTCTACTCCCACGTTTTTCCCTTCGCGTTGCTAATGTTGGGCCAGTCAGTAATTCGAATCCCGTTCCACAAGTTAAAAAATTTGAAACATTCATATCCTTAGAGTGAAATATATGAATGTTTCAAATATTTTAACTTGTGAATCGAGATTCGAATTTCTGACTAGCCCAACATTGGCAATGACAGGGGAGAAACGCGGGAGTGGAGCCAACTGTACATGTACAGTATTAACTTATGGCTTCTAGTGCTTGACATAAAGTTGTTATTAATGTATTTCAGTCATTAATAGTTTCTGTAGTGAGGGGTTAGTTCATTGGTTTTCCAAAGATGAGGGTTATTATAAATTAGAGAATGGAAATTTGTATAGTTATATTTTTAATCTTGCTTGTTTGTTAGTGAACCAGCTTTCTGAAACTGAACTTGCAGTCACTGGATTGACAACTTTGTATGTACAATACTGAAAATTTGTGTGTGCCACTGTATTTTATATTTCACTTCCTATCCATCACAGTTGAAGAAGCGTGGATTGAAGGTACAAGACGTGGTGTATACAGGTCTCTTCAATGCCTGTGCCAACTCCCCCTGGCTCTCTACAGATGGTCTCCAGCGGGCCACTCATCTTAGGTCCCAGCTCATTGAAAAGGGATATCCAGTCAATAAGACTTCCTCACATGCCATGATCAAAGGTTGAGTCATACCATCTAATAGGACAGTAATCTTTCAAATATCCAACATGATTCAGTTGAACAGTAATGAATAAAGACTGTATTGTATTGTGTAGGTATCTCTATTTGGCATTAGCAGGATGTGTTGCTGCCATGAGCTGTCCATCTTGACTTCATATCATATTAAAGTTCAGTACAGTACTTTACAAGCATTATAAGATAATGTTTTAATAGTACAGTACTGTATATAAATACTTTATTAGATACACTTTACATTATTATGTCAGAGGTAAGGGAAACCACACCCAGCACTTAATCTAGAGACACAGTGCCCTGATTCATATTAAAATCAGTGATTTATTTACACTAATTATTGTGTCTCCATGTACTGTAAAGTACTCTACTCTAAAAGGCACCATATGGTATATTCCAAAGTTTATGGGTTAAACATTTGTAATGTTTTCTTTCAAATTAATAGATTACTTAATCATTTCATCAGCATTTGGCCGCTGTGGAGACATCAAGACTGCCTTCCAGATTGTTGATGACATGTTGTCTCAGGGTCTTTTGGTCACCACTGAAACTCTAAACTTCCTCCTCCAAGCCTGTATCACAGATACTATCTCTGGCTTCAGACATGCAATCATGGTCAGTAATCAGTCAATTATATTTTTGTATAAAACTTTTATTTCTATAAGATGGCTGACTGTTTTCCGTACATATGAAATGAACAAGGTCTATATATTGTACTTGTCAATAAAAATAATTTTGTATATTAAGCTGGTGTATGCAAAATCTAGGTAGAAATATGAAATGCTAATTTTGTTATATGTAAATATGGCTGTATGTACTACCATTACATAGATATATTGTATGATTTGCCTCTCTCCATGGTAGGTATGGAGGAAGATGCGCAGGTTAAATCTCTTACCAGACATCTACTCATACAACCTGCTGGTTCAATGTACTGCTCAGTGCAAGGCTGGTGAATCTGCCTTCACCTCAGACCTGCTTCTAGCATCACCAATGCCACAAGAACACCAGCAGGCTTCAAAAAATATAAAAAAATCAAAGAAAACATCCAGTGCAAAGAAAGTCTTATTAGTGGAAACAAAGCATGAACCTGAAGCAAAAAATTATGAACCTACAAATGGCAGACAAGAGGGCGGTGCTCCTGAAGTTATTGTTGGTGAAAATCACCCGGTTTCCCAAGTTTCTAATAAAAACGTGCTTCTTGATGAGCAATTGTACCCAAAGGTGGAAGTGGAGAGGGAAGCCAATGTCAGTGAGGGAACTACCGGTAGTGTGATGTTTCCAAGCATTCTTGGACAAACTCAAATGCCAGGGGCTGTGGTGGCACTTAACTCACTAGAACAAGCTCAGGACAGGTTAGTGCAAAACTTAATTTTATTTAGTAAACTATATAAATGATAAGCAGGAGAGAGGGATGAGATTTGTTGGCAAAGAACATGCGGGCTGGAGGTGGTTTGTCGTTGGCGAACGTGTGAGATATGAAGACATTTAACAATTCTGTAAGCAAATTATGGCTTAATATCTTTACCTTTAGTATCTGTACCTTTTTTCCACGTTAGATTGGCCCTGTTGGGAGGACCAGTGGGGTTATTGGAGCAGATGATTACTGATGGTGTGAAGCCAGATCTCAAGACTGTGACCCAGATGTTGAATTCCCTTCCCTCAGACATACAAACGGAGGAGGTGAGAACACAAGGCATGCATTTGTAGTAAAGAAGAAAAAGAATTACTAGCCCATATTGTTTGTTTAGTGAGAGATTTGAGGGTAATAAGCCTCCTCTTGTTTTATTGTGACTTATCCCATGAATCTTTCAGTGGAACACCTGTAATTATTAAATGCTCTTATGATTACATTGGGTATCTTAATTTACAGTTAGTTTGAAAACTGTCTTTTTGTATATACAGTACTATACATTTATTGTATACTTTTCCTGTCTGTTAATTGTATCAGAAATGATGACTTTAGTGCTTGCCATCAAGAAGTTACTAGTCATTTAACACCTAGTCAAATGCCAGGTAATGACATTCCCCATTAGAATAAATTGTAGTTCTGTTGATCACTGTTTAAATTAAAATATTTCTTCCACAGGCACTACTATCATCTATGAAAAACATGGGTCTAGAACCTGACACCCAGCTTTGCAATATGTTGATACGTAAACGCAGCATGAGAGGTGATACACAGGCTGCTAAGGTGAGGTACAGCTCCATGTATTATGATAAAAATTATTTACAGACTATGTGAGAGTATGTGAACATTACAAGATACAACTCGCCATGTTCTACAATAGCTAGAAAAGTTACTGATTACTAATGTTTCAAATAGAAGAATTTTAACTACTGTATCTTGTAATTTTGCCATTATTATCGGTACCTTGATTTCCATTTTGATTTCAGGGCCAAGGATGGATATAGGAAATTAGATATAACATGATAGAGGGACAGATTACCCTGTGAAATAGGTCCCATACATATTCACTTCCCTTTTCAAGCTAACAAAATTCTCAGACTTGAGTCTTGGGAGAACGGTAGATGAAATGTAGTTGGAGGGATGTAGGACCCCAGGAAGACTTAGGGAAACTTGGAGGAGTTGTGTCAGGCAAGACATGGAAAAGTTAGGAATAGAAGAGGATTTGACAATGAACAGAGAGCAGTAGAAGAGAGCTATTGCACTTCCAACCCCAGTATAATGGGAAAGGAAGGACGAAAATGATGATAAATTTGCAGCTGGACAGAGAATATATATAAGTACTGTATACAGTGCTGATATATCGGTGAACCTATCAGTTTTAGCAGCAGCTACACAAGAAAGTAACTGGTGATTCTGTTTCAGGATGTATTAGAGGTGATTCAAGACTACCATCTGGTGCCAGATATTGTCACATTTGGATGCCTGGCTCTTGGGTGCAACAACCTTTCTGATGCAACACAACTATTGGCTGACATGGATAGAGCTCAATTCAGGTGGAGTTTCCTCATACATTCTTAATTAAATATTACAGTACACTTACAGTTTCCTTCAGACTAACTTCAGTCACACTCAAGCTTTCTCAGTCCTGCAACTTATTATTGGGGTTAGACATCCTTAATCTGAATTAAATAAGGGGGTGGTAAATATGGAGTAACTGATTCCTCCAATCTATTTCAAGCAACAGTCCACTATTATTTTTATCTTAATGAACCAAAAGTCTACTCTCCCTTTAAATCTGACTTGGGAACCAGTAAAGATATAGATGCTTGAGTGAGACTTGTCACTTTCATTCCCCCTTTTAGGGTAGAATATGATGTACAGTCCCGAGGTAATGGAAGGGAAACCCCATCATCGCCCACACAAGCACATCCACAGTTGTTTCTACCTGGCAAGTTATTGGGGAAATGATATGAAGTATGGGGAGGGGGAGGTGTTAGGAGGGACAAGCTGGATGGAGCCATTGCAGATGCCTGTCTGGGATACAACACAGCTCTGCAACTCTCACAACCACACAACATACACTCTCTGAGGGCATTGTGAGAAAGCCCGATTCAGGCCATGGCCTACCTCAGGAGCTCGGGGCTGCTCGGCCAGACAGCTTGAGGAACTTAAACAACAACACCTCCCCTCTCCCTTACTCTCACCCTTTCCCCCAATAACTCTCCTGGTAGAAACAACTGTAGATGTGCTTGTGTGGGCGAGGATGGTGTTTCCCTTCCATTACCTCTGAACTTTACATAATGGTGAAGTATGGCATTATGGATATACTGTAATGTAGGCCAAAGAACTTAAGAGATATGGTCATACGCAGAAGACATAGGAAGTTAAGGTGACTTATGAGTAAGTTTGAAATGCTACAATAAGAAACTTTGTGATATACCCCCTCCTACTGGAGAACTCTTATGAGTGAGTAAAGCATCTGTGGTTTAAATTTGTTGATTTTTTTTTTTTTTTCACAACAGACCGAACCTTGAAATAATGGCCATGCTGACAAGGAATGGACTGGTGAAGGGAAATTATTTCTTTGCTTTGGAGATGCTACGAGAAATGAAGAAAAGAGACATACAACCAGATGAGAAACTTCTTGCTGTTTTAGAGGACAGCAGAATCAGAGCTCGGAGTCTTATATTAAAACAAGTGAGTAACAAAAGCACACTACAGCATTACAAGAAAATGTAATTTGTACAAAATATAGAAAGTAAATACACCCAACACTCCATTATCGCACCTAATTGGTGCTGCTGTCAGTGTGCTATAACGAGAATCGCTATAACGGAATTTAATAGCTTATGGGGAAAAATAAATTTATTCCAAGAGCTCTACTTTTGGCTCCTACAAACCTAATTTTAACCATTTTCTTACCCTCATTCACCCAGATAATACTGTAAACATGAAAAGATCTAGAAGATCTTTGTATTCACTCCTCACTCACTCTCACAAATCATTATTACTATCATTATTAATTCTCACTCGCTCTCAGTTTCTAAGAGAGGGAGAGGGAGAGAGAGAGAGAGTGTGTATGTGTATGTGTATGTAAATACTGGTATGTGTGTGTGTGTATATTCACCCCCCATCCCAACCACCATTGGCGAGTGATGGACAGGGCTTAACCCATACGAACCAAAATTAACATTACGGTACTAGCCCCTCGACCGCAAAAACAGGGTGATTTTTAAAATTTCGATTTTGTAAAAAAAATTCTTACACATTTGTAGAGCTTGATTTTACACACTAGAATCTGAAATCTAAAGTTTCCTTAGTCCACTGGTTTGCGTACAATAGCATGTAAAAGTATAAAATACTGACCCCTAAAAGTGAAAGAAATCGTGAGCGAGCGTAGATTTCTCATGCAAATATGACGAAATAAATAGTTTTCAATGCAGAAACGTATATAATAACATCATAGTTTATGTATTAGTACCTGAAAATGTGATAATGGAGGGTTGAGTGTAGTTTTACATAATCACTAGAATAAAATTGATGCTAGCTGGTTAATTTATGGGTGGAGGATTTTGAAATCAAGTACTTTTAATGGTACAGATTTTTATAATAATGAAAAACAAATGTTCTATGCCTTATTGAGCAATATACTTAAACCAGTCAGGCAGATAAATATGCATTAAGTCTATGTTCTCTGCTTCATCTTAATTTAGTTAATTTTACAATTCATTGTACATACCCACAGGAAGGAAAAAAGAGTAGAGGCCTGAAAAATAGACAGATTGAGGGTGCACGAGTTTTCCTCTTGGAGTACAAGATGTGGCTTAAATCATCTGGTGTGCAACTCTCAGACCATCCCTGGGCACAGTACCAACCACAGCGCCAAACAGTTATGGAGGACCAGCAGGTAAAATAATTTTACTTAGCAAGAACAAACAGGCCACTAAAGTTACTGAAGGGCAATGCCCCTTCCCAGAAGGTTTATTGGTAGTATTGAGCCTCAAACCCAGACCTCTGGAACAGGAGACAAAAATGCAACCATTGCATCAGTGACTAGGATTTGGTAGGGTCCCTTAACATGCAGTGTGGTCAGAGTTTGTTTGTTCTGTTTTGTAGTACAAATGATTGATAGGGGTAAATAGCCTGAATACTTGGGGAACTAATATCACCATGGTGTCAAGAGACTTGAGAAATACTGTACACTCTCCTCTCTTTTTATGCGAGTTTAAATTATGCGAATTTGAAATAGTACGTATCATGAAAAAAATTAAATAAATGCAATTTACACGAACTCTTAAAATAACACGAACAAGGAGGCTCAATTTTCAAGTTAAAGTACGATTATTTCTTATGGAAATGTACAATTTACTTTATGCGAAATTCACTTTATGCGACCCCTTCAGGAACCTAACCTAACATAAAAAAAGAGGAGAGTGTAGTCTGAATTCTCCCAAAACATTTGTTTCTGGTCACATACATATTATATTACCCAGCTACAGATCATACACATTACAGTACACGTACTTAGGAATTGTCACCAGCTGTGTTTCAGTACAGGAGTAACTTTCCTTACATTATAGCTTATTACACATATACTGTACAACATAAAAACCCCTTTGGATGGAGTACCTTGCCTGTACCATCTAGTCTAGGGTTGGGCAACGTTTTGATGCCTCGGGCTGGATGTGATTATTACGATAAGGCCACGGGCCACAGATCTAAGTGAAATGCTCAATATGCAGTATATATATTTTTAATTCCTTTCCAAAAATATACTTCTGTGTAAGAAATAAGGAATTTCTATGAAAATATTTGATTCGTGTAATTATTTCCTTACATAAAGATTAAATTCATATAAATTAAGAAACTAAGCCGGCCAGTTTACAATGCAAATCATGATTTTCATCGCTGGCCAGACAATAGACCTTCGCAGGCCTGATCAGGTTGACCGCCTCTGATCTAGTCTGTCCGTAGTGAGGATAGGGGTGGGCCCGTGTGATGGAGTACTGTACTACTTATTCGTTAGAAAATATCACTATATTGTTGAAGTTCCTCAAGCTGTCTGGTCGAGTAGCCGAGTTTAAATGTCACCCATACAAAATTTACAAATATCATTACATATATATTAATAATTTTACTTCAGCACTGTAATAAACAAACAGGATTTTGATGAACCTACTTTCAGCACTTATATTTACAGTACATCTCATTTTCACTGGAAGATAATAATACAATGCATCATACTCCATCACTTTATATAAAATGCAGTAATTACATAACATTAATTTTTTTTATGGTTTTATAAAAAAATATTTATAGTTTAAAGACTAGTCATTTGATAATTATAATATTATAGTATAATAAAGCATCATTTACTGGATCAGTCATCTCATGAGCTCTCTATTCATCAGAAAAAACAGTGAAGAATTAGCACCACTGACAGAGCTGAGATTTATAAAGCTACCAACAAAAGTTTCATTCGTTCTCATGCTCTCAATGACTTTGTAATGTTTATATATCGTGCAACACACTTCATATGCAGTGGAGTCAGTGTATTAAAATTATAATGAAGCAAAAAATCCAGTTATCACTTATTTGGTTGACTGTAAACTTAAGATTTAAAACCAACTTTTTCCAAGCTGTGTGTGTAACAGAAAATTGCAGAGAACTGTACCATGGCTGCCATTAGAATAGGTTTTATATTCTAAATAGTATGATATTCAGTGTTTGTGTGAACTATTTAAAGTACAAATTTTTTTTAGTTATATTTCAACATGAAAAGCATTCCTAAGCATTCTCATTTCCATAATAAAACTGTATAAGTCATAGGAAATATATGTTGTGAGCCGATGGAAAAACTGCATTCTATCATTAACATGAGTGTACTATATCCATGTGAGGCCAAAGTTTGAACAGTACATCACCACCAACACCTGATTTGACTATTTCTTTTCATTGAAGGACTTCAGATATAAATTCCTATTAAATTTTATTTTACCAGCTAGACTCAGTGGTGCTAATTGCTCAGAGGTTTCTAGGAAGCATAAGATAATCACAAAAGTTCAAGAGTACACACTCTTGACTCCTTACACTTTTTATTCAATGATGATCAATCATTCATATATAGGTTTTAGTTTGTTTTTCTGCACCTATGATGGTAAGTGTTCACAGCTGATATCATAAAAGGTTGTTCAAGTTTGCAACCTAGAAGCTAAACAATAGTAGGTGTGTGTGTGATGTATAATATAAGGTCACACTCCGTAATCTCTAACTCGCTCAAAAAGACATAAGTGGAGGAAGATTGAGTTTTTCATGAAGGTGTACTATACTGTTTTTTACATTTTTATGAAATCCCTCTCATTCTGTTGTTTTGCATGTTTACAGAATGAAAAACCATCACACTAAAAACAACACTAGTGGTACCTTATGTTGTGGGTTAGGTAGGTATGATGGGTTGTATATTCATTTTTAGATAAGTGTAAATTTGATTTGAAGAGTGTCCGACATTTTCCTGTGGTATTTAACAGATAAATCTAATACTGCTACACAGTTCTATAATATACTGTATTCAGCTAATAACTCAGTTTTAGCAACAGTTTGGGTGCTTACCAGTGCTCTTCATTATTAACAATATCTGCAGTCAGTTAATAATATTATTATTACAATAACTAGCACCAAGCCCAGAGGGATTATTTGGTACTAAGGCAAGCATGAGAGTAGTCAGTTCATAAACAACCAATATTATTGAGAAAGAAAGTTTATCCTTCCTTTACTATGCAATGTTATGTACAGTATACTGTATTTCTTGAAAACAAAAGTAAAAATTAAGCCAAATATCTAGTAATTTAAAACACCTGTGTCTGGGAAATATAACTTTTTTATGTTGACAATATCAACTCATTCTGTTTAGAGGCATTTCATTGCTTGAATTATTTTGCTGTGGTCAATGATAGATAATGTTCCTTACCACGAGAAAACGCCCAGGACTCGTGGAGAGACCACTTATCCTTAAAATTACACTTCAGCTCTGTGACATACAATGGCTAACAACAGACTGATTTTATGAGTAATAAGGTAATTAAACTTAAAATTTAATAATGTATACATAATAATCATATGTTGTTACATGCAATATAAGAAATATAATACAGTTATCAGATCACCTTTACCAACAGAAAATAATTATGTATAAGAGTTTACTATATGAAAATCATCATAACCATGAGGGCAGTGCACACTTAATATAGTTTAAAGCTCCAGAAATTTACTTACAGAAAGGATTTGAGTAACAACTTCCATGAAGTTATACATATGCTGTACAATGAATCTACAGTTCCTTTATTAATCCTCTACAATGAGATCTAATGCACAATGATTAAACAATCTTTTGAATGCTGATAGATATGAATTAACCTCTAAAATGATCTTTTAATCTTGATTAGAGTGTTAATGATTCTTAACTTTGTCAAACAATTGGAGTAATAAAAATGACTCCAATATGTCAGAACTGCTGTACTGTACAATGAAAATCTCTTTACAAACTTGGGTCATGAAAGTAGAGCCCAGCCGATACTGCATGTTTGGGTGTGCATATAGATTGGTGGCATGGAGAGTATAGTCTTATAATCAGTCAGAAAACCAGCAAGAAGTGCAACCCTCTTTACTAATGCAGCTTGTGTTTGGGAACAACTTCTTATTTTGGATTCTTACATTATATGAACACCCCTTTGGCTTAATTTGTCCTGATACTATACACATTCACAGTAAGGCCATAATTATAAAGAATGTTTTTTGCATTGCATTTCTACAAAGAGGCAGGATAGAAATGATCTCCTAAGAGACATGCTGCAAGGACAGCAATAGGTTGCTAAAGAATAGCGCAAGCCACTAGAGTGTACATAGTGGGCTAGGAACAGATTTGCTGCAACCTGGAAGTTTTGCACAGCAGTCGCAATGGTTGTAGTTTTCCCACACCAATTGGTCGGACTCTTGATAATTTTATTCTATACCAACTAGGTCTCTAATTCTTAGCACCAATGGACCAGTAAATCATAAAATTTTGCAGGCTTTTAAAGCATGGCGAGTAATACAGTGCTATTTTATCTAAGCAAAAATGCACTGGTCCCCTTCCTGCTGATAACAGAGAAAACCAGTGAATCTGCTAGTGTATAACAATTCACTATACTGCAATGCCAACATCTATCAAATTTTTGCTGCAACAATGCATATCTATCATCTACACTCTACAGCATCTGGCTCCCCTTTGATTTTTTATCCTCTTCTACTGTACTGAGAATCCCAATGAGCAAAAACTCCTTAAAAAGATACTGGCATAAGGCAAAATTATTCTTCATTCATTATTAATACCACTTCAGTTTTTTCATAAGGATTGGGGATGATCCAGATTAAGGGGTGGAAATATGAGACAAAATTATTCCCAGTTAAATAGATCACACATTATTTGTCTTCCAAGTCCACCAAACTCTCCTCCCCTCCCACAAAAATTCTGGCATCCACAACGAAAGTTCCTTTACTTTTCCTTGGTAAAAAGAATAATTCCATAAACTTTAAGTTAAATAGGGTTGCCAGTCCTAATATGCACTTTTCCTAGCAAACATCTTCCTCTCCCTTTTATGTATGGACTCAACAGATAACTGGAAAACCTGTTGGCTGGGCACTTTGGTTCTTAATTATGCCTCAGAGTACCTCATATACTCCATATTGCAATTGAAAAAGTCATGTAGGAACAAAATACCCAATAAAGAGCTTCAATGGCACATTATCTGTGAAAGGCCAGACCCCAGACAGCACCATCTGCAGAAACATTCAGAACCTTAGTTTTACACTCAAACTTGGGGCTCATGGTTTCTTTGGGTGAAGACCTAAAGTTTGGTGTATACTATCCAGGCGTTTTATATACTCGTTGGCGCTTGGAGAACTTCCCTCAGAGAATAATGTTCTGAAACCAAGAAAAACATTCATATGATTATATACCTGTAATATATCTAATATTATACAAAATTATTACATTTCACTATTTGCACCCCAGTCCTTAAGTTTTGATTCATACAAACATAGCTGTTTATTAAAGTTTGGCTGCATACATTAATTATTCCTTATCTTTTATCTCTTTCTTTTCTCAGTTAAAAAGAAGAAAATGTCTAAACCTTCACAAAATTTGAATATTTGAATTTTATCAGAAATACAACAGCATTTAAATAAAATAACCTACCTGCGTGAATGTTTAGGACTGACTTGAGCTGGTGGGCGAGTCGGTCCTCTTGTTGGGGGTGTCCTTCCTGTGAAGCTTATTTCTGTTGCCAGGCCTGCAACTACCCTGCCTGCTGCCCCTACATCCTCATTTTGATTACTTGTTTCTACACCTCCATGTCCTGTCCCTGTCCACCCTACCAAACTCTCTGATGACCCTGATCTACTCTCTGATAAAACTGTCCTTGTCTCACCTACTACCCTTATTCCACCCACTGCCCCAGCACTTAATACACTATTTGATGACCCTGCCCAGCTTCTGTCTGTGAGGTTAAAAGTATTGGGTCTGGCTAGCAGCATATGCACTCCAAGCCCTTTCTTCCTGGAGAACCTCTCGACTAGTGCTCTCATCCGGCACACAGCCATCACACCTAACACTGCCACTCTGGAAAGTACATGAGAGAATTGCAAATGTAAGAAGCAAGAGACCTTATGTGTAACAGTAATGAGCTAAAGAGACTTGCATGCAAGGATAGCAACCTAGTTTAACTTGACAGTCCACAAAATAGCTCAGTTCATTAAAGGTTAATGATACGACTTGGTTGTGGAATGCAAACCAGTACTTGTGGGGAGCGAGCTTAGAATCTTGTGGCCTCCCCTAGAAGTAGACTCCTCAATCCAATTAAACAAAAAGGAAATGGGGTCCGTATGATTGTGGCTGCCTGGAGTAATGCAAATGAAGTTATGGGTAATGTGTCCAGCAACCATTACTAACACTACTGGGTGTATAAAAACTACCAATCTACGATCAGTACTCAGCATGTATGAGTTCCACTGCATACCTGAAAGTGGTGCGTAGTGGACTGGTGGGCTGGATGTTACGGTGGGAGTTGGATGAAGGTAAGACTTGGGCAGCCATGTGATGTAGCCGTGCAATAGTTTGTCGTTCCGTGTTATCGTAACCACGCAGCACCACTAATAAGTATCGCTTCTGCCATACTAGGGCCTTCATACGATGCTCACACTGTAGATACTGGCTGTACAGGTACTGCAGCTGGTGACATATTCATCATGGTTACCAATGATACAAATATTATATGCAGTCCTGTTCAGTCACTAAAATATGAAGAAATCTATTCAAATTAAATTAAAAAAACTCATCATAATTCAATCTGAAATACCTGAAGCCTATCTAACAAAAAATCTGTAAATTGAATATTTCCGAACATTTACAAACAACCCTCTTTATTTTTCCCACAATGTTGAGGCATGGGCCGTATGGCACTTTCAGATTCGGAAAATATTGAATAACCAGGTCTAATTTTATCTTCCTACCTTAATTAATAAATAAAGAAATAATTTTACAAAGGTAACACATTTGGAAATTGTCTTTCTCTCCTATCCTCCCTCCAAGCGGCAGGTAAAGTGTTTACGATCTTTGCTGCTTACTTTTTCATCATTTACCATTACACTGCCAGGAGGCTGACTCATCAGTCTTAACTCAGCTTTCAGTCTGGCCACCTCAGAGTCCTTCAGAGTAACCATCCTGAGCAATGATTTACGCTCTGCTGCCCAGGTTGCCACATCTTGTCCTTGAGTACCTTCTTGGTGCTGCTCAAACTGTGAAATCAAGCAAAAGTAAATATATGTTTGTATTTATGGAATTTACATGATAGAAAAATAATTGGACTGCCAATGCCGAAAAATGACAGGCCATAAAATGGACTTCGACCACCATATACAGAACAGCTTTATTGTGAATAATTTTTCGGTTTGACACAGCGTCACATGCATTATCTCTTGTGTTTTCTGGGATTGTGATTTTCTGCAAAGAACAACAAAAAAGTGAGGGCACCAAAAATTATTGCTTTGACCATCATATGATGGCCACTGAGACATAACAACATTGACATTAACTGACATTTACATCTGTAGCTAAATTGGAACCTACACTCTCCCTAAGCAAGGCATAACCCACCTCTGTCAATGGGTTTACAATACTGTCCAAGGTCATCATAGCAGTACAACCACAATAATTTCCAGTCAAGATATCAGTACGGTGCACCCCTCCTCACAGGACCTTAAACATTATGGGCAGATTCCAAAGTGACTTTGGTTTATGTTCCTCCCCAACCACATTTGTCAGTCTTAAATATATCAAAGAACTCGGTATCCATATCTAACAAAATATGTCAGGTAGTTCCATTATTACGATAGTTTCATGTTGGAGTCATCAAATAATTCACTCGAGTCATTTATAGTTAAGTTTCTTTTATTATGGTGCTTGCAAACCAAAACAAACCACTGTGGAATCGGCACTATAAAGCAAATGAATTGATCCCATGTCTGCTATTTCTCCACATCTTCACTATTGGATAATCATCTTTATTACATTAGTTTATTAAATGTCTTCACTACATAGCTACATCATTCCAACATTATCACTTCTTCACTACCTCATTTCTATACCTTATTTTCTTCACTATCGGTCACAGTTAATTAGTCAATCACTCCCAACTAATAGTATTTATGCACTAAGTGAAACCTGAATAGTTTGGGTTCAAAATTTACTGCTGACACATACTCAGAGCTCTCACTGTTGGTTTACACATGAAATGAAAAAATTTAATGAGACAAGCACTGGGCTTCACCCACCACGGCTACGCCCCCCCCCCACCCCCACCCCCCAATCAGATGTCACACCAGGTAGTGAAGATGTCAAGTAGTGAAGATGTGTTGAAGTGTCACAATTACCTACCACCCACCCACCCACATCTGTTAATATTTATCTCTGCCAAATATAAAGGGCAATGTCTCTTGTATCTCTGGGGAGTAGTGAAGATGAAACATTTTACCGTAAAATCGTTAAAAAAAAGTGATTTTTGAAAGTTTTGAAAGGTTGCAATTTTTAATATACATTGATTGATTGATGATATAATTATAATACTCCACTATTCCTTATGATAAAACCTACAAAGCAATGGTTGGTTAACACGAACAATATTAAAATTATCTTAGACAAAACAGTCAAAAACAAAAAATAAAACAATTGTTGACCTTTGTTGTGGCAGCCTTTTGAAGTTGAGAGGAGAGATTGATCACAGTGCTCTCCAAGGATGAGATCTTGGCCTGGAGGGATGATCTCTCTGCCTGGGCTTCCTCAAGTTTGTCAGTTAATTCCAGGACAGATTTGCACACCTCCAAGTTCAGCTGCACACCACAGTAGTCATCTTCATTCTATGGTAACAATGGATATAGGGTTACTGGCTGATAATAAAATGTTGTAATTAACAATTATCTGTTTACTGACAGGCACAGTTTGGAGGAATCTGTAGCCTTCAAATTGGATGGGGATGAGTTAATTGTGGAGATATTACTTTTACCTGTACAACAGTACTGTACAGTGTTCCTTTCCACACTTTTGAAATTACCATGCAAAAATGAAATAATACATGTAAACAGCTTGGCTCATATGGTTCAATTACAAGGTGTAGGTAAGATTGATTGACTGGACAGAAATTACTGATTGCAGAATGGCAGCTTTGAAGGAAAAACAGGGAGAGGCAAGATAGTTGGGGGAAGGGGGACTCACAGGCTTATTATGAGTACAGAGGTGGAGTTGATGTATCCCTTGACTAAGTCTGTTTGCTTCCTGGTGCTGAGACTCTCCCTGGTCCAGCTGGACTCCACACACCTGTGTCTGGGTTTCACCCTCGGCTTCCCTCAGTTTCCTCTCTAGTTGCTGTACTTGCTTACACTTTTCACTCATCTGCATATGATTTGAGAAATATACCTCATTAATTTTACTTATGCAGGGATACTGACATTTTCCAAGGTATCTGCCAGTATTATCAATGCTATCTTTTGTCATATTGTTCAGCACAAAATCATAACAATATTTTTCTGTGTGAGTTGCCTCTTCATAACATTTAAGGAAACTTATAGTATAGAGGACAAAGGAGCTGATACTGACCTGTTTGAGAAGTACCTCCCTTTCAGTTTTAATAGTTCTGACAGCCTTTGTCAACACAGTGACCTGACCCTTCTCTTTGGAAAGTTCTACCCTGGTTCGTGAACATTCTGCATGAACTTTCTCTAAGGCAACAGCTGCTCGCATCCGCTCCCTATCATATGCTTCTTCCAACTTCTTCCTTTCCACCTGCTCTGCTGCTAGCTGTATCTACAAAGGGAATTTTAACAATTAAGCCATTGTTGTCATCTATACAATATTGTAACTTAAATGGGACAATTTTCAAATTAATGGAACCTAATAATTTAGACTGATACTTCATACTGGTACTGTACAGTAAGCCCACCTTAAGTCAAACTCACTGGGGGAAGTGTTTGACAGAATAACAAAAAATTTGAATTATTTTTGAAGTTCCTCAAGCAGTCTGATTGAGCAGCCTTGAGAGAATTTGAGTTAACCCTTAAACCTCGGGGATATTCACATGTGTCTGCTCTCCAGCGCAGATATATTCTATAAAAAGTATACAAACCTTTGTTGGTTAGTAGCTAATAAACCACTCAACCTACATGAATATGAATAAATGATACATGATATTTAAGCACAAACCTTTAGCTTTCTCCTGATGAACAGCTTTCTGAAAGTCCATGAACAGGGGGGGGTGCAAAGCCACAGGTTTTGTGGCCAGCCAAGGCTGCCATCAACCGTGAAAAAATTAAACTAGTTGGGAGCTGTGCAAATTGCATTTCTCGTCATACGCAGTCAGTCAACAACCACTTGTTGGTCGTGATGACATGTGTAGTGACACGCGGTTTAAGATGGTAGGCATATACTGAATTCAGCTGTATACATGTTCCAAGTATACATGTGTACATACTATACACTGTCTATTGTTCTTACCGTTTTCCTCCTCCCCTTATCTACTCTCTTCACCTTAGTTTTGTAAAAGACTGCTGCACTCTATATGGGCTGTCTTTGTATATACAGTACAGTAAAAGTCCCTTAATCCGGAAGGCAGGGGGGTTTGAGACCTCAGAATTAGCGAAAATTCCGTGTTATCGAAAAATATCCCCCAAAATACATATAAAATACTTTTAAATACAGGTTTCTCTGTCACACGTAATTTATGAGGTAGAAAGAGGGTGGTGGGAGGATAGTAGCTCTTGCCAGGCAGTGTTGCCAGGTCTGCTTGACAAAATTTCCCTCAATAATTCCCTGTTTATTCTTGAACAATTATGGTCTTCTTAGTACTTCATCTGGTAGAAATTTGCCTGGTTATTCTTGAACAATCAGTATATAATTTCCCTGTGTGGACTTCAAAATTCCCCAAAACAGATAAATTTCCCTGCACTTGTTGCCAGGTGCAGGAAAATTTATCTGTTTTAGGGAATTTTGTAGTCGACACAAGAAAATTATATAATGACTAGCAGCGATACCCGACATTGTCCGGGGATCTATCTATCTATCTCTCTAGAGCGAGCACTCCAAGGTATAGACCTCCGGATTAAGGGACTTTTTACTGTACATGCCTAGCAGGGATTGTCAGTGAACAATTGCTCATGAGTGTACCATTATTTCATAACAAAAATGGTGTCATACCTGTAATTCCTGTAGTGAAGGTGTTTGACGGGCAGCAGGTTTGGTAGTTTCCTGCTCACTGTTCACTTCTATCAGCCTCTTGTGAAGAGACAAAACTTTCTCACATTCCTTTGTAAGCTTTTCACGCAGATCCTGTAAACATCAGTATAATAAGTTAGTAGGTTAGGATATACATAAATTCTGTTCAGGGTAAAAAATGTGTTATTAACCATACTAACAGTACATATACATAGATGTTGTATTTAAATACAAACACCCCGGGAGTCCACTAAACAACCAAACCAAGGTATCAACACACAAACTGACCAAAGAAAGCTCTCCTACACTGAAATAAACTAGATAATTTATTTTCTCATATATTTATATTCAATCCGGCATACAGGCAGGCTCCCCAAAAAGCAAATTCTGAAGTAATGAAGTAAGAAATAATAGAGGAATACTATATAGACAAGCCGATAGATATAGAAAGCTATTGGCCTTAATTTGCACTCCTTCACCTTTATAACTGATTCTTGTTGAGACCGGCCAAGGGTTGCCAGCTTCCTCTCTTGGTTTAGGACCTTGGACACACGTGTGAAATTAATGTGTTCCTCATCCAGTGCTGCCTGTAAACTATTTACTTGTCTCACTCGTTCCTCCACACTCTCCCTGCAACACAAGTACTTTTTAATGCATAATATGCTCTATATGCCAATACCAAACTAGCATCTAGTAATACTGCCACCAGTACAACTTTCATTATTACCATTATTCATTATTAATATCATCATGACACCAACAACATACTTCAGGGTTGTAATTCTGTCTTGAGCCCTTTGCAACTCAAGCTTGTTTAGAAAGATATCAGCTCGCAACTCTTTAATCTCCACATCCAGGTCAGCGATGGCTAGTTGATCCTTCTCATGCTGCTCCATGGCCTCCTTCAGTTCCTTCTCATATGCCAGGCGCCATGCACGCCCAGCCAGTTGTTCCTGCTCCATACGTCTCTCCATTGTCTCACGCATGCCTGATGGAGGGAAGAAGGGTGGTTAGCTGACAGTGGTGTAAAATGGAAAGTAACTGCATGTCTGTTAATTCATCAACCTCAAAGTGTAATTTCAACTGACATACTTTTCTTTTCCTCTTCCTGTTCTCTCTTGGACAGTTCCTTTTCTAGCCTGGACATCTGTGTTCCCTCTCCTGCCTCAGTCTCAGATTCCAGTACAGTTGTGTCAGAGGAGAGGTGGGAGATGAGGGAGCGTTGAGTTGTGTCTAACTGACCACTGTGCTTCTGAAGGAACAAAAGCTCCACACGTGTCAACATCTGCACCAGAGAGAAATTATTTATAATACAAAAACTCTAAAATGCAGTAAAGGGTAAGTGGCAGCACCATTGGTTTAAAGCTCTTAAACACAGGTACACAATATATTGTCCAAAACCCTTGAGACAAGATATGTTTCTGAATTCAGAATTTTCAAGATTTTGAAATGGTAGTTTATTCATAACTTATCCTTTTACAAAGCACTTTTTTACATTGAATTCTTCTTCCCATGTACAGTTCACCTTATTTGAGTATACAGTATAAGAGCAATTTCATGTGGTTCGTCAATTCATGGGTTTTAAGTGATTGGTAATTACTTACTACTGCACTGTATTGTATACTCACCTCAATACCTTGCTGGTGAACCTTCTTAATGAGATGCTGAAGCTGACTGGTGACCTCTGCCATGTCTGTCACTTCACTCCTGTCACTTGCTATGCTAGAAGCTCTGGTTGACACTTCACCTTCCTGTCCCTTGTCCTGGCTGGCCAGCAGAGCCAAGGAGTCATCCAACCTCCCAGAATGCTCTACTTCTTCCCTCACCCGGGTTGTCAGGGCATCCACAGAGGCTATTAGCTTGGCTGGCAGGAGAAGAATATTTAAATTTTATATATGTCTGTAGACAAGTGTCATTTCTTACCCCTCAAATTTCCAACCCATCTATTGTCAGACTAGTATTGCAAGCTCTCTTAAGGGGAGGAAGCATACAATGAGTAAGTTTTGAAGGGCAATGTTTAATATTATACCCATTAAATCAGTAAGGGAAGAGTTAATAAGGCAAAAGGCCTTCGAGTCCACCCCACAAATGAAAGTCATCCTCCAAACAGGGGTGGATGCAACCCCTGTATAGACAAAGATGGTAGCTGCATGGGTAAAAAATATTCAAGGAGTCTGTACAGCACACCCATGAATACAAACAATGGGATAAAAAAATAAACCATGGGTAAAAACACATAAAGTACAAGTTAAACAAAAGTAAACTTGTACTGTACATACATGTGTCAGTGGCAAGTGACTGTGACTGGTTGTTCCCTTGTGTGAGCTGCCACACCTGTTCCATGGCATGTTCTCTGTCTTGCTGGGCAGCATGGAGGGCAGCCTCATATACCCGTTGTTGTCTAGTCTTGGCTGCCTGATGTTCATCCATTAGCCGCCTTGACATCTCACTCACCTCAACCATCAATTAAATTGAACAAAAATATAATATTATATACACATACAAATAAATATTGTACAATCAGCTCAGGTGTACTATTACCCCAGAACCTCACTCAACAGATGTGGTGATGACAAGGCTAAGGAGAGTTGCCAATTTGTTTTTCAATTTAAATAGTTTTCTGTTTATATAATTTACAGAACACATAAAATGTCTATTTTCAGGCAAAGTAGCCTACTGTATACATTTTTAGATTTTTTATTTGCAAAAATTATTATATGAATTACAGTACTATTTGTGAAATGAAATGATAGTTTGTGTTAAACTTGTTCAAAGGCAGTGATACATTACTAATATGTCAGTAATCGTAAGTGATGTTATTTAAAAGATCTCAGAGTAATTTGGTCCCTATAACACTACACCAGCAGTCTACAATAGACATAAAGTTGTGAATAAAAACAGTAGAGCCTTACATACCTGAGCTGCCAAACGTTCTTCATAATCACTACAGAGTTCCTTCTCCCTCACAATTAGCTGCTCCTTCAATCCTGCAGGATATGTATGGTTAGACACCAATAATTTCTACTCTCTCTGTTATATAAATTCCCCCTTTCTAATTGCTGGTTTAATATACTATTTCATATCTGGAAAGTAATAATCAAGATAATTTACCTTCTTTTAAATGCCACAAAACACATTACTTACAAAAGAGAATCATACTCTTTCACATTCAGGTACAGTTCTGTATATGGTATACAGTATATATAGTGTACTTACAAATCAACTGAATAACTGAAATTAGTCCTTTACACCTACCTGTAATTTCCTGCTGATAATGCTGGTGGAGTCGCATCACCTCCTGCTCAGAATGGGAGGAGAGTCTCTGTTCGTCACCCACTTCACAAGGAACTCCTGACCCAACAGCCTCTTTTGATATCTTTCTTTCCTGTATACAAAATTTCAATTATTTTATATCTGAACTCATTCTTTCACTTAACCTTATCCCAAGTCATGCCCTCTCTTCATGCTGACTAATTCATCTTTATCCATAGTAGTATTAAGTACCATAATGTATTTTATTTTTAAGTGTGATATTGTATTTTAATTTTATGTTAACACGTGTATGAATAACCACTGCTGGTGGAATAAACTTTATTATTATTATTACTTAATCATGACCATCTATCAAAAATTAACCATCTAGTTTAGGGGTAATGCTTTTGAGACAAGTCCACATAATGTTGAAGTCATAAACACATTAAGTACTCAGTGGTGAATTGATCTCACTGTATTTTTGTGTTAACGAAATACAGCACAGAAGAAACCATATTACTGTACATCAATAATGAAAGACCTCTAGAACAGCACACTGACTTTTTACAGTTTCTTGAAGTGTACAGGGATCTCATACAGGATCTTCCCTGGGCAATCAAACCAAATACTGTACTATTGCATGAATGACATACCATACCACTTGAAGAGTAGCTTTTATTGAATTTTTTATTGACCACTATTGCTTCTTCAGGACAATTACAACTCCTTCTTAAACAAGGTTTCACTTATATAGTACAATGGCAATGACTGGTGCTCAATAATATCGACATGTTAATATGTCCCTTACTTTGGTCTTCAGTTCATGTAGCTCCACCTCCCTCCTCCTTAGCTGTGTCTCTCTTTGCTGCAGTTCCTTCCTTAGTCCTTCTTCTTTCTCTGTCTGTTCCTCCACTTTCTGGTCACGTTCCCTCACCTTGGTGCTCAGCCGCTCCTCCTCTTCCTGTAACTTCCTCAAATTCTTTTTCAGATTCTCCAGTTCTTCTTCAAATTGTCTGAGAGTCAACTTTAGTGTCTCTGTTTCCAATGTCAACGCTAGTTTCTCCTCCAGTAACTTGTTGCTCTCCTCAACCAGGTTCTGCTTCTCTCTCAACAGTTTTTGCTTCTCCCACATCAACTGCTCCTTTTCCTCTCCCAGTCTCCACAATGTTTCCTTAGTCTCTTCCTCTCTCCTCTGGTGTGAGGATTCTAATTCACTGAGCTGGTCCTGCAGTTCACCATTCTGAAGGTGAATTGGCAGGTAATTTAGAGGTCCTGTACAACACACTTGAGTCACATTCCTAAAGTTTCCTTTCTGTAGATGATGACAAATACTGTACCTTATATATTTTTTCTTGTATCTAACTGACTACAGTAAGACCACTTACTTCTGAATGACAAGCTTCACCCAATTAACAGTTATCCTTTATAACAATACCTGTAAAGAATAACCCCAAACTTTCTATTTCTGGTGATTATTAGTCAGAGAAAAGTACCAATAACTTACAATCATCACTCCCAACTCTTCTCCAGCTACACACGTTAAAAAATATGACTTTAGACAAGTTTCTTAGAACTCTGACCCTACTTTTCTTGGCTCTAATGACATTTTTTTTCACTTTATGTTTATATTAATGAGTCTTATACTTTTTCAGGTATTTTATGTAAAGATATGCCCATAAAAGCCATTGTATCTACTGATGCATTTTAAGAACATCTGTATCAAAAGTACATAAACTAAAAGCTATGGCAATACTTTGTTTAAGACTGTACTCATATTTATAATTCCTGGTGAGTCTAACCTGCTTCTTCAGTGCTTGACATGAGCATAGCACTGGACTAGATAATGACAGAAGCGGTGGTGGGGGCTCCACACGATCCTCTATCTCTCCCGTCATCTCCTCCAACTCTGCCTCTTTTGCCTCCAGTAGACCCTGAGTTGTTTGGTAGTCTTCCTCCAACTTGGCCTGAGGGTACAGTAATACAGTATGCAGGTAAATCAAGATATCTGTCCAAGTTACTGAAGATTCTATTGGCACTGCAAAGTAACAAACCTGCAGCCATACACCAGTCATATTTCTCAGATCATAGGTTTTCTATGTTGCTCTTAGATTTTATAATAAAACAACAACTTTCTATATTGCAATTAACATCCACTGGGTCCTTCTAAAAACATATCTTCCAGAAAATTTAACATCTCCAAAAATTAATAATCATGACTGACAGTTACATGTTATAAAATTGGTGGGTCAAATTGAAATACTTAGCATTAATGTTTTGTTTTTTTAACTGTATTGTTTGGTACTAGTGAATTCCTCTATTCTGAATAAACTGGCACTTTGAACGAAAGAATTATTATTACATCAATTTTGAATCATTAATCGACTCAGCTGCAGTAAACCCTCATTAAAAAATATATTAATTATTGTCTTAACTAAGTGCATATTATCAACAAAGTACTTAGTATGGGTAGACAGCCTTCACTTGTATCCTTCCTTTCTCACTTCACTGTTGTCTCATGTCCACATCCCAACTCCATCCTCACTTCACCTCCACTTCATACGAATTTGCTCTTTCCCACTTCTTTATCAATACTGTACAGTGTTTCTATAAAAGTGCACTGGACCCAGACACTTTATTACACAGAGTGATACAAGTACAGTACACTATGCAGATGTAGATTAAAATATATCAATAATGTATTTATAACATTACTGCTGTAACTGGGACTGCTATCAACAACACAGTGAAATAACAGATTATCTTCTTTGATGAACATAAAACTAATTTCAAAATTTATGGCTGGTGGAACATATTACTCATATGAGAACTTAATGGATGACGAAGATCATACTAAGAAGGCAATAAAAAAGGTGTGCAAGAAACTTATGGAAGGAACAGGTCAGGTAATATGGATATTATAAAGGAAATATGCAACCAACCACAACCTATAATGACAAGTTTCTTAAAATAAAGCGAAATAAAAAACTACAGTTGGCATGCAGTTTAAACCTGCAGGTTGTCATAAAAATGCACACAATGCACAGAAGCACTCCACACTACGAGTATACTGTACCAAAATTTACTCCTTTCTCTTGTACAGTACAGTAGTGGGTTCGGGAAAGCTCGTGTATATCTATCTATAGCTGGTTCCCTCCGGGAACTCCCCCAAAGGGGGTACCGTACAGTAATTCTGAACTGCCAATATATTTTGTGAAGGTGATTTATCAACTATCAATAGACCATACTGTATCTTCCCCTCTTTAATTCAATGCTGCCACCTGCCAACAAGTTACAAGTACTACGAGTATAGATACGCTGCTAATATTTTCTACAAGCAATAAAAAAAGTTGTCCGAGTTTTTTCCACCACAGTATCTATCAGAGGTGTCAGCATAGTTTGTGTGGAGAGTGCACCAATAGTTCCGTTATTTTGTGTACACTTTTCTCACAAAACATTACAGGAATACTTTGTTTAAGATAAGATGGTGAAATGGATGTAAATGACTGTTCCAAACAATTTTCTCTTACAGTTTGAAGGAATCAACAGCATTCAATTTATCAACTGAACCCTGGGCCCCTTAAAATAAGATTATATATTATATAATATACAAATGTAGGCCACTGTTTCAGTCTTTGCTTTTTAGAGAGCTTTAACTTGAACAGTAACAGTATTTGGATTATAGTGTTAGTAATGGAAATATGTGTAACTCAACAGTCATTGTTTAAGGGTTAATTACACACTTAGGGTTAGCAGAGATGAGGGATTACCAAGTGTTTGACACAGGGAGATTTCTGCAGCCACTGATCACTTTGATTCAACAGCAAATTATCATTTACAGTTTCATGGGGTAAGTGATATAATTCGTAACTTTCAGCCAGCAGTAGCACTTGCCTCTGCCATGAAAAATTGTCTGACGTTGTAGAATAAATGCAAAAGATGTTAAACATTGTTAGTTGTTATTTATAAATTAGGACAAGCAGGTCATCCAGCCAGTTATTGTTGCATTAAGTCCCAACTTCCCCTCTACCTGATAGTCAGTAAGGCTGGCTACCTCCTTCTGCAGCACCTTCAAGTGGCCCCTCAGGATAGCCACTTCCCCCCTGGCCCCACACTCACACTGCCACTCCTCTCGGCTAACACTCATGTCACCCTCTTCTTCCGCTGAACACGCCAAGTTCCCCTTGTTATTAGAAGAAATAATACTAACGAGGCTGGAATTGTAGGCCATATACACGAAAGGTCTCAGGCTACACACTGCAATGATCTATACAATAGCTCTAATTATTGTGGTCATTGCATTCATCATTGTCATAGTAGACTTTTCCACTATCCATGACATTTTTTGCATAATATCTTTCTATCCAAAGTTAGGGGCAGCATTTATACATTACTCCACTATCAATTCAGTACTTGAATTGGAAAATACCAATTCCTTTCTTCCCAAGAAGCTTATTTTGAAGAATAATTGAAGACAAGTGTTAAAAAATACTGTATATATATGTAATTTGAAGAGGAGCCATTATTGAAAATTCACAATCACTTCTTCAGATCAAAGACCTTTGAATGATGCTGCAACAAAACCTTATTTTCAGAGAATCCTTCTGATAGTGTCTCCACTTCCACTATCTCCACTTATATTCCACTTTAGTCTTGATACAATTTCAATAAAAGAATAATTTATTTTTATCAGTACAGTATAGACTTAATCAAATGGATTTAAGTTGAAATTATTGTCCAGAGTTGTAAAAAAGGTGAAACTGAATACATGATTGTAATATTTATTTCTACTAATACCAAAAAATAACCCAAGCATGACATAAGTAATGTTGCAGTTATAGGGAAACTACTTTAATGATATCCTACAATCTTATTTTCTACAGCTGACAATAACGTCCAGATGGAAATTTATGCAAGTGGATTGTAACTGGTTAATGTTCTCCATTCAGGGGTCTGCTGTCACACACCACCAATCAGATGCAATCTATGGATATCAGTTGAGGATATTTATCATCAGCTACAGAAAACCGACTGTAGTGCCTCACCACTAACCCATGTAAGATGCATATAAAGAATTGTTTTGTTTTTTTGTCATGATGTCTACAAACTGATATATGAAATTGAGAAAAGAGAAGCAAAATCAGTAAGCCAAAGCATTAATACAAAACTAAAGAGAAACACAGTTGAAAACCCCAGCCACCTTCCTTACATCACCATTACACTACAGTTGTTGGTCGTCAGCCAATAAAAAAAATTACAACCAGGTATTCCTAAATACTGTATTTTGATTTTCAAAGAACATTTAATCAGAGGATTAAACAACTGTTTTTCACCAGGAAAAGCTATACATACATATATTATATAACACAATTATACACTGATACTGCTCACTTTACACGAGAATTATGTTCCTCAAGAGGTTGTGTAAATCTAAAATTGTGAAAAAAATAGAAATACACTGTATTAAATATGTACCTCAATCTTAGCTGGTATAGTTATTATATTCATAAATAATGCAAGTAGTCCTGTTAAGTTACTGCTAGAAATACTGTACTGCCATTTGCTCCTCGACTTTCTTCTCCTCCTTGGAAGGAGAAAGGCATCAGAGCTATAGATATAAATATACACAATGCTAGTACAATACTTTACATACCTTAGAGTTTTGTGTATGTAGCTCTGGCTGAGGGGACATAAGCTGGAGATCATTGTAAGATGGCTGAGTTGTACTGGAACCTCTATCACCCTCACTGATCTCGGAACTCACCAATGTAACTGCTGACAGTTCTATACTTGCTTCCTTCACATTCCCCACCTGATAAAATAATTACCTTACTAAGTAGGTATGAAAATACTGTATTCATCTGTACACAAGGGAAAAGGTACAGTAAAAGTCCCTTAATACGGAAGGCAGGGGGGTTTGAGATTTTCGAATTAGCAAAAATTCTGTGTTATCAAAAAATACCCCTCAAAATACATATAAAATACTTTTATTACTTTTAAATACAGGTTTCTCTGTCACACGTAATTTATGAGGTAGAAAGGGGGTGGTGGGAGTTTAACTGTACTGTACATACATTGTAGCCTAAATTGCATTAATCATTATGTATGTCATATTATTACCGTGTGTGCAAGTCACGCTACATTAGCTACATACTTCTGTACTTATGTATGGCACGACAATAGAAAACAGGCATTATTCAACTATCCGGGAAAATTTATTTTCCAGACTTATAAAATCCCCGTGGACACCGGATAATCAAGGATCTATTGTATAGAGAATGAACCAATACTCACCTCTCTTTGATAGGTGGTATGAAGGAAGACATCTGATAGTGGTGGGATGTTCCTCAATATTTCTGGAGTCATTTCAGTTTTTCTACCCTTATCCACCCTATCACTGTGGCTGCCTCCCGTCCTCATCTCTTCCAGCTGTGGGAAAATAGTATGAAAAATAAATAGCCACTTAGGTGGTGAAGCTATTGCTGGTTTTATTTTGGTCAGCTCAATAGAGGAGTTTCTATTAGGGAATATGGCATCAATCCAAATGAATGAATAAATAAATGATAGATAAAACGAGAACTTCACATTACAATAATTTACAGTACACTCTGGTACTTAGTTAAAACAGGTTTTTATAACAACTTTCCTCCATAAATATATCACTTTGAACCTTACCAATTGTGTGGCTTCTTTGATACCGCCACTGGCCAGGAACTGCGTAACTGCAGCCACTTTGGTCCTTAAGTCATTTAACATATGTCCCTGCTCATCCAATTCTGCATTCTTCTCGGCAATTAGACTAGCAGCAAGACTGGGAGGTAAAACTTGCCCCAACATCCCTTCTCTAACTTCACTCTGGTTGAACGTAAGAAAAGGATGAAGTGATGTAACAATACTGTATGTAGCTTATATACTATGTATATTTACTGGAGTAGTGTACTGTAATCCCTTACCACTCATTATATGAAACCTTCTGAAACTTGGGGTATAAGCATGCAACTACTACAGCACTCAAAATTTCCTGCACATTATGGATATAACACAATTTGTATTCTCCATTCAATCAGGATACTATTACTGTATTTCCAGCCATATGGTGCAAACTTGCTTACATATATTCACCCATGTGGAACAACAAACTCTAGGAAGAAAATTTAGTCAGTTACTGAAATACCAATATATATAGCTCATCTAAAAACAGCACTGCAAACTTCAATCAATCACCTTAAGCTTGTCAATTAAAGCATTCTTAGCTGCCAAGTCATTTTCTAGCTGCCTATGTTTGGTTAGCAATTCATCTGTAGAGGTGTGTGGGATGCTATGTGGCTGTCCAGTGCTGTCATGTTGAGAGAGTTGGGTTTGCAGCCGTTCAAGTTCTTTATCCCGTGCCAATAATTGCTCACGAGTGCTGGCCAGGGCATGTTTCACTTCCTCTACCTGACAAGGGAAACGAACCATATAATTTTATTAGGTCAATTTCAGTCTCCCAACACAAATGTAAAAACGAATACCATATGTAGAGATACATCATACTTTAAATAAATATGAAGGATAGGGTGGGATACTGTGTTGCATCTAACAGCAACTTCATTTCAAATGTATGAGTCACTCCTAGGAGTTTTAATTCCTTTTAAATCTAGCATGAAGAAAATGTACCATAACTATAGTATGTGTTAATAGGGCTGAAAATATGGCATTTTATCTATGGTATTGTGTAAACATAAAATGAAGTAATTAGACCTACCTTACATTATAAACACATTGCAGTGTGGAAGGAAACACTACTGTATATAAGTTTTCCACAGATGAAAATACCTGTACAGTACTAGCAAAATGCAAACAAATTTTCATCTCGATCATCAATTGAGTCTCAACCAACTATCACCACTTCTTCAATAAAATTCAAGATCCCAAGTGCCTCCTACCTATACAGAGACAGAAGGACACTTGGGAGACAATATAATTTTGTTACATATGGGTGAGGTAGCAGAGTCAAATGAGTGTTCTTGTCTGTAGAGTGACTGAGCAAGTGAGCAAAGAGAGAGGTATTTGGCAGCCACTCCATGAGCTATATGTGTTAATATGAATAAAAATGTGCCCAGTATGGCAAGCTAAGAACTTATTTGGATTTTGGACATTGTATTATTCTAAAAAAATGAAAAAAAAAAAAAAAAAAAAACTTGTGCCTAACATGAAGTACCTAAATATTACAGTATGGTATGCCATGACTCATACCTCTCTGGCCTTTTTAGTGAGCAATGCCTGGTTATTCTCCAGCTCCTCCTGAATACGAGTGAGGCGGATGTTGAGTTGTGCAGTGGAGGTGATGGGTTGGGAATGTCTGAGCTCCTCCACCTTGGCCTCCAGCACTGCCACAGCCATCACCTGTTCCCTCCATCTGGTCTCAGCCATATCACGTTCAGACACCGCCTCCTGTCATCATAAGTGGTTGCCCATGACCTTAGTTTTCATACACTAGCAAATTTATTATAAAATATAGTTAAGAAATGAGCAATTGGTAACAATTACTGTACATGAAAAAATTGAGAGTACAGAATGGCAGCTAAATTATTATAAATACCATTCATAGATACAAGCAACTTACATCATACTCCAGCTTGAGATTGGTATGCATGGTCTCTGTCTGTTTCACTTTCTTCACTGCTGCCTCTGCCACTTGCCCCAGCCTTACCAGCGACCCCTCCATTCTGCGGAGAAGGGAGGGAGGAGAGAGGCAGCGCAAGTCACCAACACTTTCATCATCACTTGTGTTGTCTGGTGTTAGGCTGTCTTCTTTTGCCTCACTGTAATGCAATAAAAACGGCTATAAATTTCTCTCTAGCTGACAGTAAATTTCTACAGATAATATCAAGAGTTTTCATCTGATGGACTGGTACATGATTACAAACTCTTGAATGATGAGGTTCCACCAATCACAGTTAGCCTTTAAATACTGGCAGTCAACAATTACCATCAGTTAGAGAAAAGGTTACTTTTGTTGTACAGTAGTTATCATAATCATATGTTATAAACAAATACCTGTAGTTATATTCCAAATGCTTTGCCTTAGAGATATAAAATTTCCATGTAAATATTTGTGCAGGAACCAGGATTAGGTCCATGTCACATCAAGTTCTTTGGTAATTGCCACAAATGGGTTTACTACAGCATAGTATTTTATAAACCTACGAGGTATATTGCATTTTTATCTGACTATCATCATACAAGCACAGTGACATTTCAAGGTTATAAACTATTGTAAATCAGTTAACTCATTAAATAATGCCTAAGATTTATACATTATACTTGAAATAATGCCTGACAATTTAAAATGCCACATGCAACTTCCATCATCCAATGGATATGGGGAAAACAGTTGGGAATGTAAAGGTTAGTGCAATAATTTGGAAAGTGATGTGCTATCATGCACTTTCTACAACTCGAAGATAATCCTGGTGGCAACTTACGACAGGTTCATAAGCAAACAAAACACTGAACAATAAGCCATTAAACTACAATGATCTCTGGTGCCAATAATGAGAGTTTTGTTTAGGACCATACATCAGTATCAGATGAGGTAGCAGAACCGTACCGAGCAGTGGAGGGCGGCGTGAGTGGAGATGAGAGCTGCACTGCTTCCAGTCCTCCTATGGTCTTTTCCAGGCGTTCCTCAATCATTTCCAGCTGGTGTGAAAAGACCAGTAATAATGAGTTGTCAGAGATGTGCATTAAATTTTAGTATACTGTATATATACAGACACACAAAATACAGTATTCACATACAGTAGGCTTTATATGTACCATTGAATCAAGTAAGGTCTCACACACACACACACACACACACACACGAACACAAAATTATATCACCGTACCAAAGTAAAGTCTGTCTCCTCCTGTAGCTCTGTGAAGAGAGATGTTGAAGTGAGTTGTCCTGCTGTTCCCTCCTGTCCACCACGCTCTTCCTCCTCCTCTTCCTCACTCACTCCTCCCTGTCCTGCCGAGTTCCTCACCATTGGGTACATTTGTTCCTCATTCCGCTTATACTGCAGATCCTCAAGCTGTAGTATATATTATAATGTACTGTATATATATAGTATGGCCTTTCCATATTCTATACTGTACAATCATGCACACTTATCCAGAAATTGGATAAATCACAGAGGATAGAGCCCTTATTACTCTTATTCATGGAGGAATTACCAGTGGATTACGCAAGCATGAGTGAGTGAGTATGAGTTATTTGAACAGCAAGTGACTGAGCATAAGTTACCTCAACAATGAGTGAGTATGATGGGTTACCTGAGAAGAGAGTGAATGGGCAAGTGTGTTGGCATGGGTGAGTGCGGTCTCCAGGCTGACAACACGTTCTTTCAGTTCTGCCTCTGCCATTCCCCGCTTGTCCACCTGTCCCTCCAGCGTCTGAATGATCTCGCGCAAGTCACGGATCTAGTCAAGCACAGGGAAATGTCACTTCTCCTGAAGATATTCTTAATATTTTTCTAAGCACTGAGCATAACTAAAAGTAATCTGGCAGTTTGCAACATCTATTTTACTTTCATCTCAGGTTTATAAATTCTGTACTTTTCCCCATTCTTGTGGAGCCTGTGACTTTGTTGGTGCACTTCATGTGACTGATTCATTCAAACTGTCCTCATAAATATATTTTCTTAAGTATGATTCTTTTTTTATGGGATAGTTTGGAAGAATCAGTTACACCCAATTAAATTATTATGTTTCCCATGCAATTAAAAAAAATGAAAGCCTCAGCAATGCAGAAATAATCAGTACATACAAAAACATAAAAAATCAATAAAATTAAACTTTACGATTTTACTTCTGTTTACCAGACCTCTCCTCAAGCACCCTATATGAAGTCTCTTATCAGACTTCAAGGACTACAATATTACTAGTACAATTACGGATGAGGTGTGTTATTTGACATCCATTTTCATCATCAATATAAAACACTTGCAGAGGAGGTAGGAGGTCTTTCCCATTGGATGAGCATCGTTAACATTAGAACTTGAAGCGAGTATCATAGCAGCAAATTTTTCTGTCTGTCACGCAGTCAAAAATTCCTCTATAGTTTTTTTTTTTTTTTTTAAGGAGGTTGGAGCATAGCCAAGATTTAGAAGGAAGCAAATGATAGCTAGAATGGGGAATACAGGACAGATAAAGAAGGAAATAGATGCACATATCATGGGTCCTTTTCCAATTGTAGTAGTAGTACCATACTAGAATAATTGTTGATTCCAAGAAAATGTTTACAATGATCGAACAAGTAATTTGCTAGCTTTTTTTTTTTAAATCAATATAAGGTACTACAGTACAGTGCTCATGACAATAATAATCAGCATTGTAGATGAAAGAGGCAGTGCAATTTTCCAAAGCCTTACTTTTCATAAGCTTAAAGAACCAATACACAATACTGTACATGTACAAGACCATTAGTTCTGCATAATACCTGTACAATACACCAATTCTGAGTTTCTGTTTCCTAACTGAAACACACAACAAAACAACATAATTCTTGCAAAGCAATGAATTCTACTTATAAGTTTTCCCTATGAACAACAAAATAATCCACCATAAATTTAGACAACACAAAAGCTTTGAAATAAAATATGCATTCTATGCATCCCAATTATGCACAAACTAAAATGCATAAGTCAAATATCTGCTGAAGCTGATAAATACACAGTATAAATATAGTACTGCAAAATCCACATTGCTACAAAATAACTGGCACACATAAAACACATTTTTCATGAAACAATACAGTATAATGATATATCTTAGGCATATGTATGAGAAAAGAAAATGATAGGTCACTCTTAGAAAGGTAATAATAGACGAGATTGAAAGAAGATATAAAAAGAAGAATATAACAAACATTCATGCACAACTCATTTACGGTGCTAAGGAAACAAAGCAAAACAAAACAAAAATATCACAGCCAAGACCTTGTGATGCTCGACTTGCACACAACACTCAAGATATTTTATTATGAAGAATACCAAGTGCCTTCTAACAACAAAGGAATAAAAGAAGCATCATAGATTGGGTGATGACGATATAGGTATGATGGTTCCACGTAGCTACTGTTCTATAGAATACTGTACCAGTACTCTTCAGCATTAATTCCTACCCCAAACCCTAACTTCAAATAACTATACAAACTGAACTTCAGGTTCTATCCATGTTTCCCTTCCTAGTTTTGTATTACCAGTATTACAATTTTTGCCTTTTCTACAATGCTTGAATTATTTACTCCCATAGAATTTCATATCCAGTTAATCACTTGGCCATTGTGGCATTTAAGAGCATAGTACATAATGTAATGTAATATGTATGACACCAAAGTGACTACAGCATTTTCTTTCCAACAATACTCCCAATGGGTAAATAGCCAAGACAGTAGCCATGTGATAATAAAGATATGGTGAAATTGGCTTAACAATGATGGTTCCATACATAGAACAATCCAGTAGATACATAATACCATCGTACCACACATCAACACTACTACATGATATGCTTCATATCCACATATTCCTCTGTTCATTGCAAGTCACATGCAATCAATAAAAACAACACACATAATTTACACATTTGACATGACAAACAGCCGTACTCCTAGTAGTGTTGGATCAATTTTCAAGTTATTAGTTATGAATCCTGAATAGAACAATTAGGATCAGTTTGGTGTATTCCTAGTAAATTTGCATGATAGAACGCTGGATTACAGAAGTATCATTGGATAAGGTTTGAAACTTTCAGCTAATTATATTGTCCTTTTTTGGGTCTGACTAGGAATACGGCCTGCAGTGAGAGACGTGACATGATGGCAACATGGCAGTCTCTCTATATTACCTTATCCTGGGCAGCCTTATTCTCAGTCTGGGTGAGCTCTCTATCGGCCCGAACCTCCTCCAGCTCCTGGTTCTTATCCCTCAACTGTCGCTCTAAACTCTCCACCTAGACACAACAATAACGCCACAAGTTGGTCACCGGTAAAGGTACACACACAGCCACTATAGTCTTTCAACAATAATTTGGTCCATAAACCCTTTCTGATTGTGAACATTTATTAACTAATCAGATACAAGAAACTGAATATGAATTAATTGAGGTTGGCCATATAGACCGCATAACTCTACAGATGCTACAAAAGGCCATTATTTTAGCTCATGACCTCACAGACATGATGCATATTACCATAGAGTGTTACAATTCAAGTTACTTTAGGAAAATTCGAGTTGAGTTGCTGTAGTGCCATTAAATGAAACACCAGGTGATGAGAAACCTTGACTCTGTTGACAAAGTTTTAGTCCAACAAGGATTTCTAAAATCCGAGAAAAACCGTGCTATCCAAAGAGAGAATTCCCCTCATGTGATATATTTTTCCATTTTCTGTACAAGTGTTGGATAGCCATACTTTCCACAGTATTGTACTATAGTGGTGTCTGAATGAGACCTTTTACATACACTGCCTTCATTGACTAAGTATGGAGTTATTTAGGAGTTTACACTATGTATGTCACTTTTAGTTTTTTAATCATATAGTATTGAGTCTGACCTCACCCAAAATATTTGAGCACTATATTTTAAGTTAAGATCTCTGTAATTGAAATTTTGCCATATTAAGAAATATATATGAAAGTGAATGCTTTTATTTCTACTGGTCAGTCAATAATAAACTGCATACTCTTCATAGCTTGATAAAAAATTGTAATGACCACTTAATCCTACATATTTGAAAGAAGCTACAAAGGAGTTCAAAAGATGTGACTATTTATGGACAAAGTGCTGATATAAGGAACTCAACTCATTGCAGCACATTTTTAACTTTGCTTTTAATTAACTGTATTGTGACTATGTGATTACAAATAAAAACAAATTAGAATAACAAAAGATTAATAAATATCCATATATATGAATATTATTGTTTAAGTCTGTTAGAACATTTAATACATTAATAAACATATTAATAATGTTGCTTACTTCTGTTAGAATATTTACTACAAACATCATTATGAGGAGCCATTAATACTCATGCAAACCCTGGTCATGCATGGAAATATACATGAATATCACAAACAAATTATTTCTTCAATTTATAATACATAATTAAATGACTGCTTGAGCAAGGGCTTTTACCTACTTTGTTTCACTAAAGCTTCTTTAAAGCAAATACTTGTATATAATGTTACTTACACATCCATTATCCAATTGTTACGAATGAATACAATATTCAGTATAGTACTGTAGTAAGACAGACTTAATCAAAAGCTCCATTTAGTTATGGGTGAGTGTACAGTTGCAGACATTTATTTTAATACACATTGATGGGTTATGGGTGAACAGGGTAAGCGAGGGAGAGGAACCGTAGTGGAAGGGGAGGGCTTGACTAAGAGAGGATGGAGTGTTGGAACAAGGAGAATTGTTATCTTCTACTGTGATCACCTCCATAATTGTAGTTCCCAAAGAAAGCAAGGCATTAGACATAGGTGTAACTAAACAAATATTTGACCACCATTTTCATGTATAATAATATTACGGCACTATTTATTGTTTTGATACTTAAGTAGCTGCTTTAAACATGGCAGGAAATGTCAATAAATCTACCCAGTTTATATCTAGGAAACAATTCCTCATATTTGTTTAACTAGTTATCAAACTAGAGCACTGACACTCCACCCTCTCTGGGATCTCCCTCCCAAAGGGGGAGCCACTCAATGAGTATACAGTTTTCCCTCTTCCATCATTCCTTCTTTTCATAACTGATCCTTCCTCTCCCACCCATATTCTCCTCAACTCTGGTCACCCACTGATTGGTGACCTCCATCTCACACGTGGCATTTCAGTCTTACTTTTAAACATTCTCTCTCCAAACACCCTGCCTTGATTCTCTCCATATTCTGAAACCTCCCCTGTGTAATACACTCAACCACTTCACATTCAATGTCTCCTTACCCAGGCCACACTTCTTACACAAACCCTCACTTAAAGATATTAATGTCCACAACTGTACATGGCAGTGACATCAACTAACAATAATAAAATACCATCAACTAAGGGTCCTTAATAATACTTGGTTACCTAATGTGAACTGTACATAGCTCAATACCACAGACAGTTTCTTATATTCAATCAACACATTCAGACAATGAAATGGAGTATAGCAATATAGTAAGTGTGGAATTAGGAAGAGACAGAGTGTAGTAAGCTTGTATGAAACACCCAGTGGAAGCACCTCAAGAACAACACTGAAAAGCTAGACACAAATAAGTTTATGCCTGAACATGAAACCTTAATGTAAAATGTAGAAATGCTTGGACGCAATACTTATTTTTAAAATACAGTATTGGTAATGTGTTCCATATTTCTTGGTTTGGATTAGATTCCTTCATTCACACTTATGTGAATTGTAGCCTTGGCCATATATAGTATTGGGATGCAGAAGTTCAAACCCAAGCATACCTAAGTACCATATCAGATATAATATTTTGATATTTACAACCCTCCTAAAGGTAGTAGTATTATATAAACTATACAAAGGAGTTTACAATAATAATAAAATTGCACTACACAGACAGATATGAGAATTATTTAAAAACATGGCAAAATGCTATCATCAGCAAGCATTAGTCCTGTACTTTTATTCATTATACGTCAATGGACAAGTATGACACGTAGAAGCATGTGTGTCTGTCTGTCTGTGTGTCTCCTTGTCTGTAAGTCTTATATATACTGTATATATATAAAAAAAGAAAAATTGTATTAATGCCACTTATCAGTTTCTTGTTGGCTTATAATAAACCATGTTTTGCTACCATGTTTTGCTACTTACATCCCAAGTGTTTTCCTAAAAATTTAGCTTAATTATGATACGAAATAAAATGACACATGCAGCTGATAATATCTGTGGAAGTCAGTGTTAATATCATATGTGTATGACTCATAAGTCTAGCTAAGCCTGGAAAACAGATCAACAAACATACTCTTATATTAGTAAGATTATGAAACATTTTGTTAAGCCAGTATATACAGTATATATACATTAAACTAACTGTATTATTATGTACAGTACATTATTGTACAATAAACAGTACTGCAAAATTAAAATAATTATACTCAAATTAAATTTATCATTAAAATTGCATTTCAAGAAGTGAATTTAACAATTTGTCTAATTTCCTCCATATATCTTTACTAATAACCATCAACAATCTTTCAGTGGAATCAGAATATAGAAATGAGGGACTAGATACTCAGTAAAATGGGTAACACTCACATTCACTTTCCCTTTCACACCCAAGATATTCTCAGCTCCCCTTCACAAGTTCTTGCATCCAAGACCAAAGTTCCTTCACTTAACCTCAGTAATAAGGAGTCATTTCATGAACTGTCAAAGTTAAAACTATATTGCCAGCCCAAATAATACAGGAAGGGTGAGAGTTGGTGATCATGCTCTCTACTACAACACCCCATTAAAGATTAGGGAGGCCTTGACATATATTTCCATCATAATAGAAATGATTTCACTACATCTTTTATAAAAGAGCCACAGTGAGTATATAATTTTTCTGACCTCAGTTTGGAGCGTTGAATTAGATGCAAGCTGAGCCTCCTTGTCCTTCAGCTGTGAGGTGATACGTGAGGTGGTTGCCAGGAGCTCCTCCATCTCTTGGTCCCGCTCACTGGCTTGTTGCTCCAAGAACTGTCGGGAGGAACGCACTTGGCGGTCGGCTGCCTCCAGCTGTTCAAAGAAAAGCAAACCTCTTTTGAAGAAAGTAACAACCTACACCTCTATAACATTGCAAAATGTTAGCTTAAATTTTTTTTAACAATACATGTAATATACTGTATATTCTTTTTCTATGAAAAAGAACATTAATAACCTGTTACAAGTTGTACTGTACCATCTAAAATCTAATTATTTCTGAATGACAGTAAATGTCCATGGTTAACAGAAAGAAATTGAACCGATTAGTTGATGTACAACTGCCAGATATTGGGTGGGAAGATAGTTAACTTTTATAATATCAGCTATGGAAAGTTACCATCAGCTATAAAAACACATATGACTTTTTTCCTTATACCACTACTGACCTGTTGGGTGAGGTCTGTGACCTGGGACTTGTAGATAGCAATGGTGGCATCAGCCTCTGAGACCACACTGCCCACTATCCCCTCCAGCTCACTTACACGCTCTACCAGTTCCTCACGACATAAATTTGACTTTTTCTTGGCAGACAATAGCAACCGTACTGAAAGTTAGATTGCATCATGAATGGCAACCATCACTATAAAATATGTAAACAAAATGGAGATGAAAAAACTACAACTATACCCTTAACATTTGAACAAAAGCGATGACAAAATATAATCCAAAGTTAATTCAAGACTTTTATGGTAGCTATATACAACATGACTTGCTGTTTCTTAGTTACCTGCACCTTAACTGATTAGACAGTCACATATCCTACCTCTCTCCCGTAGATCTTTATTGGCTTCCATCTTGGCAGCATAGTGTAGAGTCACCTCACCTGGTCCTCGCCCTCCTCCACTCTCAATCTCTTCCAACTGATCTTGTGTAACCTTAACAACAATTATACAAACACAGTGTACATAAAATTTAGCAAATGCACTGAAAATAAGTATCTACAAACTGTTGGGAATCTGATTAGTGTGGAATTTAGCAAAAATGCATACTTTACTCTCAAGTTATAATCATACTTTGCATCCTTAATGTTAAAACTCTTTTGAGTGAAATGTACACAAATATTCCTATGAGTTAATGTGCATTGCTGAAAACACTAACCTGAAGCTTGCTGGCGAGTGTCTTATTGGTGTGTGCCAATTTCTTGTTCTCTTCCTCCAGGACAACCTGCTGCTCCTCCAGACCTCGAATTCTACCCATTAGGTGGTGCAAGCGCAGCTGCAGGTCCTCCTTACTTCCCAACTGGCTCAAGGCTTCAAGAAGTTGTTCCTGGATGGGGGAATTCTTGTAATGTAGCTGAGTGTAGTCATCTATGTTTTCTCTGGCAATTATATCCTGCCTCCTATGTTCTTCAGTCACTAGCTCCATCAAGGTTTTGCTCAGATCACCGAGGTCTAGATAACTCAAGTCATACTGGTTTAGATCAACTATGTTGGTATCATCTTTTGATGTCATGGCACTCAAGTTGTCAGTTTTGTTATTAGGGTTAACATTAAGTGCCTCTCCCCTTTGTTTTAAACATGCTTCTTCTTCCATTCTATTTGCCTCCTCTTCTCCTTCCACTGATTTCTCTTCCTTGAGAGTATTGGAGGAGAGGTTTACACTTTCAATAGATGGGTCAAGAGCACTGCCTGAATGGGTTGAGTGTATGAAGATGTTGAGCATGCCAGCAGCAGCTTGTAAGGAAATAGCCAACTCTTGGGCTTCCTTCTCTAATGCAGAGAGGTTCACTTTCTCCCAGCGCCCTCCCAGAACAGCCAGGAGGTGAGGGCAGGAACGAGTGAGGAGTGGACGAAGCTGCTGATCTTTGTCTAGATCTTCCAACAATCCCTCACTCAGACCAGTGCTATCCAGACCTGATCCACATGTGCTCCCTCCCTCACCAGAGCCTGTCCTTCCTGAACCTGCAGCTGCCACTTCTGCCCCACGTTGTTCATGAGCATCCTGGTCCTGCCCAGCTGCTCCCACAAGTCCAGTGGTAGCAGCCTCATCATCTGTGAAGCTGGTATAGTGCCCACCCTCAACCCAGCCCTCACCGCCATCCTCAGACAGGAAGGACATGTCAAGTGGACGGTTCACTTGTATGTCCAGCCGACTGGGGATGTCGGTGGGGGAGTGTAGGTCGAGTGGTCTGCTGACAGGTTGATCTGGTTGAGGTGTGATGACGGTGGGAGTGTGTGGGTCCTGGGCAGGTTGAGCGAGGGTTTGTGCCACCGTGTAGAAGTGCAGCAGCTGTAATGTCACGTGGGACAGCACAGCCACCATCCGTTTGTACCAGTCCCTGACATACCAAAGTACAGAAAATTAGTGTACAGATGGAGAATACAATAATAATCTTAATTACCATTAAACACTTACTTTCTTATTGTCTTACATGTAAGTTCAGTAATTGCAATTACTATTTACAAAAAAAAAGTCATTATCCAAGTGGTACTTCAAGTGATTCAATATGAACTATGATGGAATGTGAAACTCATTACAAATGTCCAATTAATTCTCATAATAAATGGCTTCCTCAAAAACAGATTTCCTTATACATTCAGTCATAAACATTCCATGGCATACACAAGGTGACATTTTACTTGTTAGCCAATTATTTCAAAGTAAGTAAATGAACAACACATTAAATTTTACTACCTGTACCTTTAAGCTTCTAATTTCCAATTTTAAACCTGGGTTTATAATACACAGGACAAAGTACATCACAAATCCATAACCAAAATGTATAAATATGGCATATATTTAGCCATACAATACAGAGATAGGAGTCTCCTCACCTGTCATTGTAGAGTCCCTGAAGATGGCGCTGGAATAGAGGAGAGACCAAGGTGTCAGAAACCAATTTCGGCCTGCCAATAATCCTGCCCACTGCCTGTTCCATCTGCATGCTCACCCACCCACCCAGACAAGTCCACACACCCACCCACCCATCCAGACAAGCAGGGGAGGATGGAGTGGGTGGGGCGTAGGAGTCGAGTCATGGTGGGAGGGAAGAAGAGAACAGAGAAGGTGGACGATGGAAAAAAAAAAAGACAAGTTGGAGATAAGATAAAAGGGAAACAGTGATGGGAGAGGAGATTGATGAGAGAAATGGAAGGGATGAATTGAGTTGAGAGAGTGAGGGAAAGAGGGAGATAAATTATGAGAAATAAGTGGAGAGATGGGCGAATAGGTCGAGAGGAGGTGAAAGAGTGTGGGAAGAGAAGGGGGGGGGGGGGGGGGGAGAAAAGGACGAAGCTTAGTTAGTAAAGCATTACCATAACCCACAATGCACCTACCCATGGCAAAACTAAACAAGACGAGTGGAAATATTAACGAACCCAAATAAAAAACAATACCAAAATCTACATTACACACTAAAAGATACAGGTGTAGACAGTATTAATATACTGTACTGTATATATAATGTACAGTTGCGAGCTGATGACTCAAGGCCACCTGCTGCACCACCCTGTAGTGGTAGGTGCATTTTTAATCTGGCAACAGTGATATCATCATGGATCTTCTCTGAGGGGTTCAGTGTACCTGAGTGACGACGATTCGAAATGACGGCATATTGAACCCCTCAGAGAATATCCATGACCATATCACTGTTGCCAGAGAAAATTGTACGCCTTACCACGACAGGGTGGTGTAGCGGGTGGCCTCGAGTCATCAGCTCGCAACTGTACAATAACATATGGATTATGAATGTAAAATATTAACATGCTACATTGCTATATGTTTCTACTTTTAACAAAATAAAAAAAGGACAGCGTATAACAAAATAATTTTCACAAAGCATGTTCTAAAGACTACTGTAATCAATAAATAAACCAATCACACAGAACAAATGCTGAAAATCAGAAATGAACAAGATGTGGTACAGCAGAAAAAAAAAGCTAGAAAGTAAAGCAGTGTGGTGACTCAAGTTCAAACTATGCAGTACAGCACACGTCATTCTATACATAATGTGTAAAATAAGTATCATTTTCTTTCAACTTATATCTTTAAATATTTTTTTTTGCAGATTTTTATCAACTAAAAGATATTACCCAGATTGTGTTAATGTTTAGTGTACAGCAATTGGTCTTGGTCTGCATTATAAATACTATTAAAAAAAAAAAAAAATGTACGTACTATAGTACTCTTAGCTGAAAGTTTCTCAAGTCATACTCTATATTTTCCTGACTAATACAGTATACGCTGTTCAAATAATATGTACTGTACACAACTGTCTGAAAGTAAGACATTGTTGAACATTAGAGACTACCAATTCTTCCAAACTGTATCATCATGAGAGATAATCTCAGTCTATGTGATTTATTTCTTCACACTGTACTGCACTTTACAAATTACATACATTCACATACTCTCTCAAGCTTGAAACATATTTCTGCATGAGTTTGCTCTAAAGCCTTAGTTTATTTGTTCCCTTACACCACCTCACACAAGTAATACTCAAGCCAAACACAGTGTATGCAAAAGATTAAAAGGACAAACAGTTAAGTGTAACTCTGATCATTTCAATGTCTGATATGCTTCTGCATCGTACAGATTCATGGTTCTCCTCTCATTAGCTATGAACAATTTGAAGCATGGATGAAAACTTAGTTTTACCAGAGAACAGAAGAATATTATGCTCATGTGATACCCCCGAAAGTATCAAAGTAAAAAATATTTTAATGCAGATGCAAATTATCTGAGAAGAAATTGAAAAAAAGTACAACTTTCTTGCAATGAAAAGCAGAAACTACCACTCACATGAAGCAAAACCAAAGTTGGAAATGCAAAAGTTACACATACAGTACTATACAATACATGTACAATAATATGTTGAAAGTGAAAATAGCAGTTTAGGTAATGCAACTCTAAATCCAAGTAGGAAAATGTAGGTTCCGCAAGAAGCAATCTGGGGGAAGAATATATCACAAACTCTCTTAATTTCTTAGTTGTAAATGATGATGAAATTAAGAGATACATTGAAAGTACAGTACTGTACTGCGTAAGTAGGGTAGACCGCAATCTGATGGTTCTTAATGAAATAATTGAATTATTAACACACATAAAGCATAAATGAAACCAGATAAATAATAAATTATGCTAATGTGTTCAACTGAATAAGAGTTCTAGTCCCACCTGTCACAGGTATTTAATCAATTCTAAATTAACATGTGGGCATCAGTACTAAACAATGATCAACAGTTTGTTATGATGATTGGGGTTACTTGGAATTTTATCCACTTCGTGTTAATTCTTTATATTTTATGATACAGAAGGAATCAGGTGTTTCGGTACCTTTAAGCAAAATAACTTTGTCATATTTAAAATTACAGTACTGTACAGTATATGGATTTTTTAAATGTTCTTTCTGCTAACTAAGGTGTGTGGTGTTTCACACAACTAATGCAGGTGTGTGAATCAAAGCTCATACAAAAAGTCACCCCAGTGTGGTCGAACAGAGTACTGGTCTCAATAATATGGTAGTGGTTCATACACAAGCATACAGTCCCCATGGAAAGTCAAGCAACAAATTAGAATTCGCATTTAGATAATTTAAACTTACATATGGAGAAAACAGTTACTAACATCTCATTTTTTGTTATGTGATGGTTTGCTCAAGCTTCAGGACTAATGATATGTCCATTGTGATGTAGGATTATTTTTTTGTTATTGATCACAAGCTTTTATTGAGGCTTACCTTTCAGTGAGGATTGTATACTTCTTTCATATAAAACCATATG
This sequence comes from Petrolisthes manimaculis, assembly GCA_034508575.1. NCBI lineage: Eukaryota > Metazoa > Arthropoda > Malacostraca > Decapoda > Porcellanidae > Petrolisthes > Petrolisthes manimaculis. The sequence goes on along the minus strand of JAWZYT010000654.1, from coordinate 96,236 downwards.
CTAGATAAACATATTCATACTTTCACAAGTAAGCATAAAGTATGTAAGCACAATCATACTCATATAATCATTATGCATCCAAACATGCTTTAACATTTACCTCTGTACACACGCACATGCATGCTCACATTTACACAGATTCATACATTCTTACACAAATATGCTGACACAGGCTTTCCAATATAGCATCGCATCATACAGTCACATTCCTCATGTTGTCTATATACAGCCGAGTGCTCAACAAATACAAAAATAGAAAATATACTTTAATGTACTGTACTCGAGTATCCAACCACAGATACTTGACATATCACTCATGTATACTACACTCAAAATTTTCATTTACAAACCAACATTTTTGAGTGTAAACAAGCAGTGCATCTTAAACGCACATATACTGAAATATAAAATTGTAAAATACACATACAGTACTGTACACCAAACACAATGAAGATTCACTTATAACAACACTCACACAAAAATAAAATAAAAAGATATTCACACACACAAACAGAACACTCATACATACACACACAAGCATATTAATACCTGTGTGACCTGAATTTTGATGTGTTCGAGTTGAGTGGACAGATCACAAGAGATGCGTGAACGAATGCAGAGGTCGTGGTCAACCTGCTCCCGTAGCCTGGCCACCTCCCCGTCTAGGCTTTCCTGAGGGGCCTCCAAGGTCAGCACCCACCAAAATTTAGCATCACCCCCCCATAGTATTAACACTACTTCATTCACTACGTGACACTATTCAGCCGTTCCCACAGCATTTCAGTCTCCTTAAATTACAGTACTATCATATTTGAATCATATTACATGTCTGTATTCTCATACTCAAATTGATCTGCTCAAATTATTGTTCATCATACAAACTACCTTGCAGGTTTTCTTAAACACTTTTATTTCAGTATTGTATTGACTATTAAGGTCACTGAAAGGAAACACCCAACTATTAATATATATGGTTTTCTATCTTAATTAAGTACAATTGCAGATGAGTAGTTGGGTAAAGAGTGTGAAGTTGTTAGCTGTCCATTATACAATAAATACAACTTCACAATTTTGTAAAAAAAAAAAAAACCTTGAATAGGATGTCAAGACAAAACTATTTACCATCAATAATCTGAACAGTCAATACCAGAAGTATTTACTCAATTTGCTCTCTAACATAAAGACAATTAAGCATACCAGTATACAGGGTGTCAAATTATATGTACAAATCTGTTCATATAATTTAAGAACACTCTGTACATTAGCATATATTAATTTTGTAATGCACCTGACATGTATCATAAATAACGTATATTAAATAATCATTAAGGGTACTGCTTCAAGCTATAAAAAATGAAGACCGTATATCATAAGTTTCAATCTACAGAATGTTAAAGTAGTCAAAATATTGGTTTATTTGTAGGGTAGTAACATGGCCCGCCCTGTAAACTTTGAACATGAGTTAAAGAGTTTGTCATATTGAAAAGCTCTCAGTTACAAAAGCTTCAGCCATGGCCACGAATTGCATTAATACCCATTTAAAGTAAATCCTTGAAAAGAATAAAAATTCCACTTGGATATCTACATAGTGAATTTCACCTTGAGATCAACATCAAGCTTCCTTGTTATGAGGCTAATTTCCCTTTCATTTGTTGGAGTTCAACTTTAATTTTGGTTTTGACCCGAAAGGCATATGACACAAATGCCTTCTTCCTTACAAAATACCCAATGAATTAAAGAAATGTAAATATAGGGCTGTAACAATTATGCTAGCATTAATTAAGCAAGACATAGAATAGCAGTTCCCCCTTAAAGGTTTTCCCTTACAACAGTTTTACAGTAATAAGTTAAATGTTTGATATGCTCTACCCATTAAGGGATCTTTGATGTCTGCAAATTAGAAGCTAACTATTTCTGCCAACAACGCCACAAAACAGACTCGTCTATTTAATGGCATTTTCCCACGATGATATAGGATTGTAGTACCACAAGTGTCAAGCAGTTTGTGGATTTGCAGCTGCATAAAGCAAGGGTTTTAGGTTGTGGATTTGCATTTACATTGCCCAGCTCTAGTCATTTGTAAGATTAGAAAGTTGAAAGATGAAGGAAACTGTGATTTGGAGCATTGAAACCTATATGATTTTCTCTGTCCCATTTACAGATGAGAGATATGTTATACATAAAGTGTGCTGCCACATCATATTATGTGATGAGTAGTAATAAGGATGGAAGGTGTCCAACCGGGTGGAGTAGTGCAGAGTGGAATCATTAGTATATGCGTGGACTGTGGAAGAAGTATAGCTAAGATCATTGATGAAAAGATAAAACAGTAGGTGATTGGACAGAGCACTGAAGAACACCACTCTTAATAGGAAGAGCAGTGACTGTCTACAACAGCAGCTACTGAGCGGCCAGAAAAGAAATTGGAGATATAGGACTTATTAATGACTAATTTTAGCATACAATACACTCATCAGTGTCAAGAAATATGTTACTATACATCATCATATTCAGACTCATGCATGATGCTGCCTGAAACTTACCAAGCAGTGCAGGCATATACAGATGTTGCAAATCTAGTGCTGGCATTGCTCATCATGCAATACATCCTTATATAAACCCTGAGGCTACTGTATTACACTATAAACATCTATACTACTCTATTACTGTTTTACTGTACTAATATCTTTTATAAGCCAATAAATTATGGGATGCAAATCTACCACACTCAAGGTCTCACATAAATATTTTTTTTATTGATTGCTGTAAGTAAATGTTTGTGTATAATTATTCAGAGGTATACTGTATATCCAATGATGTCATGACTATGGTATCATTTATCTCAGCTAGTTGCATATAGATTGTATTAAATTCTAATTAAACAATACATACAGTACCACCATAATTTAAAAAGTAGGATATTATATTCTACCAATACTTTAATATGCAAAAAAGAATTCTGCAGTCTAATTTTGATTACAGTTAATTAGGGTAGTACAGTAAATGGACTCTTCACGTATTGGGAGGACTGACCAAAGGGTGCTTGCATATTTGAAAATTTTGCTGAAACTACCCAGTGACTGTAAGATGAACAAGACAGTGGTTGAGCCCAGTTATTTAGTTTTAGAATGCTATATTTTCTGCAACTCGTAGGAAACTGTACCACAAAACAACAACTATATTGAGGGAATATGTTTCACATCATAGTTAAGAGGTTTAAGATGCCTCCAATGTGCCAATAAAAATATTGTCCCCTTAACGTGAGCCACAAATGAGAATGCCTCTACGTTCTCTCTCCACTTAACCTTACTTACTTCAACTCCTCTAACCTAAAGTAACACTATTTATTCTAAACTAACCTAACCTAACCTCATCTCCCCCTCCCCTTACTAACCAGGTCTTGACTGTCTCGTGCCTCCAGCTGAGCCTCCAGACGCCGCACCTCCCCCTCCAGCCTAATCACCTCGCCCTTTTGGTCCTCCTCCTTGTCTTCCTCTTTTTCTGACTTCTCGTACTTGGAACTCTGAGGTACAAGAGATAAGGGTACTCTTTTATGTATGCCCATGTAAATATCTACCATGTATAGTCTTGGGATACTCAAATGAAAATCAAGACAGACCATTTAGTCTCTGTAAATGTAAAAATGTTAAAAGCACTAAAAATAATTACTGTTTTTGGAAGAAATGGAAGGTCCCAAGCCAGAACAAGTATATTTACAATACTGTATAAACATTCCAAAATCTTAACATGTAATATAATGTCATCCATTGCTAAGAGTAACATCTATAAGTTACTTTTAGTAAATTTAAAAACACAACTTGTATTAAGAAAAAAGCAAACATTTCAAATGCTCAAATGATTAAGGGGGTGCGAGAATAGGGGGACAGGCTTGGGGGTGTTTGAGGGGGTATGGGAGTAGGGGGACAGGCTTGGAGGGGTTAGGGGTGTGTGAGAATAGGGGACTGGCTTTCTACCCACGTCAAGCCTGTCCCTCTATTCCCGCAACCCCCAAGCTTATCCCCTACTCCCGCACCCCCTTAAGGACAACCTATCTGTTGTTACTTTAACTAGTAGTTAACAACAGATGTCAGTCTGCCAGCCTGAACATAACTTCTCACATACACTCCATTCCTACCTATCTTGCACAAATTTATCTGCTTCACCCGTTCTTCCCACAGCGCCTGCCACATCACCAGATAAAAAATTGAAATGTATGAATGAATCTAAATCTGTAAGGTATGATGTGTATAGTTTAGTCAAGAAGTGACTAAAACCATACTTCTAACAGTTGACAGCTACCTATCATAGCACCAGCCTACTTGGTGTCCTTGTGACAAGTGCTCGTACTGGTAACTGTACCTCCTGTCCTGTGTGAGTGAAGAGAGCAGTGAGACGGTCTGTGAAAGAGTTGGTAATGTGAGAGTGAGAGCGGGCACGGGCAGCTTGCTCCTTGGCATACTGTTGGAGTAGTTCTGTGTACTTCTCAGTCACCCACACCGCCTCCCCTGACAAACTCTCCTCCAGGGTACATGCAAGCTCTTGACCACATGATACTGCATCTGTTTTATAATATAAATAACTATCAGGGGAAGAACTTGATCAACAACATATTTTACACCACATTATACCCATGTTCTTATTCCACGAAAGACAAGTCTCAAAGACAGGGCTCACAAAGTATTATAACTGTTAAAAATAGACTTATCTCTCCTGTTTGATTGTTAACTTACAAGATTCACTGTGACATGAGTACTGAACAAGTTATTTCATCTACTTGACTATTAACTTTCACATTCACAGACTCTAAGAAGATATTGCATACTCACACACAGCACTGACACATCACTTAACATAATTAAAAAAAAATATAAGATTATGCTGGTACCGTACCTGGTAAAGCCGACAGAGTACTGAGACGATTGATGTACTCCAAACAGACAGTGTGCAGCTTGGCTTTGTTGTCCTCTAAGATCTTGTGAACCACTGTCTTCTGATTCCTCAACATTTCCAACTGAGATGAGAAAGAAATGTAAATTGTACACTTTATGACACCATATTTTTTTAATCTCAAGTTGAAAGCATGAGCAAAATTGATCAGAGGAAAAATACAACAGGAAAATAGAGTAAATCTATTTATTTCTTTGTAGAGTTATTAAGACAAAAGGTATAACCCACATCCTCTGTCGCTGGCAAAACATAACAAATATATAATATACAACCCACCTTTTCTGTCTCAGCTTCCTGATAGATTTTATTGCAGTGATCCAGAAACTCTTTGACAAACTTTTTCTGTGCCTGAGTGAGTCCGTTCCTGTCCTGGGTTGCTACTGGTGATTTCCTGCTGCTTTCCCCAGCTCCAAGACCTGTCGTGTCTTGGGGTAGTGAGAAGGGAGCTACACTATTCTCCTCCTTGATCAAAATGGAAATCCCAGCAGCCTCTCTTGTCCTGGGAGTGTCCAATGGTGTCGGAGTAACTATACTGTCCTCTCTTTCCTTGGTGCCTATGCCTTGTGTTGAAGGAGGCATTGTACTGTCTTTTTGAGATCCAGTACTTGTGTCCTCCTGTGATGTTGAGAGACTTCTACTGCCCTGTCCATCTTCAGTACTAATGTCCTGGGTCAATGGGAACACTACGGTACTCTTCTGCTCCTTGACCTGGCTGTACTGATATGAGGCACTAGACCCACTGTCCTGTTCTAATGACAAAGTGTCCTGTGAAGCTCCAGTGGTATGGTGTCCTGAAGAGGTGACACCACTGTCCTCGTTCTCCTTAGTGGTCGTGGCTCCCTGCTTCATATATAACTTTATCTGTAATGATTAATGATTTATTGATTGAATGGAAGGAATATAAGAACATTAGTGTAATAGATTGGGTCACTAGCCTACAAAGGATATGTAGAGAAAGAATATCAAGCTTGCAAGAAGTAACAAAGAGAGATTTGTTTTTAAGGTTAAGAAAGCATAAATATTTACTGTATTTGAAGGTGAAAGGATCAAAACTACACACACTGACCTCATTTTCCACCTCTTGTCTGAGACTAGCCAGTCGCTGTCTCACTGCACACTCCAGCTCCTCTTCAAACTCTGCAAGAAAACATTCCCTCCATTACTATGTCTGAACCAAGCAAAAACTGCATTACTTTCCTTATCTCATGTTTTAGTGTGTTCAGAAAAGCAAACTGCAAACCAAGACAATTTATAGAAACGATAATCAACAACTTATTGCTCACTCTCTTTATCTCTATCTCCCTCTGCTTATTCAAACTTGCTATCCCTCCCTCCCACACACTCTGATTTTTCGCTCTTCCACTTTCCTTTTTCTCAGCCATAATCTCTCCTTAAACTTTTAACCTTCTCTCTGCTATTTCCCTCTCCCTCTCATGCTCTCTTGGGCACTCACCGGTAGCTGCCTCCACTAGCGTCGTCCGTACATCAATGAGTTGTGTAACATGGTGTGTAAGGTACTGCATGTCCTTGTAGCTCACACAAGCTGCCAAAGTGTCACTAGTCCCAGTATCAGGGGTTGTGGAATTAGTGCCATCAGATGACTTGGCATCTGAGGTCTGTGTATCAAAACATATAGTGTCATATTGCATGGAGTGAGAGGGCTCAGTGTGACTCAAGCTGTCCAGTGCATCAACATCAGCCTCAGGAGGTAAATATGGAAGCTGGACGGCAGGCTTAGTGATGTGCTGGAGTGTGGAGGTAATGTGCTGATCAAGAGCTGCCACTGTCTTTCTTACCACACTGCTATATTCACCACACACTCCCTGCAATATAAACCAATGATTAGCAATATCAAGAGAAAATCCTTGAAAATATTTTACACTGTCCTCATCTGAATGCTATTTTCAACAAAACAATGACCGAGGATAGAAACAACAACATTACCAGGTTACCTCACATATTTATGTTCTCCAAATACCACAAATTTAGCATAAGTATAGTATACATATAACAACTCCCAACAGTCAGGAAATAAGGAAAGAGGTTTTGTTCCTAATAAATTAAGTGAGCAATAATAATTATTATCTGTCTGTATGGCAGTGGGAAACAGCCTTTTATATTATGGTGACAGCACCCTCCCCATACTGTAATATAATGGGTAGCAATGATGAGAGGAAGGAATGAGAAAGAAGACAGAGGGGGGAAGAAATGGATAGTAAGAGGAGTGAAGAAAAACAGAAAAAGAAGAAATGAGATGGATGACAGTGGGAAAAGAAAGGAAGGAGGATGGAGAGGAAGGAGTATGAAGAGAAGGGAAGGGAGATTGAGAGAAAGTGCATGAAAAAATCATCAGAGATGGGAAAAGGGATAATAGTAGTACAGTGCATGGAAGGGAATGTTTAAAAAGGAGGAGGAGGAGGATGGAAGGGAAGGCTAAGCAAGAGGGAAGGAAGTAGGCCTAGGAGGGAATGGCAAGAGGAAGAAGGGAGAGGAAAGGAGTGTGGAAAAGATGAAATGGCAGGAAAGGGAGGAGAGGAGGGAAGTGAATGACAGGAAAGGAAGGTGAGAGAGAGTGATATATATATATATATATATATATATATAGAGAGAGAGAGAGAGAGAGGGAGGGAGAGAGATAGAGAGGGAGGGTGAGAGAGATAGAGAGAGAGGGAGGGAGATAGAGAGAGAGGGAAGGGAATGCCAGGGAAGACAGGGGAGGGGCGGTAGTCTTCAAGAGGAACCACCTAGACCAGCCACCACCGCCACCACCACCGTCAGCTTTTCATCTCCTCCCTCTTCCTTACTTTTCTCTTCAACTCAACCAATCACTCATTTACTTCTTTCTAACTTCATTCTTTCCCTCAGATTTACCTCAACACACACATACACACTCTAACATACTGTACAATACCCCACAGACTACTTTCTCAAACCAAATCGACTAGCATACCTGAGGGAGCTCGAGGTAGAGTCGATTTAAATCAAACCTATCCCAAGTTTTCCCATTGCCATTTCTACACGGGTGTCAATAATCAGTTGGAAATTCTCAATAATTGACTAGAAAATACAGATACGAGGACAGAAGGAACAGTATAAATAAAACTTTTTCCCCTTTCATTTCCTTTATTTAAACTTTCTTTTGCCATTCTCATTTCCTCCCTAACCTTCCCATTGCCCTCCCCTCATTAGACATTCCCCTCTCCCTCTCCCTCCCCTCTCTAAAGCTGCCCTTCCCTTCCCCCAATCACATCTCTCATTACTCGCCCCTTACTCCCTCCCTCTCGTCCTCTGCCCCTCCCTCACCTACCCTTTGCTCGACCACAGCTCCCCCTCACTTCCCTCCTCCTCCTCCTCCATCCCACTTCATCCCCTCCCCACAGCCCTTACCTGTCTTTTCCAGCCTTCTCGCATATTTAATCATACTGGAATCAATTTTACCCGTGTGTGTGTGTGTTCTTACTATTATAATCGTACATAAATTAAGTGTGTGCGTGTGCGTGTGTGTGTATGATCACGCGAGAAAGGAGTAGGGAAAAGAAGGGCAGGAGGGATGGATCTGGGGAAAGGAAGGGCAGGAGGGAAGGGTTTAGAGAAAAGAAGGGAAGAGAGAGAGAGAGGAAAGAAAATGAAAGGGTAAAGTAATAGAAAGGGAATGGGGCATGAGATAGGGAGAGAAAGGAGACAAAGAGGGAAGGAAGAGAATTAGGGAGAGAAAGGAGGAAGAGGAAAGATGAGACAAGGAGGAAAATTGGAAGACCGAGGTAAAATTAAGAGAGAGAGAGAAGGGGGGGGGGGGAGTGATAAGAGGATAGGAGGGAAGCAAAAGAGAGGAGGGACAGTAAATAGGAGGGGTAGGAAAGGAGAGTAAGGTGGGGAGGAGAGCATGAGAGGAGGGCGGGCAGGCAGACCAAACCACCACGCACCCGGCCGAACAGACTCACCTCAGTTGGCTGTCAGTCGTGTTAGTGAGAGGATACTGCACCCTCACTCTCCTTAACAACAAACACTATCACCCTTATTCATCCTACACCTTACACACCCACTGTCCCACCCACAGCTACGTCACAATTACCAGTGAAAGTCCAGCAGTATGTATTTTCCTTCATGTCAATATTTTTTTAGCATTCGGCCGTACAACAAAGAGCTAGTAGGGTATAACCAAGATTCACCACTTTGGTCCACTGTCAACACTAAATATGCACATTTTCTTACACATTAATATATTAAACTAATTATAATCTATTTCCCTGTGGCTGATGGTAAGAGTCCAGAGTTGACATCGCTACCTCTCATAATATTTGGGGTGATGTAGTCGGAATATTGGAGGTAAACGAGTCCTTCAAATATTGCCACGACACATCATCTATATAGAAGGAGCCTGTCTCGTGGCATAGTCAGGAGGCATCAAAAGCCTTCAATTCTCCTACACGATCGCAGGGTCCTTATTGCATGACTACAAACCCTTGGGAGGTGAGCTTCAACCAGTCACAATAAGTCTCTACACTATCCGATGTGGAAAGTAACTATTAGCTATTGAAATACATACTTCCCGAAAACTCTGGAAAATATTTTAATGAATCATTAAACAACAGCTGACATGTGCATATTTTCAATTATATCAGATTATTAGAATGAAACATTTTCGTCGCCCTAAAGGTGAAAATATAAAAATTTACAATTTAACTCATACACGCAACAATTACTATATCTTGTAATGAATGGCCAATGAATGGTGTGTGGCGAGACAATGTGATTACTCTCGACATACTGTAGTTGTAGTGAGTGCAGACCATTCAAGAGCCAGTGTCAAATGGTGCTGTAGCCTGAGACGCTTGGAATCTCCAGTAGGTTTGATCTGCACCGTCCAAATCAAAATCGACTACTTTCCACTTTATTAACGCCGAAAGGACAACAGTTTTGCGAAATATATAGTTATACTGAATGTGTGTATCTGTGTGAATATGAATAAGCCTGTATGTGTGTGATGTATGGATATGTATGGAGTGTATACGCCTGTATATGATAGAGTGTTTCTATATGTACAGTACACTCGAGCTGGTAATGCAGTGTGGAAGGTGTCATTGTAGGAGAAAGATTGTATTATGTCGCTCTCCTAAGTTCCACCTACCCTGATTCCTCCCCAAATCAATGTTACCAACTCACAGGACATAAACATCTAAGTACATGGTTGCGAATTTACGAGCTCGAGTGTACTTTGTGTAAATGTGTGTGTACGTCGTATGTGATGTGTAGGCTACATGAGTTAAAGTACGCAGCCGTTAATGAAGTATGCATGCGTGAACAGTATGTGTGTATATACGTGTGATGCACTGGACACGAGGCCGAAGGTAGAGGTATATTCGTAAATATTCTAGCATCCTACAAGACAACGGAAATAGACATCGGGTCGCATAATCTTTATGTGGGTGCCTTAACTGGAATGTTACTGATTCTTTCAAAGTAAAGCTACAAAACAGATCCCCTCATCATGTGCTGCGGCAACTTGTCGTCGGTTTCGTTGAATTGTTTGGAGGAATGACTAGTTCAATAACTTTGCCCACAACAGATTACCCCACGTAACCCTTTGAAAAAAAAAAAAAAAAAAAAAAAAAAAACATACAAATATAGATTCATCAAGCTACTATCATTTTTTCTTGTGTGGTTTAATTTGAGGGTGAAAAACGAAGGAGATGATTTTTCTTGTCTGAGGGAAGCACGAGTCATACACCGCCCGAGAAGATGGAGATGATAAACTGAAAGCTCTGAAGTAAGGGAGGACAGGTGAAGTTTTAATTAACTATTGAAAGCGGAACCAATGAACTAGTAGTATAAAAAAGAAAGAGAACCCTACATCAAGATATCCAAAGAGGGAAAAACTAACTCGGAGGTTTTCCTTGACACGTGAAATAAAGTTTATACGGAAGTCCAAGTGTGTGTTTATGTGAGTGTGAAAGTACTACTCGATACAAACAACAACAACAACGCCACAGCCACATGCGTATTGATTTATATCACCTTCCCTTCGCATCTCTCTCTCTCTCTCTGTGTGTGTTACTCGACTTTTACCTAAACTGTTTGTAATTAAGAGTTTCTTTCTCACTGGCGTCTGCCTCTCCCTGTTTGAGTTGGTCTGTCCGTTTGTTTGTCTGTGTGTAGCTTTGTCTACTTGCCTCTTTGGCTCACTCAGTATAGATGTTTTTACCCGGTATATGAGTATTGTGTATATGCATTTACAAGAATTGTGTGTGTGTGTGTCCTAACAAGCCAACATTTCTGCCAGCCTCTCCTCTTGTCCCTCCGCCTCTCCTTCCTTATTTACTTCCGTATACCTCCAGGCAGTGTCTCCCCCCCCACCACCACCACCTAGCTCCCGTCCTCTACTACACCCTCTCCCTCCTGTTGCTCTCTTCATCCTCTCCCAAACTCACTGTACTTTCTCTCCATTCTTTTATCTTCCTCCCCATTCTCTCTTTCCTTCCATTTTTCTTTCCTAGTTTCCCCTCCCCTACCCTTCATCCTCTCCTCTCCCTTCTCTCCTTTCATCCATTCTTCCCTCCCGTGCTCTCCTCCTATTCTCTCCACACTCTCCTCTCCTACGCCAGTCTCTTGTCCTACTCTCTCTCTATCTCTTTCTCGTCTGTTTCCTTCCTCTTTCCTTTCCTGTCTTATTATTTATTCTCCAACTCACAATTTACTTAGTCTTCCCTCCCGTACTTACAACCATTGTTTTCCTCTTACTTCCGTCTTTTATTCTCTTCTCTCTTACATACTCTCTCACTTCATAGGCAATATTTCTCCTCAATTTTCTTTCTCTCTCCCTTTGTATCTTCCAACCTATACCTACCTACCTACCTGTCCCCTATACCCTTCTTCTCCCTTCATCACTTCTAACATCCGACATTACTTTCCTCCCTTTCCCTCCGTAAACATGCAGCCCCATCTCTCTTTCGTAACAGACCTCACCTCCTCCCTGCCTTCTCTCCCTCCTCCTCCTCCTCCTCCTCCTCCACTCTCTTCCTTCCCCCTCTCTCTCTGTCAGTTTTCAAGTATCTCTCAACTTGCCTGCCTGCCTGCCTTCCTCCCTGCCTCACTGGTCTTATTTTCATCATTTCTATCTTCTTGCTTGCTGGTTTGTTTGCCTACCTTCCTGCCTGCCTCGCTAACTGTCTCTTACATTCCCGTTTGCCTCTCTACCTGTCCCCCTCTCCCTCACAACCCATCATTTATAATGACAATGTTCAAGTTCTCTCTCCTTCCACCATGCATCTTCCAAAACCTTACAAACATCAGAAACTTTAGTTGTGTAGTGCAGAAAAAACAACAACTTTACTATGCTATACTGTGTATGATTCTTTCCCTCCCCATCAAATAATTATAATATTTCCGTACATATAATTACAATACACGATGTATAAAAATCTAACTAACACGAACAACTTCCGTTATTGACTGTACTGCATTAAAGCAAACCACCAATATACATTCTCAGTCTGTAGAAACCCACTAAACCGAACTTAGTGGAGGATGGGAGGGAGAGACAGAGCCTAGGCATGCACGAACGACGCAAATCCCTCAGCTTTAGTTTAGTTCTCCAGCACAACTTTCCTTCATATCACACTGTCATTCCCAAGTCTACCACGATCCAGGGGGTTGAATTCCCTTTTCTGTGTGGAGCTTGAAGGTTAGGTTAGGACTAATATGGGTCAGGGTCTGGTTAGAACTATGCTGTCGGTATTACTTTGGAGGATGGTGGTATGTGAGGGAGAGGGCAGGGGATGGGAGAGGTATGTGCGGGAAAGGGTAGGGGATGGAAGAGGTGTGTGAGGAGAGGGAGAGATCAAACTGTGAGGAAAAATATTTAGAGGTAAAGCGTGAAAAATGTAGGTGGAAAGGGAGGGAGGAACAAGAGAGGGGAGAAACAGGGAAAAGACAAGAGGGGAAGGGAATGAGGCAACATGTGGGAATTGGAGGAAGGAAAGGCAGCAAGTGGAGAGGGAAGGCGTTGAAAAAGGGGAGGTGACAATTAGAGGAAGGAAGGGAGGAATAGATTTACTGAACAGAAAGTGAGAAAGGGATTAGAAATTAGGGGGAAGGAGGGATAAAGAGATAGATGGGAGGGAAGGGAAGAAATCAAGTATCTAAAATGGTAAAGGGAAGGAGGGAGATAGAGAGGGAGGGAAGAAATAAAGGAGAGGAGGGATACAAGTGATACGAGGAAAGGGAGAGAGGGAGGGAGAGAAGAAGTGAGGGGGAGGAGGGATATAAATGACAAGAGGAGAGGGAGGGAGGGAGGGGAAGGAGGGATATAAGTGACACGAGGAGAGGGAGACACTGAGGTGGTGTGCCTTCAAACATCGATCATTTCCACTTACTCCCTCACTCGAACCCAAACCCTTACCTTTACCTGCCTTTCTTTTAACTCACCTCAATTTCACCTTTCCTCTCCATTATTCTTCATCCTTCCCTTCCCTCCGTCCCATTTCCTTCCCTCACCTGAACACTTATACATATCCCACCCTTCCATTCCTTCCGTCCTCCCCTTACTTATCCTTTCCTTCCTCCCTCCCCTTATTTCGCCTGAAAGCTCACCCTTCTCTTCACTTCCCTTCCCTCGTCAAATCTAACTCACTCTGTTCTCTCTCCCTCTTTCCATTCAACACACGGTGGAATAGAGACGGGGTAAGGGTAATGGAAGAAGAAAGGGGAAAAGGCCTGTAAGGGAGGATAGGAAAGGGTGGGATGTAGAGAAAAAGGGAAGGGACTCTCTCTCTCTCTCTCTCATTGACTTCACCAGAATACAATCATAAGTCACGCAACAATACATATTCTTCCACCATATGGTCAAAACAAGTCTTTGAAAACGGTTCTACACATACTTGGTGCTCCCATAACACTGGACACGCGCGTGACTTGACATCCACACTTATTGCAGCGAAAAGTAAACGAAATCGGAGTGTGCATTTCCGCAGATTTTTAAATCATTTCTTCAAGCCAAACTTATCAAGACACAAGCTACAGATATGGTGCATGTGCATAGATACATATTGTATACAGCATATATTAATTTACACACACACACACAAAACACACTTGCATTCCAACCTCTCCCTGTCTCTCACCTCCCTGTCCTATCGTATCTCTTCTCCTTCCTTCCCTCTCTTTTAACCCCATTATCCCTATACCTTCATTCATATTTATTATCATTCTTACTCTGACATACCTCAGGCTGTCCCTCTCCCCTTCGCACTCGATACATAAATATGAGGTCTCTGGTCCCCATTTGTTAGTACAGTAGTTCATGAAGAGGGTTCAAGATAAGCCAATGTTGTACAATACAACTCTTTTAAAGCAATACACATCCTTTAAATATATTTGGATTTCCTTGCCAGTTTTTATATTAAATAAGGTAGGCCTATGTGAGGATAATGTGGCTTATTCCCAAGTGATGTCAGCTATGTAATGCAATGAAGGAAACAGGTCATTGTGCGTCCCCCCTTTCAAGACGTTGGTAAAAACAGGGTATGCATCCCACAAGTCACAACTGGGACAGCGAGTCCACTTAAAGACATTGTACTTAGAGGCCATAATACGAATTCCAAGTCCAAGTGGCTGGCTGGCTGCCGGGCAAAGGAGCTTATACACCCACTATTGGTCACTACTTAGCAAACGATCCTCTATACACCACTGGACAGGCTCGCTTTGGTTCACTTCCAAGTTAACGAACCTATTTGAATCCCTAGTATATATATTAGAGAGAGAGAGAAAGAGAGAGAGAGAGTGGTGTGTGTGTGCATGTGTGTAAAGGATATAAACTCGGTTGATATGTAAATAAAGATTAAATGACCGAAGAAATTGTGAAAAAAAACTGAAAGCCTACGAAGGAACTGCAGGGAAGAATGAAATGTATTAAAATATAAGAAAAGTAAGATGGAAGGAGACGAAATGCATTTATGGAGAAGAGGAAGACAGAACAACAACTGAGAACGATGACTTTAAAGAGGAGAAACCGAAGGGAGAGAAAAAAGAATCGGGAAAGGTTTAAAGGGGAGGAACTGTATTGAGGGAAAGGGCAAGGAGAAGGACAAACACCTTGGTAACTAATAACATCCAGTTCATGTTCAATTCACTGAAAATCCTTGGGAATATTTTGGTACTAATAACACCCAATTAATATAAAATCCCCCAAAACTCCTTGGAAACATTCTGGTACTAATAATACTTACTTCATATTAAATTCCCCGAAACACACTATCAGCTGCCAACAGTAATAATTTTTCCAATCAACCTTCACCAGATGACCAATTCAACATTAATAAAAATATATGACACAGACCAAGCGTATATTTACATAAAAAAATCTTCAGCGCTGTATCACCCAAATGACCCGTGATCAATAACTTTTCTATTTTACTTCAACTAACCACAAATGAAATGGAGGCTATGGAGTCCTTCAAGCTGTGTCACACAACAGGTCTACAGGGAAGTAGTCTGTTCTAAGGCACAATATGTAGGAATTATTACCTTCTAATTTCCCAACTATAATACAGGTTTTGTAAGTAATTGTATCATAGCAGTTTCTCCACAATTAAGTATTACCATCTGTATCGTATCATACAGCTTAAAAAGGGTTTTAATTCTAAGTGTATGTAACAGTAACTCTGGGAAAAGAAAATTGTCTCAGAATTATTATAGCGAATACAAGAGCTTAACTAAATATTAGGACAACTGCCCTTCCCGTCACCAGGACCAAGGAAACCCAAACAATGCAGGAGTCACCAACCCCACCCAGTTCCACTCCTTCAGTCCTATCCAGTGTGGTGGAGGAGGTGACTGAGGCTATTACAGGCTCCTCCTCATCCTCTTCGTCATCATCCTCATCGGAGCCTTCAGTCAACCAGAAGTTATTTTTGGTGGTGAGCGTGGCCCTGGCTACAGTGTGTTTCTTCACTAATGTCCTACAGGTAAGTTTACTGCCTACATAAAACATATATTGGCAAAGAAAAAGATTATCAAGTGTATAAGGATGAAATTGATGTACTATAAAATACGATTATTGACCCCTGTGCAGAATATTATTAGCCAACAAACTGATGAAGTTTGAACACGCACAAGTCGGTTACTACCTACTGTACAGTACAATATATACGTTTTCCATTGACCTCACCATAAATTAAACTCTCTAGCCATTGGAAATTGAAAACGTACAGGTTTATCTGATTAACTCTATACCAATTCCATAGACCCATGTGCAGATACTCAACACGCCATGGTGCAGGTGGGATTATTGCATATGCACCAATTCAACTGACATTAATAATAGTGCAAATTTAATGAACAAATTATACAGAACTGAATACCCAGGGGTAAATAATTTTTTTATTTCACTTTTTAAGATTATAGTTCAGATTTAAGTTACAAGCCAAGAGGGACAAGAGGGACTGAATGTAAACAGATGAACTTATTATTACCCAAACAACACCCCTATATTTGTTACTCTCCTTGCTAGGTGGCAGTATTTGCTCGACCCTCAGCAGTGCGGTCGGTGAAAGGTGTACTACTGCTGTCCCAGGCTCTCAGTGGGTTGGTGGCTACCTTCATTGTGGCCTTCCCTATCCATGTCATCTCAGCCAGAGGGGGTCAGTTACTCAGTCAGTCTTTTAGTATGTTATGTAGTCAGTCCCTTATAGAGTATACTGTAAGTTCTTTGGTAACCCAGACAGTATATCTGTTAGGTAATAACCCCGTTAGTGTGTTATGTGCTCGGTCGGTCAGTCCATTATTCTTTTCAGTCAATCAAACAATTTGTTAGTTACTCCCTGTCCATCAGTCACTTGATCCTTTGATCAGTTATGTACAGTCCATCAATCACTGAGTCCATAAATCAGTTACTTAGGCAGTCCATTACACAGCTACTCACTCACTTGTCTAATCAGTCCATATACTCAATTATTAAGCCATTTTATTGGTCAGTTAGTCAGTTCATCTGTAAGGCCATTGGTCATTCGTCATAGTCAATCAGTCAGTTACACATTTATGTCATCACTTAAGTACTGTAGTTAGGCTGATAAGGAATTTCACTGAAGAGCAAGCAGTTGTTGTTCCCCTATCCCCTAGGGTCTCGAGCAAGAGTAAAGGGTGTGTGGAATGAAAGGTCCCAGCCATACCCACCGTGAGCTCTAAAATATTTCTCTCACCATCAGAGATTATCCGCTACTCTCACCCTAACTCACACTCCTGAGCGTTTACACATTACATCCTCTATACAACAACTTAGTCACATACATCTCCCACTTTCATCATAGTTTTCAATGACTCTTAACTATACTAAGCTGAGAAACTGAAAGGAGAGCATACCAATTAAGCTGGCAAATAAGTGTTCATAAAAGTACACCAACAACATAGTTTGCTTGTAAGTGAAAGGTATACTAATATTGTGATCTGTGTGTACAGGTAGTGATGGTGGTGAAGCTGGCTACAGTTCCTGTTACCTGGGTCACTCGGCTGTCATTCTGCTCACTGTACTCACTTCACTTGGTACCTCTACACTCCTTCTCTTCTACCACTATCTCAAGACCAACGACCCACGCAGGTACCACCCCACTACCAACTCCATCATCGTACCTCACTAAATTTACTACTGTATCTCTTCCCTCCACACCTTCACCTCCTCATATGGCACCTCGAAACTCTTCCTCTTTTACCCTCAACATCAATGATTCACTTAGGTACCGACTGCCCATACCATAACCATCACCATTATCATATCATAACTCTGTATAAATAATCTATCCCCTCCCTCCATATCCTCACTTGGGACCTCTACACCATCACCCTTCTTAGACAACTACCTTTAAGATCAATGATTCACCCCTTCCACCATTTCCATCACCACCATCTCTTTTCACACTCCACCACACCATACTCTCCTTCAACCACATAGCTACCTCCACTCCCTCTCCGAAATAATTTTTTTACCACACTTGTCTTTCCATCAATGTACAAGTATTAATGTTGCTATTATTCTACCGCATATCCATTAAATAAAGTAAATCTTATGCATAAATACACATCTACACTACCAACAGTATCTTTAGTAAACAATATATATCTAAGTTTGTAAGACCTAAAATAAAGAACATTAACTTGCAATGCATAATGGGTCCCCAAATGAGAAGGTAGGATTAGTGGACAGGAAGTTAGTGGAAAGCAAGAAAAGAATGCAACTGAAGTATTATTAAATTCCTTGTTGCTCTCCATCCCTCTCTCCTTTAATAATAGCTACTCTCTTTCCCTCACACCACTTCTTTCTCTGCCCCCACTCTGCCACCACACACACACATCTGACTACATATTACAAAAGATTTGCTCCTCACACTGCTCTCCTATCCACCATGAAGGGACCTATGATGATGAGGGCTTGTGAGTGGTTATTGATTACCATACCTTCATAATAAAACATATAACATCTATACAAGTCATACAGATTCAATATCGTGGTATAGTGTGAAGATATAGTGATAACAAGATCTCATTAACCCTGCTTAGTAATATCTTGTAATATCGAGAGGGAAATGGTGTCCTAGATTAACCATATTTCTATTCATTATGGAGGAACGTGGATACAGGATGGGAGAGGGGGAGAAAGATAAAAGGTGGATGGAATGAAGCAGGGAAAGGATAAAGGAAGGACGAGCAGGGAGAGGAAAGGAAAAGAAGGATGTAGGGTAACTCTGTTGTGTTTGTGTGTGTGAGAGAGAGAGAGAGAGAGAGAGAGAGAGAGAGAGAGAGAGAGAGAGAGAGAGAGAGAGAGAGAGAGAGAGAGAGAGAGAGAGAGAGAGAGAGAGAGAGAGAAACCTGGGTCCTTGACTATTGATCTGCTCTGCCCTCACCTTATCTCCTCACCTCACCCTTCCCACTACCACCACACCCACTTGACACACCCACCCACCCACCTACTTGCCCTTACTACTCACCCACCTGACCTGACCCACATATCCACCCATCAGTCCCACCTTTTCACCCACAAAATCAAACCTACTTACATCAAAATACACCAAGCCCATTACAATACAGTACACTAAACCTACCCACTCACCCACACATCAAATTGCCCCACCTCTCCACCCACATCAAACCCACCACCCGCCCAACTCTCTGACATCCCATCCCACTATCAGGAAACATACACACACAAACCTCTCTGCCACATCATATCTACCCACCTACCACAATGCACCACACCCATCTCCCGACCTACCACACCTCCCCACACACAAGTCGCACAATACCACCCACCCAACCACTCTCCACAAATACCTGAAATACCCGCCCTTCCCACCCAACTGCCTCACCATACCTCTTTCACTGGTGTCCTCTATTCAGGAACAAAAACAAGTTTCAACGAGGATTGTCACAGTATAAAACTATTATATATACCTCACTCATTATATACACTGTATTCAAGTACTGTACAGTCCTGTACAATAAACTGCAATGAAAACATTAATTAGCTTTTCTCTTGCATGTGTATACAATCTACACATGGCCATTAACAATGTAAAATTTCATTATGCAAAAGTAAGAGATGATACGTACATACAGTAAAATAGCTGTGAGCACTGTCAAGCAATTACACCTATTTTGTCTTCACACCTACTCTGTCCTTACCATCATCATACATTATAGGTACAGTATTAAAATGGGAATGTGTGTACAGGTTCATGACTGCGGGAACCAACGTGGTGGGTTGGAGTGCTGGAGTAATTGCAGTGTGGGTGGTGGCAACAGGGGTTGGAGTACTGCCCTATGCTGGTTGGAATTCCTGGGTTCACCATGACGCTCGCTGCCACCTCTCCACCCTTTGGCCGCTATCCTTCACTGCCTTCCTTAGTTTCCTGGTTGGTGGGCATGTAGCAGTAGCACTCCTCATGTGGGCATCTACCCATGCCACTAGCCTCAAGGCTGCTGCTGCCAACAATGCTGCCCGGCACGGTCGCACAGTACCCACTGCTGCTCTGGATGCTGAGGAAGCTCCCATTGCTAGTCACCCGTAAGTACAACTACTGTAGAAGTTATTTCCAATAATTCTTACACCTGAAATTTCAAACACTACACATAAGATACTATTAAGCTACATGCACTTTCTTTGCATTTTAACTCTTCCAAAGTTGTTTGGGTTTCACATTACAAAGATAGCAGTAGGACCAGGTAGCAGAAGACAACACAGTCCATGATTGTACAACTTACATAATATTGATTCATAGAATTTCTGATTTCATCTTTCTTTCAGATTTTCATTGCTGGTTACACATTTTTCCATTTTTGACATTGGTATTAGCATTTTGACATGTTTACATATACAGTACACTGTTATTCACATAATATAATGGCATTCCTTTTCTTTTAGGTATGCTGCCACTATTCATTTTGCCCTCATACACCTTGAAACCTCTTGACAGTTCTGGGATGTACATCAGTGTGAGTGGCGTACATGTGGGAGGTTGGTGCATCAGTCTGGGATCAGTGGTGCCTCTGTTGGCTCATGTGGTGGTGGCATCTTCCTGTGCTGCCTCCAAGCGCTGTCTGGCTCGACCCGGACACTACCATGAGGAGGCCACGGCACTTCCCTGGGGCTCACTCCTCCTGGTGGCTGTTGCTATCATAAACCCTCTCCTCTATGTCTTCAGTGATGACCAGGTACAGTCAAAGTCAAAAGCACAATATAATTGACATACAGTATTTCTACTGTATAACATTAATGTCTCCCTTTTAAATTACAGTAAAGCACATAAAACCGTTTATATCAAATACATCTACACATGAGTACGGTTTACTATAGTGTGTGCATGCCTTGACTTTTGCCAGGTATCTTCCTCAACACTGTTGCTACTATCACGTGTGTGCTGCTGGTGGTGTGAGAGGAGGAAGCAGCGTCTGGTGCCACGACAACCTGAGCCTCATGATGCTGAGACTAATGTGTATGTCACCAATGACACCGACCAGCTTGTTTCAGACAACACATAAGACGCGGGCCAAGTCATGGTGATGTAAGGTGGGATTATGATTGTAACACGACAGTCAGGGGGTCAAGGTTTGTGAGTTGATAAAGAAAAAAGTTGTGAGCTCATGAGCTGTGAGTTAGTAAGGTGTGTGAGTCGATAAATAAGAACTGTGATCAAGAGTTGTGAGGTGATAAGAACTGTCAGTTGGTGTTGCATGAAGTCTGTTTATCAATAAGGTGAGTGGGAAAAGTAAGTTTCCTCTGATGTGAGTTTCCACTTAAGACAGTGCAGATATAGATAGTACAGCATATTATCTAATAAGCAACAAATGTCTACCAATAAATAAAAAGTTCCTGAAATAGTAGAGAGTCAAGGATGATGATAAACCCAAATCTTCATAGTGTGTCAGCAATATGAAATTTAATTGACAAATTTTAACGCAGAAGTAAATGGTCATGTTGAACTACTCATGCAGTAAGTGTTTCAGAAAGGAAAAAGTCAGAAAAAGCACAAGAAAATGAAGCTAATAGATAACTGAATTCAATCATTACAAGTCCAAGGCAATTATAAATCAAGTAAACTACAATCAAACCTCCGCTAATTTACACGTACAGTATGTGTCGGCTTTGAAAGTGCAGTTTTGTGCAAGGAGTGTTATTCTTCAACACAGTAAAATCTCCATTAGCAGGAATTTTTTTTAGTTGCGGGGAAGGAATCTTATTCTTTTCCAGTAGCACAATTTTCTTAACCAAGTGTTGTGGAGCTGCATACTGAAGTTCAATTTGAAATTACAGGGGAGAACCAAGCTACGGACACTCAACTGACATAAAAGGGCTCCCTGCCAATCAGTCTTTACTATTTTCTCTCTCCCAGGCACCCGAACAATCAGGGCTTTACACACTCCCTCATTTCTTTAGGCCTCCTTCCTCACCTTCCTTACTGTTTGTTTCTTCCATCCATGCCAGCCAGTTTGTGTTGTGGTAGCCTACGAAAATTTTTGCATATGAAGTGGATTTTGAGTTTCTAGCAAGTGTCTTCCCCTTTACACTCTCCAACTTCTGAATTAAGTTACCGGTAAACAAAGTTATGATTGTGCTTATTAATATTGTTTCCTATAGCATAATACAAGTGAAAAAATTCAGGGTATAATAAAAAATATTGCCACTCAGGGGGAATAAGACGACTTTGGGTTTAGGTGTTATATAATATAGGTGATATTAAGACTCATTAATGCAATATTTCTGAAGTCCAGTAGTAATACAGAAGCAAATTCGTGTATTAATGGAGGTTTGACTGTATTATCAGTAAATGATGTTTTAGAATAGGAATGATGTAAAGAATAAGAAACATTCATATTATATGCAGAAAGGAGTAGTTTCAGTTGTGGAACATGTTGTATATCGTGCTTAGTGAATAAAGGAGAAAAAGAATGATCAGAATATAAAAGAGCAGATGAGAGTGAGTTCAGGAGCATAGGCCTAATGAAAATACAGCAAATACTGATATGAAATATCAATCCTACATATCCTAGGACATACAGCATTGATACACACATATCATATTAAAAGGCTTGTGAAGAAGTCAGCAGGGAGAGACTGGAGGTAACTGATTTCTCCAATTGGTACCATGAAACAAATGACCTATGCAATACAAAGGCAATGTATTTCTTGGTACAACTTAGCTAATAAGAGAAATCAGCAACCAAATTTCACTGATAAAACCAATGCCCCATTAAGTACATGTCTATCTATTGTACTGTAGCTAAATTTTTACCCAACTGAGCACCAGAAGTACAGGGGCATTTACTGGAGGACCAAACACAAACTTTTCACTAATAGCAACAAGATATCAGTTGGTATCTTTAATCTAATTAGCATTGTTCTATCTTTCAAGCCATTAACAATTTTAAAATTAAATTTCAAAGTATTTTCATACCGTAATTATTGCATTGAAAAATGAAGTGACATAGCTATTGTATTGTATAGATAAATTCAGGTAGGCATTCTCTTTTGACAAAGACTGACTAAAACTCCCCAACCAACATGTATCATTTTTTACAGTATATACTAAGCATGTTGCATATTTTCACAATCAAAGGCAAACAAAAGGTCCACCATGAAAGCTACTGAAAAATCCAACCACAAGTCTCAAGCAGACATTATGAATAATCCATGCTACTTAAAACAAGAAAGATAAGAAGACATCAGAAACAACAAATAGTGCCCACAACTCTCAACCAAACATAATTTACATCATAACTTAGATAGAACAACGACATTGAGTGCTCATAAATATTATCTTGTTGATGTTCCATATCCAAAATAAATCCTGTTAATAGACTAAGATAGCTTCAGCAAATACTGTATTTGAGTTACTGATAATAAGTCCTAAACATCCTTTCTTTTGTATGTCAAGTGTTGAATGGTTCCTAAAATTGCATATATTGGTTTAATCTTCAGGCTTCAAATTTTAGGTGGAATCATATTAGACATCCTTCCTTACAACCTTTGTACACAAACTCCACTCAAATTCCATATCAACCTCATTCAGGCTCTGAACTATAAGACATATATTGATATCAGCACACTGGATGTTGACTCCTCTAAACTGCACCAAGAAAGACAGCCTTGATGTAAATGGCTGAATTCACAAGCACCTCACCATTTCAGTGACATTGTCAGATTTTTTTATTATATTCAGACTAACACCAATTTATATAACTACTGTAAGGGTTACAATCACTCTCTTTGCCAATTAGCTCCTGGAGTGCCAGTACAGTACAGTAGTTTTATTTCTGTTAAATACCGTATAAATGTCTGGTGTAACAAAATTATCATGACACAGGTTAAAATACGATACTGTACTGTTAAGGAAAGGGGTGATCGTATTTTGATTTTACTATGGTGACTGTTGCTGTATTCTGACATTTGACACTCATCTGGAGCTACCCTGAATACAATACTGTACTAAAACCAATACTAAATGGGCTAAGAATCTCCATTGCATCCCCAATCCTTAAGGTATTCTATTATCCACGCATATCTAAACACAACTTTCAAGTGTGTCTGCCAACTTTTTTTCCCTCTTCAAACAATAATGGACTTAGAATTCTGATAAATAGTTTCAAGCCCTTGAGTTATAAGTCATCCTTACTAATATGGCACAGGAAAACCTAACTGACCTGAAACCCACTGACCACAGGCATACAAAATATTTTTTTCAGGACAGCTGTCTCCTATAGATTTCTCCAATGTACTACAAGCACTCTCTCTGCCTAATCATATCTAAACTGTAACAACCCATCACTAGTTCTTACACCAACTCACACCTTTTCACCTCCTTGTCACTGATTCCTCCAAATTATGTGATGAAAGAGATCCCAGGAATAGATATACAATAAGTGTAATGAGATGCCAAGTTTAAGATTGTATTATAAGCCAATGTATATCAATATTTTCAATAGTAAATCCTTCCGTTCTAAATAATTCCCTTTACATTAATGTAAGTGCACACACTCAGTGACCAAAGGCTACAAACTCCCCCCAACTTAGGGAGATAATACACTTTCGGTACATTAGTGCACCTTGATTCCTCCAAAATATATCAGGAAACAGTATCAGGCGAGCATAAATAATGGTGGCCCGTTGCTTGGAATAGTTTGGAGGATTCCATGGTCCAGATTTACCAACACTGTACTACTCCCTTAAGGGAAATAAGATTTTGTTGATGAACTGCAAGCAACTGACTGATTCCATCAATTTGTGCTAAGAGATATTGTATATACATAAGTCATGCAGTCTTGTCATACAGTTATTCAACAATAATCTTACTTTCCTGCTCACCTGTCAGTTTGGATGCACTCTTGGAACATATTGAAAAATATTTCCTGACAGTGTTAAGTTGAGACTGGAGTTGTGTACAGTCACAGACAAAGGTTTTGTCTTTGCACATGATTTTAACAATCTTAACACTACTGTATTTATATGCTGATCATAAAAAAAAGAAAAGAAAAAAAAACTGCTCAAAGTTGTACCTTATTCACATATACACTAACATCTAAATGTAAATTTTATTAAATCTTCAATATTTGTTGATTACCAGAACTCAAGAAATAAAATAATTATCCAGCTTTTGTCAGTGAGTGTACAACCCTTGGTCTGAGTAACCTGGTGCACCTGGTGTAGAGGTACAGATGCCTTCACTCCTGCATTAGTTACCTAAAGCTGACAATCTTAATTTTATTTGAACTGTGCATGGCAGGTGAAATACAGCTTTCATTGCAGAGTTAGAAAAACAAGAACTCGAGGTGGAAAATGCAGGGGTGGAAGAAACTGTATATGTGCCTCCATTCTCTGTGACACTGCACAAAGTTTCATCACGAGGCTGTATTCAATGCTCCTCGTGGATATATTCTTGTACAGCACTTGATCGTGTGTCTAGTCTCTCATTCACTCATTCATCACATTGCTTTTTACTTTAATTTATTTAAAGTTTACTCTCAGATGATTCCTATCAGATACTCAATACTGTATATTTATTCAAAAGGCCAATGACTTAACAAACTGAAAGCAATAAACATTTAGCATCCCATAAAATGTTCAATATCACTGTTTATCTGACCCTATAGGACAAATGTGTAAATTTCATCATTCATCCACTGTTCAGTCATAAACTAAACAAAGTGGGGTTGCTAACCCGGAAGACTGCATTGTCCAGTCAGTGCTGCCATGACCCACCCATCTTTTTAACTACAGTACTGTAGTTGTTGCCATTAAGAAGCATACTAGTACTGTACTGTACTT
Source organism: Petrolisthes manimaculis (assembly GCA_034508575.1). NCBI lineage: Eukaryota > Metazoa > Arthropoda > Malacostraca > Decapoda > Porcellanidae > Petrolisthes > Petrolisthes manimaculis. The sequence goes on along the minus strand of JAWZYT010000654.1, from coordinate 70,486 downwards.
CTAAGATGCTTGCCAGTTACAACTACAAAATAAATACACTAAAATGTACAGTACAGTATATTTAACATCATGACAACAACTGTAAATGAAACACACTACTTGAGGAGGCGGAAGTGCTTATCTCATGATACTAATGTTTCTCTGATCTGAAGAAGCTGTGGCAGGAACAATGTCAGTGAAGTCTCCTCCTCAGAAGGGGATACATTTTTAATCTGTCAAACATCTCAGGTAGACACAGGGATTGAGGTACTATTCCTTCAGAATTACTTGACATTTTACTTACCGAAAGTACTTAAAACAAATCTTCCATTACTGAATAATGGAAGCCTCCCCTTGAGATGATTGTGCTGAAGCTTCCATTGCATTGTATTGTATTTGAAATATCCAAACTTTTACTCTATCAAGCAACTGCAGTAATACCAATGAATTCCTAAGCTCCCACAAGTCATCAAGTGGCAGAAGCCCCCATTGGTGTTTTCATTTTCATATGACTATATGACAAGATAAAACCTTTTACTAAAGGACATAACCCTGGCCATTCAAAAACATTAAGGAAATTATCAAAAAACAATCAAAACCAATATTTTGACTTTCATCACTGGTTACCATCATCATCATCAAGTTAGTAAACTGTGTTTAGTGTGAAGTAATTAGCTAAGTTAGTGATTCAGTAGAGATTGGTACTACTGCTCAGCTTTGGCTGTTTATTTAAACATGATGAGGGCCTTACTGTTCACTCAACTCCAGAGCCAATAGGATGACAGGACAAGTATCAAACAACTAAGTCCGAAGCCCACATGATGATAGTCAAACAATCAGCTGATATGTCAAGTACAGTTCACAAAGCAGTAAGTTCATAACCAGCCCAGAGAGAGTTATTAGTAAGGCCCTACAAGTACAACCTGTGTTCACCCTAACATTCAGCATCATCAAAATGCTCCCAAGCTCATGTAACCTTATTAAACTTCATGTATATCTTTTGGACTCATTGTTAACTCAGTCCTACAACTATTTGTAGCTTACTACAGTACTTATGATATAAATGTAAAAAAATTACTAACTGCAACATTAAATAACCTAGAATATGTGGCTAACTGTAATCTTTCTGTGATAAAAGGAGCTGAAGAGGCTTTAATTATTATGTTAACTTAAAGTAACTGCAAACAAGAAATACCAGAGTTCAGTGATAAAGTTAAACCAACTAACTGAAATAAAACTATCACTTCAAGTTATGAATAATTTAACCAGTTTATCATTGAGCACAATGGTAAGAGATAGATTCAATTATTTTGGTACCGGTAGATTAAATTACTTAACAGCATTAAGTTAGGCAATATTGGAAATAACTATTTCACTCATGGGAATAGTATGGTTTCTTTGTATAAAAAATGTTGACAAGTTTTTAATATAGTCTATGTAGATGTTTAATGAGAAATATATATTCTATGTGTAAGCAAATTCTTGTGCTGCATCATCAATAAAGTGTAAAGTCTGTCTGAATTTCTGTACATCATGATATACAGCCAACATAAACATAATCTAGGGCAGCTATGTATTGTAGTTAGTGCATAATGATGAACTCTGGGGTACAGTATATACAAAAACCATTGTGAATTAAGCAAACCTTCACAGAACATTATTTACTTTTGATCATACCCGAAATACTTCCCCCAAATAGCCTTTAAAAATTTTTTTTTTTGGTGCCCAGAGTCGATCTGAACATGAATCTTCAGTACTGGAATATATCCCAAATACAGGCCAAAAATACATTGAAAATTGATGTTTTGGGAGTTCTGTATGCTTTTCATGATACATTGTGTATAAGTGTATACCAAAAGTTCCTAGAAAAGAAAAAATGTCTATTTACTTTGTTCTGAACTGCTGTTTCCTTTAAAGATTTCTTTGGAACTGAAGAGTGATGCAGCATTTTTGCTACTGGTAACTGCATTTCTAAAACTACATTTGGTGGATGTTGTTCAGCACTCTGTGCGAATCTTATCAATATCATCAAATCATTGCCCCACCAGCTAAATAATTGTCTTGGTGAAAAAAGGCTACATACATGAGGAGTAGACGAGAAAGGGGACTACTGCCATCTTGCTTTTAATTAATAAATGCTACAGGCAGAACAATGCGAGGCTGCTGCATACTTTATTGATTATATAATGCCCCGCCCCCCCAAGTACGCATTCCGAAAGAATGTGATTTCCCATGTACACAGCGTTCCCAAAGTAGGCGGTAAAAATCCAAATTCCTGGAAGAAAATCTGAAGTTTGCAAGCAATCTAGGCACTAGGCATGCTTGGATGATATCAGCCACCCCTCAACTCAGTCCATCTTCATTCTTCAGTTCCTCATTGGCAGCCACTTTGTCAGGTTTCCCCGTGGCCTTGAGATATTTTACACAAGGTTTCAGCACAATGACACCCATGATGTAAACGAGTCAAGTATAAGGGCAATAAGGGATAAGCATGAGAAAATTCTGAATTGCTATAAATATTCCACTGAGTCAGTCGGGAAAGGAATTAAACATGTGCGCCAGGCAATGCCGGAGAGGTGTAAGGCAAAGCTTTAGAATGTGTTCTTGGGGCAGCAGCAGGAAAAAATCATACCACTCATTTAAGCTTATTTTTTTATTGTTTAATATTCATTCTTACCATTTATATGTTTATATTGATGCATGAGGATAAAAATTAATTATACAGTATATGGTTTCCATTCTGTATTTTGTAGTCAAACCAGTAAAATAGTACGACAGGCCGGTTGCCGGAACATTCCTATATTTTCTATTAAAATGGTCTCCAAAGTATGCACTGTTTTTTCAAAAGCTGTGGAAATGAGTTATCTGAGAGGTGCATGTGGACTGACAAGGTGGGATGGAGAAAGTAATGAAAGTGTGTATAAGAAATGTGGTATGAGTGAGAAGGCAATTGGTATTGAGTGTGGAGTGGTTGAGAGAGTGAAACGTAATACTTTGAGGTGGTTTGGACATGTAGAGAGAATGCAAGGTGAGGAGTTTGTAAAGAAGGTGTATGGAAGTGAAGTTGTGGGACGTGGTGTGAGAGGCAGACCACCAGTTAGATGGCAGAACAGAGTGGAAGAGTATGTAAAGGAGAGAAACATGAGGGGGAGGAGAGGGCTTGACCAAGTAGGGAGGGAGTGTTTGAACAGGGAAGACTGGAGACTTTTCTGCCGTGGCCACCCCATTCTGGGGAGTTCCCGGAGGGAACGAGGCGTCAGAGCTATAGATAGATCTACCATGTACTTGGTAAGGCCCACTGTAGTCTTAAACACCAGATTTATAACCAAAATAGTTTCATTAATTTCATACAGTACCTGTTCTTCAGTCTTGCACAGTGAGGTGGTGCAGCTAGTGATCTTGGGTCAGGTTCAATTTGTCATATGCGAAGTTCCTTCTTGAAAATGCACTGGTACCATTATTTTTCTTTTGAATTTGTCATTTCTCTTCTTGCAAAATGTCACCGAAAATTGTTGGCGATAATGGTTTAAAAAACCTGTCCACCAGGCTTGGAAAATATTGATACACAACAGTTGTAAACATGATAACACCGCATCCATTGCTTAACATCCGGAGCACAATGCTTCACAATAAAGCTGTTCAGTATTATTTAGTGTTTAAATCCATAAAACATAAATAAAAATAACTGTGAAAATACTACCAAAATCAATCAATGACATACATTAATACGAAATATAAAGGTAATAAAGATGTAATCACATCAAGGATCCCCTTATTACTATTACAGCCTAGCCTGAGACTTGACTTTTCTATAGCACCAAGAAATCAAGGGGAGGTACAGCATTGCACAGCACCTTTTGAATACACCAATCTTATTTAGCTGAGGAACTCTACTAGTCCTCTCTACATAAATAATTTGGTAATGGTTTATGTATTTATAAGGTAACATTCTAGCAATTACAGTACTGTATTTTCATTATTCAAATGGTATTGCTAAAAGATGCTGTAATATCATTGTAGTAACTCCTCTTTTTTTCATGATAATTATCATTAATTGCAACTGTACTATAATAATCTGGGCAAACTGGATGTTGCTATCTCAAGGTTATACCAGAAAGCTGAGCGGAAAAAGTTCAGTACTCACTTTGATGACGGCCTGATGAAGAAGTCTCATAGCTGCCTTTACATAATTCATGCTATCCCACACTTGAGGTCCATGTCCTCCCAGCTGCTCTGCTACTACCCGCACCTGATAAGAGTTTAAAAGTTGTATAAGGTTCTAGACATTATTATTATTATTATTGAACACACAAATATCATATATCATTTGCATTTTTCACTAAAAAACATATAAGTTTATAATATGCAAAGACTAATTCTTAAGAATCACAGGTTAAAAACCCAAGAGCTCTTGAAAATCCTTGATATCATCTAATATTATACTATAAGGCCAATTTCCTGGTAGTCCATCCATCCATTTTGAAATTAACTCCACAAAAACTCACTTCCTCTTTACCAATTCCCCAAATGTTTTACATGATTTCAGCAGAACCATTACCTAGCAATCTAGCTAAAAAAAAAAAAAAAATGGGCAGCACTGTTACTGTCACATAAAGTTGACAACTTTCCTACATAGGATTCCATAAGATAACACTGATTATACATAGATCTATTCCATCAATTTCCATGAAAACAACTGTCATGACAGACCTTACATTTACTCAACTTGCCTGTTCCAAATATGGATAAGGCTTGATAAGACTTAAGGGAAGAATCTCTTGTAGGTAAATTGGAAGGCTACTGATTCCTCCAAACTATGCTAAGAAACAGACAACCCCAGTGTTACTAATAGGGGATCCGTTTCATGGCATAATAAGGAGGAATCGCTCCTGATGCTTCTCAGTTTTTACTTCCATTACCGATACTAATATTTATATAAGTACAGTATTCATAGTTATTTCCACCATAAGCCACAATTTTAAACAACCATGGTGGAAACCCAAAGAAAATCTCAAGGACCCTTGTTTGAAGGGTCCTTTTTCATATTCTACTTAGAAAAATATAGCCATATGGTTGAACCAAACAAATTCATGCACTGTCATACCCTGGCTGCCTGAACATCGATGAATTCTTGCAATGAAGTAAATTGCTGACTTTCCCACTCGGCAACTAGTTGCTCCAAGGCTGCTCTTACCCCTACAGTCAACAACTCCTGATCCAAATCACCTACACTGGATTTTCTCTGCAAGGCAAACCATATATCATTATCTACTCATTCAAATACTGTAACTTGCACAGTAACATTTTGTTTTGAAATACAAGCTCTAGGAATTATTAATTAACATATAATATTCATATATCCCATTATTTTTTTTAAAGTTATATTCTAATATTGTTCTACAACATGCATTTTTCCTATACAGTAATCTTCTCACTAGTATACTATGGGACAAGCCCAAGTAATAAATCTTATACTGTACAGTACAAAACTTCTCCAACCCAAGACTGACCAACTTAGAAGATCTTAGGTGCAGTTTCTCCAGATTCCTCAGCATCTTGTTTTCCATTCTTATAGTCCTCACATCCTCCTCCTGGCTCCACTCACTCTTTGGTTTAATTGTTGAGGTTACAGTTGAGGAATCTCCATGATCATCTTTGGTTTGAAGTTTCCTAGAAGTTGAGTATTCTCTGGTATTGTCACTGCTTGGTGAGTCAGTACTAGTTCTCTCATTAGCCTCATTACTGCACAACTTGATTTCTTCATCACAAATTTCAGTACTACCAATACCTGAATTGCTTAGTCTGCTGTCAATAATTTCACAAACAAGCTCTTTACCAAAATCACCACTGTTCATGTCTACAGTAGAATAATTTCCTGATTTCAGTTTTTCCAATTGAGCTGTCAAATTAATGTTCTCCAACTCAACTCCAAGTTTCTCTGTATGGAGCTGATCCACTTCCCTCTTAGTCTGAAGCAGTTCCTCACTAAGAGAGTGAAATTCCTCAGATTTACTGGTCTGGCATTCCTTCTGAAAGTCGCATGATCCTGAGCTGTCTCGCTTCAAAGTGCTGGGCTTGATGCTCTTTACAACTTCCTGTACATCTGGGTCTTGAACAGACTTCTCTCCCTGAAGTATTCCACGTAGGGCCTGGTGCAGACGACACGAATCCTTCTCCAAGGGTTTCATTTTGTCTTCCATTTTATCCATCTTCACTGTCAGGTCATTCAAGAGTTCCATCTTCTTAGTTTTCTCCTGAATGAGTCTTTCTTGATCTGCCCTAAGAGCCATCTTATCAGACTCCAAATCAACTACTCTCCTCTTCAGTCTGGATCTTTCATTCTCCAGAGACTTGATAGTGAAGCGTTGATCATGGGTCTTAGTAGTCAACTTTTGTAGCTCATTTTTAAGCTCCTTATTCTCCTTATCCAATCTTGCCAGATGCTTCTCAGTATCATTTATCCTCTGTCCAATCAAATTCTTGGTATCAATTTCAATTTCAGCTTCAGCAGTAGTTTCTCTTACACCATCACATTTTTTGGTGATGGTTATGACTGCATCATTACTGGGATTGGCAGATGCCATTATAACAGCTTTGACAATGTTAGGTTGCTGCTCAACATTGTGTTTGGATTCTGTGCTGTGTTGTAATATGGCTTTGTCAAGGCAGGTGGAAGTCGACACAGATATTCCTGACGGGCTGGTAAAATGTGGGGGATTTGGGAGCTGTGCTTGTCTATCCAGAGCCAAGAGAGCTTCTGCTAATTGTGCCTCTTTCCTTCTATATTCCTCTAGTAACTTATCTTTCTCTACTTCACACATATTTTTCTGTTCCTCTATTGTATCTCGTATCATTCTTGTATCACAGAGCTCCTTCTGCATCTCCTCTTGTTCACCCACTAAACTTTTTCTTTCTTTAAATATTTCCATTTTTTCACTCACTAACCTGTCCCTTTCTTCTAACAATTTTTTATTTTCTTCCAACATCCTTTCCCTTTCCTTCTCAACAACTTCCAACTGCTGGCTGATTATACTACCCTCTGCTGTCACCTGGGATAATTTATTCATCACAGCCTCCTTTTCCTTCACAAGTTCATTTCTCTCATGCTCTTTTTCCAATGTTAACTTCTGCAAGCCCTCTTCAAGGGGTAACATGTTTTCCTCTGATTGTCTCAGTTTACCAATAACAATCTTCAGATTCTTCTCTAAGTTCAGGTTTAGGTCTGTAACTTCACTGCTCTGGCTGGATATGCTTACAGCGTCGGCAATCATGGCATCCAGTCTCTTGTAACCCTCGTTTAGACGATGGCACTTCTCTTCATATTCCTCTTTCAGTTGCTTCCTCTGGGCTTCAGCTTCACTGCACTGATTAATCAATGTCACATAATTCTCCTTTAGTGTCTCTGTTTCTCTCTCCTTTTCCTCCATTTGCTTCTGTAGCTGTTCATATTCCGTTTGTCTCGCCTTTAACATTTCCAGCTGTTCATTCCGTTCATTGAGTGTTGTTTTTAGAGTGTTGCACTGTTCTTGATAACAAGCTAAGACTTCACTCTTCTCCATTAGATCTTTATTCTCACTTTTCAATATCAACATTTCCTTCTCGAGATGGATTTTGCTTTCTGCTTCCTCCTTGAACTTCTCTATTTCTGCTGTAAAAATTTCAGTACACTGACTGAGTTCATGTGTTAAAAACTCATTTTCCTTTAATAACTTTACTGTCTCTCCTTCAACCTTTTCCTTTTCATCAGCCAGACACAACCTTGCTTCCTCAATTTCCTCTAGCTTCTTCTTCTTTGTCTCTAGTTCTTCTAAGACCTGACCGTGCCTATACTCAAGATCCTTCAACTTAATATTGAGCTCTTCCTTCTCCCCCTTGGTTTTCATCACTGTGGAGGAATAGGTCTCCATATTGTCCTTAATCCTCTCTTCAAGGGCTAACTTTTCTGCTATCAATTGTTCTCCGTTCTTTAGCTCCTCTGATAACTGACTTTCAATGTCTACTCTCTCTGCTGTTACTTTCCTGAGATCTTCATTTAAGTTCTCCACTATGGTCTTGAGACTGCTTGCTAGACATTCTGCTTCTTCATACTTTCTTTCAGCTTTCTTTAGGTTATCCATCCCTTCTTCCTTTTCCTTGACAACTTCTCCCAGTAGTTTCTCTGTATCTTCCACCAGTTTTGCTTCGAGAGATGCCTGCCTCTGTGACTCACTCAGAGCTTTGTTGGCTGCCTGCAGCTGCTGCATCAAGTCCTGGACCTGTAAAAACAAAAAACACATGCATTTTACATTTCCTTCCACTATACTCTCATCAAACAAGGTTACATTCCTTTTGCTTTTAACACTTCCACTATTCCTCTTGCTTAAAGATGACAGGGATTTGAAGTACATAAAAAACAAGCGAATGCTAAACATCACAATAAAATTATGGAATCATAAGTAACCTCTGGTAAAAATCATCTGGTGTTAGTTAGTATTTCATACAGTAAATCATAAAAACAATAGCTGATGACTTTTGCATTTTTTACCAACTCCCGGAAGGAAGCACTACAACATCCAAAGTCCAAAACTATATTAGATAATCCATAAACAACAGCTTAAACATACTGGAATTTAAACTTGACATGAAAATATCACAGGAAAAAACCCACTATCCAAGAAACTTTTGAGTGAGACTCCTCTCTAGTGGTTGCTGTTGGTTCTTACTTCAGTAGCAGTTCTTTCCTTGGCTTCTTGCTCCCTCTGCCTCACCAGCTGCATCTCCTCTTTATTCTCCCTCACATATGTCTCTGCTTCAGTGAGCTTCACATCCAATACCTTTACCGTCTCTTCCAAGTCCTGCTGCTGAATCTCCAACAAGTTGTTCCTCTCCTTCAGAGCTTTTCTCTCATCCTCAAACAATTTATCTGCCTCCTTCAATTCTTTCTTTTGCCTCTCAATGGTGTCTTTCAAAGCCATGATGTCAGTTTCTAATCTGTCTGACATTTCTTGGTATGCTTGTAGCTCTACATTCCGCTGGTTCATGATTTTCAGCCGAAGAGTTAACTTCTCCATCACTTCAATGTCTTTACGTTGGTTTTCCTCTATTCCTATTACCTGCAATGAAGAGTTGACAAGCATGACAAGAGATGGCATGATACAACATACAGTATCAATATTATGGACATTTTTTTTATATAAATTATAGCTAATACTCTAAACAAGTTAGATTCTGGATTGAGAAATGTGTCTGACTTTTTCATTGACTAACAGGTGTTTTAACTGCATATCAATCATAAGAAAATGATGAAGAGGAGGAGGAAGAGAATAAGAAAAGGAGGAATTGATAAAAATATGAGAAAACAAATGAACAGAGGAAGAGAAGGGTGAAAATGAAGGAGTGAAACACTGGTAAGGCAAAACAATTTAACCTTGTTTTTAAGCTGAATGTACTCAGAGGGATTGACTCCACTGAGCCACGAACAGTTGTTGGCAATGGAGTCTGTCATTTCCTTGAGTTGGGCCTTCAGTACGTTCACTTCTCTTGTCAGTCCATCACCCTTCTGCTGGTAATCTTTCCGATGCTTCTCCTGCTGCTGCAAACTTTCACTCATTCGACTCTTCATCTGTCCTAGCAACTGGTCCCTCTGATTTACAGCCGAGTGATACTCTTGCAACTGAAAAAGTGGATAGAGAGGTGATGTAAAGTTACAAACATTAGCTTTGTCACATCAATGTTCTTCATTAATCTTGAAACAGCAGACTTTTGTACTATTTCCTGTCTACAATGCTATTCGACAATTTTTTTTATTGAAAGTAAGCACTGCTGATGTCCTCAGTTAAAAAGTACTGAGTTTACCTATATTATGATTTAGGTACAGCACTGTACTTGAAATACCCTTTGAAAATTTCATGTGTCACAGGAAACCCCCATTTTTCAGAGGTTACTTCATAAGTTTGTAATACAGTACTGTAATTATTAAAATTGATTACAAAATGTACATCATTACAGCAATACAGTACTGCATATCAATATAAGCACATATTTATATCTTCACAAATCAAGGTCTGTTCATTAACTAAGTTTAAAGACTGAGTAGTGTAACACAATTATTGTCCTAAACTAATCAGTAACTGATGCAAATATCTCTTTAAAAAATAAAATGTCAAATGTTAAAATAAATAAACAAGATAATAAAGTAACTATGTTTTCCCCCCTCCTCTATTAACATACCTTTCTTTGATATGTTTCAATGGTGTTCTTATCATGTGCTGACTGCTCTTTAAGTTTGCTGTTCTCATGCTGCAGTGCTTCATTGGTAAGCTGTTGTGCTGTATGAAAGTATTATTCATAAGAATGCATAAACCAAATACTGTAAGCAGAAAAATCCAATACCTAAGCTAGTTGGTCCATTCTAAGCAGGTATTTTTCAGACCCATCCTTTCATTCTCATTCAGATATCAACTATGGACAAAACATTCTTTCTACTCAGAGAAGTGAGTCAATACAGCAATGAACCATACTGGATAACAGGCTGCTACTGTCAGAACTACCATTCCACCACTACATCTAGTAAATTCATAAATTTGTTCCATTCATTTTCAACTATTTTTCCAAGCCAGGGTCATCATTCCTTGTACCCTGTATTATGTCAGCTTCACTTCCCAACCACCAAGAACAGAGACGATCCTCATTTATGCTACATTACAGTACTGTACTCTAGTTTCTTGACAGAAAGGATCAGAGATTTACAAATCTCTGTATTATCCTTAAAAGCTTATTTGATCTAAATAATTTTACTCAAGTTTAAATGCCATCATAAAGCCAGGTCAATAAACAAAGTAATCATACAATGCATTTATCAATTTACCAGGAAAAGATTCATAGCAGAGTAACAGCTAACATCACACCTACCAAAGGATACAAATAGAAATCTATAATATTCTTGAAGAAAAACCTGGAAAGGAAGTACATTTGAAGGGATAATAGTAACTGGTTCAGGACCAACACAACAATTAAATAAATTCAGTTATGCTTGCTCTTGAAGAAACCAATACTGCTGTCACTCACTGCTATACCCAGTACAATTTGAAAAGTACCATGACACTTACACTGTAATTCTTCCTGCAGTTGCTGGAGGGAGGGTTGGGCAGGTGCAGGACCAGAATAAGGTGTGTTCTGTCCATCATCCTCACATTTACCCATCTGAAAAAGTTTTTTTCATATTATTGTACAGGACAATACAGCCTCAGTATGTGTAACAAAATTACAGGACACAATAATAATAATTATCCTAGATACACAGAGGTGGGATGCAATGATAACATCTGATGATATGAAAAATAGAAGCATGTAAGAGTATTTTAGCATATCAGAACATTGAAAAGGCAGTGTGGCTTAGAATAAAGTACCAATAAAGAGAACACCATTATTCAGCAAATAAAAAATAAATAAATTACAAATATCTTTCCATAAAAGTATTCACACATTAACTCTTAATAAGGAACTTAAGAGGTGGAGCTCTGTTATATCATACACACTTCTATACAGTGCATTGTTAAGAAAGTACTCACTGCATACTACATAGAGTAATAAGTGGAAAAGGAGATGATAGCAATTTGCCCATGAGGACCTGACTGAGTAATTTGGGGAGCTGTTCACATGATTACTAACTGACTGAGGTAAAATCTACATGAATGATACATTATGAAGCCACAGATGATGGACATAGAAATACCCGTCATTATTCATGAAATCTCAAAAAGTATGTTGATCACTTAAGTACAGTCTGCAGCATAAGTTCGCTTCATTTCCACCTGCGTATGTATTAGCTAAAGTGATGTTGTAATGCAATTTTAATGCAGAGATGACAGATATATTTCACATATGGTAAATCATATATATTGATAGAATAGATACTGGTTCAGAATGCATCAATCTGGTCATATTAGCAATATTAAATACATGAGATGGACATGAATTTATGCTGCCGGCTGTATGTATCAGTCAGCCACCTCAGCAAATATCTAATTCATGTGTAGTTAGTCATCAGGGCACTAATAAACTTACAGCACATATAAACATTTACTTGGAATCAGCTATACTCATAAAGCAAATTAGTTGTTTAATATATCAGTCAAAGTGAGTACCTGTGCCATACCTCATCTACTGAAATAATCCGGTCACTGATACAATATAAAATTACGGTTCCGGTAGTATAAAAAAAATCTGCTACCACATAAATTTGAAAAAATTGTCATGAAAAATTCATACAAATATGATATGTTAGCAACTGTCTTATTAGTAATCAAAACATTTATGAAAATAGTAACCTATAACCACAAATGACTGATTAGAAAGGAAAGGCTCATGCTACACTCGTTAGTTATGATTAAGTTGTTAGTAGAGCAGAACTCTATTAAATACGACAGTATCTACAATGCATATTTACCCAGTAATTGCTCACTATTATAATTTGCTATAACAATCATTACGCAGTGGACTGACAAAGGCCTGAATCAGTTCATTTATTCAACATTAAACAATGCAGTACCAACCCCATTAATATGAATTTGAAATTAAAAAACAAATATAATATTGGTATATATAATGTAAATCCCTGCATATAAGACACAAGGAAGTAAATTATGAACTGAGAAATCCTGATACAGGAGAAAAATAGTTTAGTTTCAGTAGCCTATACTTGTATGCTGAGAACAGCAAAAATGAGAAATCATAGAGTAGTTAAGAACCTATGGACTTTTACACTGGTATAATACAGTACTGTACCTCCTCCTTCGGGGAGGGGGAAAGATGTTGTCAATGAATTAGAACACAATTTAAAATAATCAGTAGCCTTCAATTTACTGACATCTATATCTTGTACACTCGTCCATTGACGATAATCCATTCCATTCTATACTGTAGTGGTATTTCATAACACTGTAACACCAATACAAAACAACCATCCAAACAGGAAATTCCTGGTCAAAGAGAAGCTGCAGGAGTTGGGAAAATTTGTTACTGCAGGTCATGCACTAAGTCATGTTGGACCATACCCATTCTATTTCTACTCCATTATCACCATTACAAGAACTTGTTTTCTTCCTCTTTGGTGAGTTCTCCCACTCTGCTCCATCATGAAGTTTGTTCTTGCAAGACTGTCAGCACAATTCCAATTAGTTTTTCTATGGTCTATGTTGTAAATTTCCTAGATTTGTTTTTATTATATTGTGGTACTGTACCTTAAAATGGGGCTGGGCAAGAACCGGTTCCAGAACTGGCTCTAGTGATTCTTAATGACTTACTGTTCTTTGGAATCGGTTCTCACCTTTGGAAACTGTTCCAACAACAAGTAGTGTTGTGTGACTTATTTTTCTTTAATAAAGCTATAATTTAGTAAATTGGTAATATTTTTCTTCTGACAAATTAATAATTAATATTAAAAAAAATACATATCTATCTATCTATAGCTCCAACGTCTCATTCCCTTCAGGAACTCCCCCCAATGGGGTGGCCACGGCAGAAATGTCTCCAGTTTTCCCTGTTCCAACACTCCCTCCTTACTTGGTCAAGCCCTCCTCTGCCCTTCACGTTTCTCTCCCTCACATACTCTTTCACTCAGTTCTGCCTTCTAACTGGTGGTCTGCCTCTCAAACCAGGTCTCACAACTTCACTTCCATACACCTCCTTTACAAACTCCTCACTTTGCATTCTCTCTACATGTCCAAACCACCTCAATGCAATTACGCTTCACTCTCAACACTCCACACTTAATATACCGTACTTATTACGAATAAAAAAATTGTAATACATTTGATGTTGGCAAATTAAGGCTTTAAAACAGTATCAATCATCAATCAATGTACAGTACTGTATATTAAAAATTGCAACCTTTCCAAACTTTCAAAAATGCTCATGGTTTCAATCTTTTTTTTTTTCAATTTTTAACGATTTTACTATAAAATGTTTCATCTTCACTACTCCCCAGAGATACAAGAGACATTGCCCTTTATATTTGGCAGAGATAAGTATTAACAGACGTGGGTGGGCGGGTGGTAGGTAAGATGTGGGTAGGTAGGTAGTGGGTGGGTGGCATCTTCACTACTTCCTCACTACTTGACATCTTCACTACCTGATGTGACATCAGATTAGGGGGGGGGGGGGGGGGCGAGCGAAGTGAGTCGCGAGCGGGGATAGAGGGGCGAGCGCAGCGAGCCGTGATTTTGGGGGGAGGGCGAGCGGGGGCCGAGCGCAGCGAGCAGTGCCGCAGGCAAAAGCACCCACGGCTACCCGTGGTGGGCGAAGCCCAGTGCTTGTAAATAATTAAATTACATTGTCAGTTAATATTAGGAACCGGTTCTAGAATCAGTTCCAGCTGTTCCTTTCGTATTGCGAACCGGAACCATTAGTTCCAAATTTAATGGTTCTTGCCCAGCCCTACCTTAAAACTGATTATGGTGATTTGTGTGGATGAATAAAATCCCCAAAAATTCTCATAACCCTCCAAAATTAACAGAAAAAAACCCCTCTAACTATAAATAAAGCTAAACTGCAATCCATGGTACAGTATAGCAATAATTTAAACCTTTGTCTGCAGCTCAATTTGAACAAAATAAGGACAAACTGGAGGGGCATTCAGAGACCACAAATCTTCAGAGCTGAGCACCCTCTTCCCTAAAAGGTTCCTAAAATACTGCAGCCACCAAAATCCAAGAAAGTCTACAATCACAGTCACTCAGATTTCACCCCCATTCATAACAATTATGGCCATTCATACCTCTGCCTGTACTTTAATAACGACTTTTTAAAATAACTCTTTATTGTTGCATATCCTATCTGTCCTCTAAATTTATTGGAAATCAAGACAGACTGCAACTGACAAACCTTCGTTGGCAGAGCTAATTCCTGTACCTCTTCATGATCCCAGCTATAGGAGTGTTCCATAACTTCCCTATAAAGAATTACACATACAGGTATGGTAAATCCCCCTTACCCTTATAGACTGATGGGGTAAGTTTTTTACACAATACCGTACGGTACGGTACCTCAGACATAAAATGACTATAAACGAGCTAGTCAGCCTGGAATAGCAATGTATACTGAAGGGTATATTGCCTGCAGGGATGTAGTCACCTGAAGGGCTCTGACAACCATGTGGCCCCAAATCACCTTTTCAATTGTATCCCATTATATTGAGTTTATCACCACTACATTGCCTTAATGACAATCATAGATAAGCCATAAAACACCAATACTGTATTAGAAGACATTATAATCCATTCATCCACAGCAAACCTCAATAACCATTTTGCAACCCATGGAAAGAAATGTGACGTCAATAGCTACAAGGAGGAAACAAGGTATTCTTTGTTAATAAAAAGGACGATATCACAGAGGGAATATAGTGAAGATGTATAGTGGGTGGGTAATAGAAGAAAGCATTCATTGAGGAGCACTGTACAGATATGTGTGGGTAGTATGGATGCATACTGGGCAGATAACATATGTTGGTTGAAATCCAACCTTATAGGCCTATAGGTTCGGTATGGTAGTTTAGTAAAACCTGCTAATGTATCTTTTATTATTCCCACTTATACCTCTCTCCCCAATCTTTATAACTGTCAGGCAAAATCACAAGCTAGAAATTTATATTGGTAAAGTATAAGATTTAGGGCTGTACGTACTTTTAAATCTTGTGCCTAGCCTGGCAATTACCTGTCGAAACTGTGCCAGGCGATCGTGTGAGTAAGAATGTTCTTACTTTAAACCTCAATGTTCGCCAGTATTGGCGAGCAAAAGTATTCGTCAGAGCTATTCCTGTTAAATCTAGTGCATCTACAGCCCAGAACACTCGGGAAATTCATAAATGTTTAAATCCTGCTGCAGTCATGGTCTGTCACAACGGAGAACATCACACCCTACTGAAAAATGGCAATACTGTACCGGTACTTATTGAAAAAATTGCCGTTTTGTAGCAGTGTTGCCAGATCCGGCTAGGTCCCAGTATTTTGCCCAGGATAGGTAACAATAATTTGCATAGGTTAGGTCCCGGTAGTCTGCTGTGGTCTAGGTTAGGTTAGGTAAAGTCAGGCTAATTTCAAAATGCCCCATTTGAATATGCCATATCTTGGAAATGGAGCATTTACAGAGGGAATGCCATAGAAGAATATAGTCTTAGAATTGTCTAAATAAGAGGGTAATGAAGGTAGAAAAACCATACACAAGAACGGTAGTTCTTTCAATATTTACCCTTCTTTTCCTGTGCCTCGTATCTATTACCAAAGTTTGATTAAACTGAACCAATAAACTGGAAACTCTTCTGCCGTATCCACTCCCTTGGTAGGAGAGGGTCACCGTCCCAGACAAATCAGGGCATCAGCAGAACAACACATATATTATATGTAACCACAAAACTGACAACAGTATGAAACTAACTAACATCTACTGTAATAACTTAATGAGGCCACCAGCTGTACGTTAGTTAGTTACATTCCAGATCACTCTTAATCTATCATAATTACACCGTAGCCTAACATATTCCCAAGATTAAACTTTACTTCCTGACACACAACAGTGACTTATAACTACAAACACTTTAAATTTCCCGGTAAATTTACAGTAAACCTGGGTTCAGTAAAACGTATATATTAGTATGTTTTACCACTAATTAGGACCATTCTAAGACTATTTTCTTCAATGGCGTTTCTCTCGGAAATGCCCCGTTTTCGAGATATGCCCAGTTTTCATACCCCATACAAACTTGGGGGAGAGCCTGGGAATACGGGGTTTTGGGTGGGAGAAAACACGCTGTACACTATGGCGTTGCCTTTATAATATGGAATTGTCTTAAATAAACACTTGAAACCGGAAATAAAAGCGAAATAACGAAGTTTTCGAGACCGATACAATAAAATACAATTATAGCTCAAACAGCAGCGTTACAACACGTGTTGGCTTGGGTTGGGCTAGATATTCAAATCAAATGGTTATTTTGGGAATTAGTATTATCTAACCTGACCTGACCTAACCTAACCTAGACCATGACAGACTACCAGGACCTAACCTGGGCTAACTACCGGGCCTAACCTGGGCATAAAACCGGTATAACAAATAGAAGTAGTTACCGGGTAAATATCCAGGAACGTAGATGGATACAGGACGCTCATACACAGTATTCCCAAAACAAAATATAGCCAATACAGCCACAAGTGGCGTGAATATTACAACATAGTGTTTTCTCCCACCCAAAACCCCGTATTCGCAGGCTCTCCCCCAAGTTTGTATGGGGCATGAAAATGGGGGCATATCTCGAAAACGATTCATTTCTAAGAGAAACAAAGTTAAGAAGTGTATTATAAAGGCAACGTCATAGTGTACAGCGAGTTTTCTCCCACCCAAAACCCCGTAATCCCCGGCTCTCCCCCAAGTTTGTATGGGGTATGAAAACTGGGCATATCTCGAAAACGGGGCATTTCCGAGAGAAACACCATTGAAGAAAATAGTCTTAGAATGGTCCTAATTAGTGGTAAAACATACTAATATATACGTTTTACTGAACCCAGGTTTACTGTAAAAATACCAAATTTCCCTATAAATAACCATAATCTCCTTGACTTGCCACAATAATCACCACAAGAATATCAAATCATACCCAAATATTTGAAAATGACTGAACTCGCTCCAGAAGGGACAACCAAAAATAGTTCACAGGGTTTCAAAGTTAAATCTCAAACATTTCCCTCTTGTTACTTAATTCTTTGGTCTCATTTATACACATATACTCCACTAACCTTTACCCTCCCTGGATCCTTCTTCTTCCTCCCATCATCAACTTCCATAACTAGTAACTAGATAATATAAAGTGTCCACGTCTTCATTACGAGTCCCGTGTTGCTGCTGCTGCTGCTGTGTTGACAATCTGTGGTGTTCAGTGTTGCCAAGTCTGCTTCACTAACAATTTACCCCAACTTCAACATCAGAATTTCCCTTTTTAACCCTCACAAATTCCCTGCTTTTTACTCTTGAAGATAATAATAGTGGTATATTTATTTACCATCAATTTCCCTTTTAACCTTACAAATTCCCTATTTTTTACTCTTGAAAATAAGTCTTATATTTATTTACCATCAATTTCCCTTTAACCTTACAAATTCCCTGTTTTTTTTTTTTTTTACTTTTGAAGATAATCGCACATTTACCATAATGTCCCTTTGGGTACCTGTAATTCCTATGTCTAGAGAAAATTCTTCATGCTTGACAACATTGATGGAGTCAGTCTTTAGTTTGCAAGTCTCGCTCCATGCACGGTTGTTGCTCTTCAAGGATGACACAAACTTTCATATTTTTATCTCTTTCTACTCGTTGATCTTGATTTATTGTATTCATAAAGTTTTTTTATATTCACATACTTAACCCTTACGCTGCAGCTTTGTTTGCAAATGCCATTAACGAAAAGATGGACAAACCTCGCTTTTCTTTTTTCCCCTTGAAGCTCTTACAACTTATCTTTTATTTGCATTTTTTTATATTGGTGTGATTATTTATCACATATGCTAGAGTTGAAGTACAGACTCACCAAAAAGGTTGGTATATTTTACGCTCATAATTTTTCTTTCTTTACATTTAATCAGTTTACGATTTATCCGCTCCTCCATTCAAACTGCACAATGATTCAAACTTTCAAACTTCAAACAATTAAAACACATATGTAATCCCTCTATTCTAACGATTAGAAAGAAATATTTCTTTTCAGTCGCTAAATCTTTATATCCACTTTTATTACCTCCTAGCATTCACTAATAAGAGTAAATCGTAGCTCTAAATTTTGTTAAAAGGGTGGGGATGAATGCTCGTGTGACACATTAATTGGGTACATGTATTTCTATTTATCTTCTCAAATACATCCACCCTTCCTAAACTAGAAAATCTAACCCTTTAAAAACAGATAAATAGACTCGATTAATTGATGACATTATATGACAGTAAATCAGCCATATAAATTATAACTTGAACATATTATTGTATGGAGACTCAAATAATTAATAAAACATTGATGATTTCAGTCTTTTGTCGCACGTAAACAGTCCAGCAGCCCTCAGCTTGGTTTCACCGAAGACGAGATTTGGTAATCTGACCGCGCATAAACACGGCTCAAGTAATCCTACTTGTGGCAGGACTGCAGAAAATCTGTGACCCTTCCTACTCCTGTTGTGTATACCTGTACTCACTCATTTGTAAAGTTTCATATGCTTTTCTTTTTATTTGTCTATTTTCTTATGTCGTAATAGTAACAAATGAATTCAATAATGAAAACACAAGTACGTACAGTATCAAGCCATATTAGAAATTTGGTACTGTACTAAGATTGTACATGTCATAATACAGTACTAGAAACCCTATATGGCACTGTAGTGCTTGTTTATATAGCATATAATGAGCCTTGATCCTTGACATTTTGTGGCAAGTATGTTTGTAACTCTTCCAGTGGCAATGTATCTTATTTTGTGGCCCTTCCTGTAGTAGCCATGCATTTTCCTGAGCTGGAAAACATATTCAATTAAAGTTACAGGAGGGAATCTAGCCTTACCCACAAGGTTGACTTAATCAAACTGGTGCCTCCTGCCTTTAACCCTGTAATCCTGTGGTACGGTATTTTTCAAACAGTTCCTGTGCAGAAATGCTAACATAATTTGTAATCATGTAAGCTTATTTTAAATCAAATTGTAATTTAGTTATTCAGAAAACCATTACATTTAAGCTCTTCATATTATCATAATTGCTCTATTATTCTGCAGTGTTTTGTTAATAAAATTTACTCTAAGACAAATATTTATTAAATATAAAATACATTTTATTAATCCAACTCACAAAATGCTTAGAAAAGTTAATGTAGAAATGTAATTTATCTTAAGTTAACAACTGTAAAAGTCTTCATGGACATTCTGGCAGCTGAATCCTGTTACTGAAATCATAAGAACCAAAGGCTGATATGTCTATGGTACCTTAATGCTATAATACTGTACTGTATTTCTAAGGTTATCTTATGGGGGTAATACAGTTTTGGTACATTGGAGTGCCTTGATTTCTCCAAAATATGCCAGAATACAGAACCCGAGGAACAAAAATAATGGTGGCCTGTTGCTTGGAATAGTTTGGAGGAATAATTTGCTCCAGATATACCAACACTGTATCCTCCCCTTAAGATAAGGCAAAAATGTTTTACTGAATGAAAAAATGGGTAGCTACTGTAGCTACAAGAGGCACTTGTAAAATAGGAGGTAACACAGAACACATTGGCTTGATTTTGAAGGTACTGTATATATTTTTGTTTGCCATAGAGAGACAATTAGAGTGGGACAGTCAGTTACCAGGCTGGGGCACCAAACCTCTGCAGTACCTTATCTTGAGCCAACAACTCCAATTGAACCTTCTTCCTCATGTAGAATATTGGGCAGTCACGGCTGTAAGAAGAAACAGTTGGTCATAATGAACCTAAAATCCTGTTTGGATGACATATCATCCACTGTACTGTATTTTTATATATATATATATATATATATATGACAGCAATAATATTATCAATGGTACTACTCCTTGAATTACACATGCGAAATATTGTGATGATAATAGCTAATTATTCTTGAATCAATAAAAAGCATAGGATTTCATTTGCAATTTAAGAAAAACAAAGACTTGTGACTATATTCATCTATCAGGTATACCTAGTACAGATGACCTCCTCATGTATGGAGCCCTGGCATCGCTGACACTGTGTCCACAGTCTGGAAAACTTCTCCTCTAGTGCACCGAGTGAACTCATCTGCTGCATGTACACTTCACCCTCCCGCAACTGCAATATTCCACACCAATTGCAATACTATAAGACATTCTCATTCTAATTCTGTATCAGTGGCATCGTTATAATAAATATTGTACTGCCTTTTGAAAATTTGAAATTTATGGGAAGTATCCTAATCAAGATTCAAACTTTAATATTCCAGGTCAATCAACATCCTCATAATTAATAATCACAACAGCCTATGCAGCTGAGATTATGGTAAAGAAAAATTACTTAAAAAGAATAACACATACTGACCTGGCAGTGCTTACAGAGTGCCTCCACAGCAGATGATATGGGAACTTTACAGCCAACACAGGATGCCTTCTTGGTGATGAACTTGGCCAAGGCACTAACTTTACTATGGGTGATGATACGGGACCGTGTGTGGTCTCCCTCTGTACAAGAAGAGAAATGACACTAACAATTAGTCTTACAGTTCATGAATGAGTATAATTATTTGTCAGGAATGTATGGGAGAACAGTGAATGAGAGATTAATCAAAGCAACAGCCAGTATGGCTTGTAAGGCACAGGCAGAGTTCAGGATTTGTGAACCACAATTTTATAATCAAATCAACAGTTAAAAGAGGTACATTATTGCACACACATTACTATACTATAATACCTTCAATTGAATATATTCACACCACCAGACAAAATGAGTAAAGAAGGAATGATCCAGTGAGAGGAGAAAAGGGAGGATTTGGGAGAGTTAGAACTAGCAGGATTAGACAGTGTGAAGAAGGTAGCTACTGGGCAAAGAAGATTTCAGCCTTAGAAAGAAACCTTCTTGTCTGCAATACTTACTAAGCAGTTGAGACTCTGCTTTCTCTCCTAGGATTGGCTCGAATATTCTGAGAAGTGGTTTGCTGAGCTGGTTGTTGAGGTAATACTCGTAGTCTATGGGCAGACTGTTCTCTAGCACAAAAATGGGGTCCTAGGAAAGATTTTGTTTTAGTTTTATGTGACATTAAACTATATTACTCAAAGAAAAATTTGAAACTCGAGAGCTTAATTTGTAAATGCATGACTGCTAACTATTCATACCAATCATGAAATTATATCAAAATAATGTGCACAACTTCAAGGGACTCAAAAATATAGCTTTGAATGAATGGGCTTTCCATGGTATAAGTGATAATGATACAGAACATCTGCAAATTTGTTGTCTAGTCTTCACACAACAAAGAAAACATCTAAACTCCACCATGCTATGAGACCTCTGGGATTCCTTCCAAATTTCTGAAAGATACTGTATCCCATAAGGCCACATTAGAGAACAATCAATTTAATACTAAGGTTAATCACTAACTAACAATTTCAAACTTCCAGACCCACCTCAGCCTTCTCATAGGCAGGAGTTCCCTTAGCACCAGCCACAATAACAAAGGGAACGCGGTCACCAAGCTTAGGGGCATTGCCAGGGTCCCGTTTTCTCATTTTATTAGCCAGCTCCACGTGTGCTTGCTTAGCTGCATATTCTTTCTCTGTCTTGGTGAGCTCTTTTGTGATCACCAGCTGTGATATGTCAATACGGTTACATAGCAGATCCGATATGGTTTGCTTGGCATAGTCCACTGCACCTGATGGATTCCTGAAAGAGAAAAAATCACAATATATTTTGATACCAACAAAATTTAATGCATAAAATTAGCATATTTTAGAATCTATAAAATGTACACAATTACCTAGTTCCATTCTGTATGTTTTGTATATCTTGTATTCTTTTGGTTTGTATTTCACCTATCCAAAAATATCTACAAAATAGATTGATGGTGAGGGTAATTCTGCGAGTATAGGTAATTATTTCCATGAATGAAGGCGTTGTATAGCTGGGAATGGCTTGTACCTCTCAATAAGAATCTTCTGAAGACAAGTATTGATAAGGTTGGCAACGATGGGAGAGTTGTCACGGCGGACGGTCTCAATACCCTTACAGTCCATCTTATCATGAATCTCTGGCTTTGTCCAGTACAATCCTGCATACCGTTTCTTGTTAATCAATAAGTACGGGAAGTAGACCTGGAAGATAATTGTAAAGTTTTTTATTTTAATCAAAATAATCAATAACTATGGAAGCAAATGAACAACTTTTGGGAAAAGCATGTGAACACTGAAGCTACTGACCACCTTTCCACCATCTGACAGACTGATCAAGGGGTTAAACATTATCAGTAGCACTACCTAGAATGAAATAAAATTCAAATGTTTCCACTCCAATACTGAAAAAAGTTATAAACACCACTTCCAAATGTTCAGGCAGAATCAGGTGGATTCATCAATATGCACTACTTAACCACTTCACTCATTCTGGGAGTTATATATTACTGTTCCACACCTTTTCAAACTCCAACTTGATGGGCTTGACAAACTTGTCAGTGACGTAAAAAGCAGCTTCTCGTCCCAACTCCATAGCATCAGCCACTGTGTCCACACCAAACTTTACCATCACTGAGTCTGTGTCACCATATATAACCTGGACAGGGGAAATTGGGATCTTGTACTTGCATGAAGAATACTAGTTATATTTGTTTACTAATATGATATGAACTGGGTTAAAAATAACCATTACAGGAAAGACAGAGAAGTACAAGACATGTGAAGAATAATCAATAATGAAACTTTACTGAGTGCACACACAAGATGATGTAATCTGAATTCAGAGGCCTTAGTTCACAGACCTATGGAGTACCATGGAGTATCTATAGATTGCAAAAAGTTTACACACACAAATAATGAAAAAGCAAATTTTTTATGGATTTTAAATGCTTTGGACTTGTTTGGACCCACACACAAAACTTTTATAACTCCATCACAACAATATTTTACACTCTGCCATGTTGGTGCCTTGCTTGCCAACATGAATTCACTGTCAAAATCCCTATCTCAGGCTTCTAGTTCGCAGGACAATGAAAGATCACACAATAGCTGATACCAACTCAACCATAAGGCATCTAATAAGTGCCCAAAAGCATAACAGATATAAACAATTCACCATACCTCTGCATTGAATTTGTAACCATTCTCTATTGTGTATTTCTTTTCCACCTCATCCTTAGTGGTAGCGATCATTTGGCGACCAAATGCTGTGACACTCTGAAAGATTACACAATCCTTATCACCTCACATACACAAAAGCACATCCTGATACAGATAGTCATTACAATGACAAAGACCCCAGTTAACTTTTTTAAGGGGGTTGGGGTTGTCAAGTGCCTATATTATACAGAAATATTTATTGCTAACCATCATATTCATTATTCCACTGTGAAAAATAACTAATTACAATGTGGGCAAAACCAATAACTCCTCATTACTGAGCTCACAATCATCTGACCTGTGAAATCTCTAGGCAGGGCAGCTTGCCGACCTGTGCACCTGTAAACCCATACACAGAATTGGCAGAGATCTTCAGTGCCAGTTGTCTTCCATCCAGCACCTGAGAAAATAAAAAGTAAATTAATATCTATTTGTATTAGTATATAATTTATTATCCTCTTAATTATAAAATATTTTGCATGAAAATAATAATTAATAATAAGTAAAGGGGCCTGTGCTTTAGTTGTACTATTGAATGATAATGATTTTTCAAAACTGTACCATAAAACAACACTTTGATAGAGAAAGTGTGTTCATGCCATAGATTAGATCATTAGAGGAATTACTTGCCTCCATTTCATAATTATAATCAAGGTCACCAGTACAGCTAACGCAAAAGAAATTGTCGCACCAGCTGAAATCCGTAACCACGGATGATTTACTAACCTTATAAAATTATTTAGGATGAATGGAACAAATTTGTTTTTATGTCATGAAGGATTATTAGTATTTAGTCATTTTTCCATAAACTTTTAACACAGCTTTGATACGTTTTGGCATACTGTCAGCCAATTTTTTACAACAATCATCAACCTCAGCCCACAGCTTCCTTATCTTCACTACCCAACAGTCAACATTGGATATTGGGAACTTTCCTGGCTAATGCCATTGCCTGGTTCATTTCCTCCATGGTCAGCTTAGTAGGACCCAATTGGCAGTGTAATAAAAAAAATTACTGTGGAGTAAAATTGGCCAATTGGGAGCGGGAGGGGGAGTAGGGTGTCCGAAAGCACCCTCACTGTAGGCCTGACTGACCATGACTAATTACACAAATTAAAACTCAAGCATAGAAAATGAAACCAAAAGTTACCTAAAAAGGTGTTTTTTGTTGTATTAATTAGCTTGTAAGGTTGATAATTCAGAATTAAGAAAAGGCGTTAGAAACTGTCGCGATTTGTTGTGTGCGACGATTTCTTTTGTGTTAGCTGTATACTTAAATATAAAATGCACTCCAACCTGACCTTCTTCCTGAGTGGGTCTGTTTCATTCTTGAGGTCAGCTTTTGCTTTCTTACGGGCACCCAAAAGGGACTCAAGGATGGCTGGTAAGAGTCCTTTCCTCTTGGAAGCCTTGACAAAATAGTTACCAGAAGGAGTTTTGATGTATTCGTCTGATGACAACCTACAGAGACCAAGGCAAGAACATGAAGTCAGTAATATATTCTACAGCTGCCTTTATACTCATCCCTCCACTTTTAATGGGGTATTACACTTTTGGTTAATTTCAGTGCCTTGATTTCTCCAATATATGCCAGGAAATGGGACCAGGTTAACAATAATAATGGTAGTCTGCTGCTTGGAATAGTTTGGAGAATTCAGTTGCTCCAGATTTACCAACCATGTACTATGTACTATCCCCTTAAGCCTGGCTAGTACTGTGGTAACGCGCCAGCCTCGCATCCATGAGGTTGGTAGATTGAGCCTCGCCCAGGCCCGAGAGTTTAAAACTGTTTACTGGGGGTTATTGCCCTGGCTGGGCACCATGGTGGGGAGTTCCTCTTGCCTGGCTGACGTTCAGGAGAGTGTCTCTTCAGAGACAGATACCAGAACTCAGAACTAAAACCCTGCAACCTAACCTAAATGATTTCATGCTTAGAAATTACTATGATGCTACACAACTTTATAAACATTAGACCAGCAAAGAAATTCTGTACAGCTGGGGGTCACCTTTTTCAGGATATCTGATACAGAATACCTCAATTATGTTACTGGGAAAAAATCTTTAAAAAATCTTCTTTACCATTACTGACTCCATTTCCCAATGTTTCAAAGGTATGGGGTCTAAAGACACCAAAATGGAAAAAGAAGTTAAAAAAAAAAAAAGAAAAAAAAGAATAACCATTGACATGAATCACTCCCAATTCAAACCCATAACATATTCAGATCCTCCCAATGCCTGCATTCATGAAATGTCCTTTCTTTCTCTTTTCTTTATAAAATTCTAAAAACAGTAAGAATTTACACATCTCACTTTACAAAGAGCAACAATACCATATACTGAACTGAGAATATAGTTACCATAATAAATAAAGTCTTACCCATATTCTACAGCCTTGTTAGGACCTGAGAGGAGTGTAGTGTAACAGAGGTTGTGTGCCATCATGATGCTTGGGTACAGAGAGGAGAAATCCAGTGTAGCTATAGGTTGATCATAATATCCTCGTCGTGGCTCTATCACAGTTGCACCTTCAAACTCATCATCAGCCACTCCTTTATTCACTGGCAGTACAAGGTCCTGTTCTACTGCCTGATACATATAAAAAAAGTTAGATTAAGATATAAAACATAAAATAAATATACACAAAGGTAGATAGAGTGATTACAAGGCTGTAGACCCATTGTTGTGGGATCTAACCACAGCAAGGGCAAATGGAAAATCGTCTCGGCTTTCCATCCATCCTTACAGGATTGATGAGTAATATGAATCCCTATGGTAACTATGATAACTTGGATGGTGCAGTGGTCTTGTATTCAAGGACAGTGTGTTACTATAACCACCCACAGGCTTAAATGCCAATGTAAAGGAGATGGGCACTGTGGCAATGCACTACTATGGCATATATCCCATTTTACTATTAGCTTTTACAATGGAAGGACAAAGAATCTGCAGCACAATAGCTTACCTTCCTCAATAACTGGGAAATAACTTTGATTTGTTGGCCACGAGTTAGGAGGTAGGACAAAGGGACACCTGTCACTCTTGCCATTTCCATGTAGTTGAAAATACACATGAGTTTGTCCAGCAATCGTAGTGGCAGGAGCGCATCCTTCAGGCAGTATACTGCTAATCTGCAAACATGCAGTGATAACACCAATTCACATGAACATCACCATTATGAATAGATCCAATACTGAAACTTGAAGGTTAAAATTAACCAGTGAGAGCTTGAGTATCCAAAAATAATGTGTTTTTCTATTATCGGCTGATATTGTTTTGGTTAAGTAAAGAATAAAATTGTTCAATATAAGGCTGCTGTTATTACGGTAGTATTTCTAGCTCTAAAATTCCAAGAATGTTAAAATCTGTTCACACTACTCACAAATGCCTTCCTTGTATATTAAATTTATATGACAGTAAAATATGTTTATTTTCTATATATAAAAGATCTACTGATGCATAGCAGAATGAAGAAGGATGCTTTATGTAGAATATCAATTATATGTTTTACAACTACAGAAATTTATAACAATGGCCACAAAAAGAATACTATTAAACTGAGAACCTTCATCACCTTCTACGTGTCTGGGGGTTGCCATTCTGAAGGTCCGAGATGATAGAATGGTGGACATCCTCCTTCTGCTCTTGAAGAAAGTGGTATGATACAGCATTGAGAGTGTAAGACCGCAGCTTATAGTCTCGCACCAATACCTGGAAACAATCATAACAATCATGAAACTGTACCATTATCAAAAACTTAACCAAAGCACTGGCTTAAGAGTTATATCAAGTTATAAATGTGATGTGTATGAGGGAATTGAGAGTTAGTGTACTCACTCCATGGGAAACAGCATCTATTTTCTGTCATGTCAGACTTGCAAGGATAACAATGTAATACTCTCAGTATTACCTTTAACATGGTACTGTATATCATATTTTTACTCATAAGATTCCTTTGTTTTCCAGTACCTACACCAAAGAAGAGATACCTGGTACATTACTGTACAATAACATATCTCACCATGAGAAGGTCGAACTGACATCGTCCCTCAGTGTTGATGGTCTTGTTCTCTCGTCGCCCCATCTGTTTACTTTGCAGCACAGAGTCCTTCACAAATGATCTGTAGAAAATAACTGTTAACCTTTGGATGATGGGGGGATTTTCAGTGTCTTTGTAAATCACTTGGTATTAGTCCAAATACAATAATATAGATATAAACCACTACCAATGGAAAAGTTAACCACAATTGGACATCATTGGTAAATCGTTTGCTCTTCTGGTCAAGAATGAAGTGCAATCCCATCAATAAAAGATTCCCAAAGATAAAGTAATCAGGACATTTTCTTAACAAAATATTCAGCATCACCTCAAAATAGTATCCTAATCATTTACAGATTATCCTTAATGCTTTCCACACAACTTAGTGTGGTGTAAAATAAGTAAAACTAGAGAATTATATACCCAATTACTTGATTGAATTACATCTTGTTAAAACAAGTCAACAAGATGACAATCTAAATACTATATGTATATGTAACATATTTACTTCCTAGTGTTTCCTCTACAAAGCTTAGCAAAGTAAAATTAATAATAAATGCAGCAATGTCCTTCTGCCAATGCTTTTCTTCCATCCTGAAATAGAATTATCTTCCTCATTTCAAATTATTTTAAGCTACATACCTGATATTCTTAATACGGCCCAGGTAGGAAAAGGTAGCTGCCTTGAGGTGGTTGGCTCGGTTCAGCAGATAAGGAAAGTCAAAGTTGTTGATGTTATAGCCAGTGATGATATCTGGGTCCACTTCTCGTAGGAACTTCGCCCAGTTCTGTAATATTATTAGAATCTTAGTACAGTAGACTAATACTTCTATAATGTTTAATTTAATGCTCTCTATGCAGTGATAAAAGCACCAAAATAGTAACTAAAACCATAAGAACTACAGTACTGTACAATGATAATAAACAGTATGATGGTTGTATGAGTATGCAGAATCTAAAGGCAATCATAACAATCGATATCATCATGTGGCCAAAGAATTATTCCCATAAGTGTCTCTGACTTTGATATGACTCACCTCTAACATATCTTTTTCATTGTTAAATGACATGACCTTGGAGCCGAGAATGGGGGCACAATCCTTGAGGGTGAAGATAATACGTAGGAATGGCTCAGGCTCACCCTGGCGAATGACCATGTTACCAATCTGAATCACTGGGTCCTTATCTGGCTCCGGGAACACCCCTGTAAACACACACACATGCATGTAGTTTCTCAGTTATTGCTCAGATTTTCTGAGATATCTGGGACACAACCTTGGCCTTCTCCATATTTTCAGGATACTCAAATATCAAATAGGGTTCTTCCTGAGGCAGACAATTACATAAGATTAAAGTAACTAGCCTCTTGTTTTCATTTGGGTTAAAATATATGTTAATATGTTAAATTGATACTAAATTTTAATAACTAATAATACCATATTCATAAAAAATAATCATATACTTATTCTTATGCTCTTGATTTTTCTGGTACTATACCACATTTTTTATCAATACACTCCCTGTTCTGTACTTGTATGCACCATAAAATATATTAAATGTGATAAGCTATTAATATTAATTGATACAAAATTTCATTACAGTACTGACATATGGGACATAATGTATCTACAGTATGAATATAATCCTGTCTCCAATATTTATAACATTATTCTAAGTGCTGTAATGTTTTATACAAATATATTTCTCTAATGCCACACACAATCCCTATCTTAAAAAAATATTTACAAGTCTGACCAATTACAAATATTATATCATATCATACACATTTATAGTAATATCAATATTATCACATCTACAAGTACTGCACACTAATGGTGATGTTATTCAACTTTAGCTGTGCAGTATGTCTTCCAAAAGCCATGCTCATTGTCTGCATCTTTGGGTAAAAATAGCTTTCATTCAACAAATTTGTACAAGAAACAATTTAAGAAAAGATTATCAGTCATGGTAAATGTGCCAATGAAACAAGCATCTTGACAACTATCATTCTTCTCTAACTGATGGCAAATGTGTACAGTCAACATCAGAGATTAACCATGTATGTTACAGTTTGTCATCCATCAATACACACCAATTAATAAAATATAACCAACCAGTATGTTACAAACACTAACCATCAGTTAGGGAAAAACAAACTAAGTGTCCCATTTAGGAGCCATATTGATTACAAATGTGACTTTGGCGGTCAAAATGAAACTTTGCAAATAATAGGCCAATATGGAGAAAAAAGGGAGCCTTCACCCCCACTTATACCACACAAGGTGAAGTACCCAGGTAGAGCTAAAACAAAGCTGTAGAGGCTTTTCTAGAACTGCCTCATGTATGATTTGTTTACACTTGCCTTCAAGATTATTTAAAACTACCATGAGAAATTAATTCTGAAGGGTAAACTGCTCTGTACATTAAAATGAAGAGGTACTGCATGCTCCTTTCACAATATCTTTAATCCATATCACGTGTCCATGAGGAATGTGTAACAATCTCTCAAATTGCAAAATTAAAGTGAGTTTACTTCAACTGAATACATCTTCAAGCATACAAAAAAATTCTATTATACTGTACATCATAGGGAATGTGCAGTACCTCCCATTACACAAGAAAAAAATTAAGGTAGCAAACCATTAGACACACAATAAAATTTTGGAAATTACAACTCTCAACACCTCCTCCTTTTCAAAAGGTGATTAAAAGGTAATATACAGTAGATTAATAATAAACTGATCACACATCATATTCTCCCCTATATTAGACAGCTAAGCTTAAAGCATAAAGCACTAGCATAGATATATTATAAATAGCAACCAAGTGCATTCTAGGGCTCTGCTTAATTTGAACCCAAAATCACACCACACTTATAAAGAAATTATAATCTGTACTTACAGCCGACAAATTCTCCTCGACTGTTGAAAACTTGGAAAGAAAAGAACATGTAAGGTTTTGTGAAACACTCTGGTGGAGACGGTAGCATTCTTTTGCAAACAAATTGACCAAAAGATAAAAATTGTCACATAGTAATACTTATACAACTCCTTATTTCACTATGCATACCTTTTACAATCTGATTACTGTAGATATATATTATTATATGTGACTGTGTTTTTATTCTTATGCAGCCACAAGAAACAAAGTTAGCAATACATCTATCTATCTATAGCTCTGACGCCTCGTTTCCTCTGGAACTTCCCCCAAGGGGGTGGCCATGGCAGAAGTGCCTCCAGACCTCCCTGTTCCAACACTCCCTCCTTACTTGGTCAAGCCCTCCCCAATAGCAATACATAATGACCTAATTTTTCTTGGGTTATACTATCATACAATGTATACACGTTTTATTATTTGCTTAAGAGTACAATAACAACATATTGTATTAAAATTAATGCAATATCAAACTACTAAATATATCTACAGATATACCCCTTCACTTCCTCTGATCAATAGCCATACAGCTTACCTTTCCTGCCAGCACATTCAATGTCAAAGGAGAGGATGCGGAAAGGTGCTACACGACCCCAATCCCCTTCTGGTTCGTGGACAATAAACTTGTTCCATGCCACATCCACCTGGGGAAGTAAATGTACATCTATGATGACTATTCATTGAACATACTTATTTACCTGTCCTGTGCCCATATCTAGTTACTGTATATCTAATTTCATTTAAAAGCAATGGATGATCTCAGCTCTTACTACCTCTGAATCCATACAATTTCAGGTATTAGTTGCTCTTTAGGGAAAACTAGTTGTTGTTGTTGTTCTCCCAGGATAGAATGGCCTGATGCCCCACAGACCCCTAGTACACTCTGGTCGCAGTGAAAAAACAAATTAAAATAAAGGAGGGGCTGGCCCTATATGCCTGGGCTACCGAAGCACATCCCAAGGAAATGGGACCAGCTTACTGGACCAGGGAGTCTGGAGGCCTCCGACCGCCAGGGAGACTGGGGGAAAGGCTTTGATCCCACAGCCAGTGCTCTGGGTCCAAGTCCACGTTACCACAAGAGCTACAAGTGGGGTCGTACCTTCCATGAGACCAGCCCTGAAGGGACCATAAGGGGAAGGGAGTTTACACTGCTGCATGCAAAGGGAAATACTCCCCCGTGTGCTGGCGGTCCACACAGCAGTGGGGAAAAAAAAAAAGGCCTCCGGTTGCAGTACACCTCACGTGGATTTTTAATCCATGTGTGCAGATTTCGTCAAATCCACTGTGAACAAGTGACCAGATCCTACAACAATCTTTATTCTAGCCCTGTGGGGGATAACTAATATTAACAGAGAAGAAAGTCAGCCCCACTGGGCCCAGGCCGTGGTGTGGTAGAGGTTGCCAAATTCCTCATTTCTGGATAGAACCAGCCCTCACCAGTGGGAAGGGGTGATAGAGAGGTGGGACAGTAAGTACAAAGGAAAGAAAAGGAACGGAGGTATACTTGAAAAACTGAAAAGGATTAGCTGGGGCCGAAGGGATGCCAAAACCCTTGAAGTACTGCCCACGCCTCCGCGGGCAATACTTCCCTTATGGGGGGAAAACTAGTTAATTCAAGCATATACATTCTATTAGCAATACTGTGAATTACAGAGTTGCTAGATTTTACCTCCAACTGGCAACGGGTATCCAGCTTGTGTGTGTTGTTTCTAATGGTCCAAGAATTAGGAGGCAGCTCCACCCAGCAGCACCCAACAAGACCAGTATCAACCATGAATCTGCAATATAAATCACCACCAAAGGAGGGCTAGTCACTCCTTCACTGAGCATTGTATTTCATATCCATCCTCTCTGTTCACATATGATGATGCATAAAAAAAACCTCTTCTTTACCCACCTGATTTCAAAGTCAATGTTTGATTCATATGCCTCATAGACCGGAGTACCAATGCTTGGAACATAAACTTTACCCTCCCCTAGAAGCCTCCTAGCAGCAGCTACAAGGCGTGGGAGGGCAAGGGTGATGCGGAGAAAAGGAGCTGGACGGTTACCATGAAAACCATATATGCTCTCTTTCTGTGTGAGGTCCACTGCCAGGACAGCATCTGTGATCTGCTCCTTGTTGGATCTCATGTCATCCAGCAAGCTCTGGTTCAATGCATTCTGACAACCACAAATAAATTTTCTTACTGCACTACAACAAAGAAGAAACATATTTTTTCACCTCGATTAAATATATTATTTATTCCACAGAAAAAAAAAATCTACTCTATAACACCCAGCTAAAGTCAATTTCAGTACTTAATTAAAAATACATACAGTAATATGGTACTGTGAATACTCAATTCTCTAGACTCCTCCAAAAAAAATCATGTTGAAATTTGCCCCATTCCTTTCATTACCATTAATTAACTCCAAAAATATTCCTTCCATCTTACTCTCTTGTCATTTGTGTCTGCAGTGAAATTTTAATTTAATTTCTTTCCCAATTCTTTTTTGTTCTTCTTTTATCATTTATTAACCTTTTGATAAACCTCTTGCTCTAAACAATTTTTGTTTAGATTGTAACATACATAGAGTGTCTTCACAAGCAGTAAATATATAGTACCTTAAAATGAGTGAGGTTTGCTTCCTTGAGTGAAGGAGGTGCAGTAACATAGAAGTATGGAGAAAAGCCATGGATGTGGCAGCAAATAGAGTTACCAGCATCATTAATACCATACATCCTCATCACCGGGACTCGACCTGCTTGCTGTCCTGGCATGTCGTTCCGTGGCTCTCCTACCAATACATCCACACCCATCAGTTAAAAGTCACAATCCATTACTACAATAACAGTTAACAAAGTCACAGGACCAAATCACAAATATTGGGGTTGTGTCTAACTTGTAATTCCTAATAGGATGCAGTGATAAGATTACAACTGAAACTTAGACAAAATTTACAGAAGCGATAAAATGTCCTTCTCAGACTGAAAACCAGGAGAAAATACATATAATTTTGATTAACTGCCCCCACAAACTATACTCCATTTATTTATACTTGTACAACCACACACTCCGACCAAGTCCAGGGCGAGCCTAGTGCCGGGTATGAATGGAGCTCTCTGCTTGGTTGTATAAATATTTTAAAGCCGTATTTTGGGTTAAACTCGCAATACCATGAAACTTGAAGGTATAAAAAACAGTACTAATAAGTTCCCACCACATAAATATCTACCTTTATCTAGTAAACCTAACAATACTGGTAGGCATGGAAAAAGTTATAAATATCACAAACTAAATAGCAAATAAACCCTCACTGATTGAATTAATTATCATCATCAATACCCTATTTCCCATTTTTCATGGGGCAGGGAGCAGGGGGGGGAGGGGTTAGCCCCCAAATCCTGTATTCCAGAGGCTTAAAGAGAAACAGTTCCTATGTGGTGGATACAAATCATAGCTACTGTTACTGTAGGTATCCCTACAGTACTTGTGTGGTTGTATTACAGTCTCAATGTTGTTAAGTGCAGGGAAGAATTGTATAGCATTTTCTTTCAATTGAATTATTTAGTTTAAAAAATATTATATATGGGTATGAGAAAATCATGTGAGAAGACTCACTACCTTAGAGCCTTACTTACAACTGTGCTATAAAATATTATAAGTTGTTACCGTAGTCACACTGGTAAGGCTCTAGTTTTACAAAAATCAACTTGGATACACATAAATATCACATAATAATATTATACCATATCTTTCCCTACCATCACAACCACAATACACTGCTACACAACCCGCCTCTGGGTTTTCTTCTAAGGACAAGTGAATAGCCCCTTTGTAATGGAGAAGTAGGCTTCCAGTAATACCATTCCATATGAGGTGATGTTTTGTCTGTGCTGTCTTGATTTGGCCCTTAAGGGGAATAAGGCATCAATCCATATGAATGAATAAATAAAATATATTCTTACCAATATAATGATCAATCTCAATTTGTTGGAAGGTAAGTGACTGTGTATGTGGGTCAAGAGAAGGGAGAGGTGGCCGGCTCCACCGACTTTCGCCATTGTCCTCATCCACAAACGCTGGACCCTGATGAAAAGGAGGTAGTTGATAATGCATTAATATTGGTTATTATGGAGAAGGCAATGGCATCATACTGGATCACATAAGTTTCTTCTTCATTTTCCCACCTAGAATACTGAAAATCATAAGAAACTAAAAATAGTCAAAGTACACAATGAAAGGACCTTAAAATAACACTGCAAATAAAGTCTTTGGTATGGTTTGAAATGCTACCAAAGCTTTAGTGTAACCAGATGAATATTAGTTTTCAATTAAAGAAAATAGGAAATATTGTATGCACTGCTGTATGATTAGAAGTAATTTAATATGAACACACTAAACATGACCACATGTTTCCCTGACAGAGAGATCTGACAAATTTTCACCTAAAAGGCATTTAAAATACTGTAGTATACAGTATATCTCTACAATCTCAGCAACTGATTAGATAAGTGACATGAAGTGATTTCCAGGTTATCCACTTTCTATGAATAAAAAATCCCAGGTCTGGTGATAGTACAAACACATACCATATATTAATTGCTGAATTTAAAATATCAATACTTGTAGCTTTAGAGATCTTTCAGAAACTCTCTCAGGCTGACCAAAAATAGTTCCTACGCTTGGTAACTATACCAGCCATAAAATCTTATCCAGTCACCTGACAACTTATTTTTTCTAAGTGCAGTAAAGGTATCAACTTATCAGTCAGGTATTAGTACCAACACACAATCACTGTTGGCTGTACATTGGACAAAGATCAGAGAGCAAATAAGGAAAGAATGTGGGAGTTTTTACTGTGAAAAGACCCAGCTAAACTACACACAGTTATGAGGCATTTGAAGGTAACTAAAAGTGATCAGCACAATCAATATCAATCACCATTAAGATTCCTCACAATAAAGCCATGACTTTCCACATGACTGACCTGAAGCTCTTCACTGTCTTGGCTCATCATCTCCTCCAGATCAAGATCCATAAAGCCATCATCCATGTCAATATCTTCATCATCATCCACTCTGCAAAATCCACACAACAATGATTTTGTAATACTTGTAGTTGTAATATCTATTGTAACATGAAGGATTAATGATCCTGAGTACATGGCCCTTTCTACCAAAGCTAACTCGTCACATAAGCAGAAATTTTACGGTATGTGGCATTAT
The DNA here is from genome assembly GCA_034508575.1 of Petrolisthes manimaculis. NCBI lineage: Eukaryota > Metazoa > Arthropoda > Malacostraca > Decapoda > Porcellanidae > Petrolisthes > Petrolisthes manimaculis. The sequence continues at coordinate 34,469 of JAWZYT010000654.1, read as the reverse complement.
TCGGGAGCTTGTCCATAATCACTACCATCAATTCTAACTGTCAAACTACATTTCTAAGCACATGTACGTCATTTCTACATAGGTTATTTCCATTGCAAATGCATAGGTTTTGTAATACACATACCCTCCACAGGGTGTACAGTGGCCATATTCATGCGGACGGCCAATTAATGGGCCTCAATTTCAATGGGCAATTATACTTGATTAATGCACTTTAATTTCAGATTAATTACAATGGCTTCCCTTTCTACCGAATGTCCGTCTGTCCCCGAACATATTCTTCAGCACTGATTTAAGAATAACAAAGCTAGTTTAGACTCTTTACGTGCCTTAAGAGTGTTACCAACGTTAGTGAACTACCCCAAGTGTAATAAGGCCTGTATTTATCGACAGGACAAGCTTCTCTGGCGGTGTACCGGATAATACCAATTCAAGATGACCTTCAAGTAGATTGCTAAGGTTAGCTTCCAGTAGTCTGCAATGGTTAGGTCCCGGTAGTTTGCCGCAGTTCTGATTTGGTTAGGTTAGATCAGGTCTACCCAATTCTATTTAATGCATTATAGAGTTTTTCAGACAAATCTGTAGGCCTAGTTCAAATCTGGCGAAACTGAGTGTTTATGGAGACTGGGTGGGGGATGGGGGTAATACTGTATCTCCAAAAACACTCATTGGCTACAGATTTGAACAACAGATTAGTTAAACTCACACTATTAAACATTGCATTCTGAAAACCTCTAATCAAAGACATTATGGACAAGCGCAAGAAAATTACTGGTAGATATATAGCAAATCACCAATTTTAATGCCTGGCCTAATATCTCTAAGTTACTGTTAAACATGAGAATATAGCTCCTTCAGTTTGCTAGGGACAAATACCTGTGAAAAAGAATCTAAAGAATTGGTTACCATACCAGTAAGTGTCTTAAATCTATAACATAATTAACTGAGGAGTATTCATCCACTTACTTGATTTTCTTTGGTCCCCCATTACCATTACTGCCATCACCATCAGGAATCCTCTTGTTCATCTTGTTCTGAACAGCTCTCACAAGCCTATTACAACACAAGGTTGATGTTCAGTTGAAATCAATACAAAAAATTAAAAAAAAAAAAAATATCCGGCACTGAAAACAATACACCTTCCCCTTTGAGGTGGTGTAAAAAGGCTATAGAAGATAAACGTAACAGTAAGATTTTTGGATATAACTGCATAAGAGGTCCACGTGGTAAACATTTACAATTTGTGTATATCACAAGGGGACAATGTAATATGTTCATGTGTAATGAATTTAAGAGGAGATTGCACTAATTTTTGGGAAGGCCCAAGAAAAAGTGGAAAAACGTGTGTAATGGAAGATATGAATTTAATGGGAATAGAAGAACATATGGTACAAGATAGACAGATGTGGAGAACAGTCATCGCCCGTCCAACCCCATCCTAAATGGGAAAATACTGGACTAAGTTCAGTGTTTTCCTGCCATAGTAAACATTGGACAGTCCCGGTAGTCTGCCTATGTTAACGTTAGGTCCCAGTAATTTGCCCAGGTTAGGTCCCGGTACTCTGCCCAGGTTAGGTGCCGGTAGTCTGCCTAGGTTAGGTCCCGGTAGTCTGCCCAGGTTAGGTCCCGGTACTCTGCCCAGGTTAGGTCCCGGTACTCTGCCCAGGTTAGGTGCCAGTAGTCTGCCTAGGTTAGGTCCCGCTAGTCAGCCTAGGTTAGGTCCCGCTAGTCTGCCTAGGTTAGGTCCCAGTAGTCTGCCCAGGTTAGGTCCCGGTAGTCTGACCAGGTTAGGTCCCAGTAATCTGCCTTGGTCCTGGTTTGGTTAGGTCAAGTAAGGGTAAAACAAAGTTATCTCCTCACAATATTATGGGCAACAATCAATAGAACAAGTAAAGGTAAATTTACAATAAACCTGGGTTCAGTAAAACGTATATATTAGTATGTTTTACCACTAATTAGGACCATTCTATGACTATTTTCTTCAATGGCGTTTCTCTCGGAAATGCCCCGTTTTCGAGATATGCCCAGTTTTCATACCCCATACAAACTTGGGGGAGAGCCTGGGAATACGGGGTTTTGGGTGGGAGAAAACACGCTGTACACTATGGCGTTGCCTTTATAATATGGAATTGTCTTAAATAAACACTTGAAACCGGAAATAAAAGCGAAATAACAAAGTTTTCGAGACCGATACAATAAAATACAATTATAGCTCAAACAGCAGCGTTACAACACGTGTTGGCTTGGGTTGGGCTAGATATTCAAATCAAATGGTTATTTTGGGAATTAGTATTACCTAACCTGACCTGACCTAACCTAACCTAGACCATGACAGACTACCGGGCCTAACCTGGGCTAACTACCGGGTCTAACCTGGGCATAAAACCGGTATAACAAATAGAAGTAGTTACCGGGTAAATATCCAGGAACGTAGATGGATACAGGACGCTCAAACACAGTATTCCCAAAACAAAATATAGCCAATACAGCCACAAGTGGCGTGAATATTACAACATTTGCAACACTGATAGTGTTTTCCCCCACCCAAAACCCCGTATTCCCAGGCTCTCCCCCAAGTTTGTATGGGGTATGAAAACGGGGGCATATCTCGAAAACGATTCATTTCTAAGAGAAACAAAGTTAAGAAGTGTATTATAAAGGCAACGCCATAGTGTACAGCATGTTTTCTCCCACCCAAAACCCCGGATTCCCAGGCTCTCCCCCAAGTTTGTATGGGGTATGAAAACTGGGCATATCTCGAAAACGGGGCATTTCCGAGTGAAACACCATTGAAAAAAATAGTCTTAGAATGGTCCTAATTAGCGGTATAACATACTAATATATACGTTTTACTGAACCCAGGTTTACTGTAAAAATACCCAAGTAAATGTATGCATGAAAATGTATAAAATGTGGGAACAATCCAGGTGGACCTCTTATGCAAAATTACCGATTTTTGAAATTCCGTGTTTATCAATTTGTAGTTAGATAAATTATACTTGCAATTTATAATACCTATTATTATAAATAACAATGCTATGCTAACGTTACAATGTACTCATCGCTAAACTGGTCACATTATGTCATAAACAATTATAATCATTACTTTTATAGTCACGAAAACATAACCGAATATATTTACCTTTTATTACTTGAGATCACTTTCTTTCAGTTGTTTATTGTTTAAGCCTTGTTATTCTTCACTCTTGTACCGTCTTTTGGACCATCTTCATACTGGGAATCCTATTGTTATCAAATGTTACTCTTAAAAGACTTGAATTTTAACTAAAATGAGAGAGTGTAAGATTTGTTTATCTTCATATATAATTGTGTTTTTACTATGCTATCTTAATTATTTTCACATGACAAATATCCAGAAGTTGAGAATGGCTATTGTTATTTTCATATTTTTTTCCCGCGCGCGGCTTTTTTAAAATCGAAAAGAACCTTTATTAGACATTAGTTCCCTCAAGGGAGCCGAAAATCCCATCACTAATTTTAATTTTACTATTTCACTTTCATGCTGCTATTTTGTATTAATGTACTATATATTGCCACTTACATTTTGGTATTATTACAGAATAACTGGGTTTTTTTGGCTAGGTTTGCGCAGTATTACCACATTTGGGTAAGTCCTGGGAATTTGCCCAGTCACTTTAATAAGACTTTATGATAGTTTACACCTGATATACCCGGTAGTTTGCCTAGGTCTAGGTTAGGTTAGGTCAGGTCAGACTAGTTTCCAAATTATACTGTATTTGTAAAACAGGGCATATCTCGAAAACGGGTCATCTCCGAGAGAAACACCATAGATGAAAAGTGTAAGTGTGTTAGAATGGTCCAAAATGGTGAGCAATGATACTAAAATAACCAATATAGTGAACCCAGTTCTTCTGTAAATTTACCTACATTTTAAATATTATTGACGCTAATTACTCCGTTATACTCTATATTTGCTCATTAAAATTGATACTGCAGGCTGTAACAATTTCTGTAAATTATTTCCTTCCACTTATTTACCATTATTGCCTATTAACTCTCATTTTCATACAGTATTGAGGATATTGTATTTGTTTCACCCCCATTGGAAGATAAACTTGTAGGCTCTGGGTTGTGTGATTCATTGATAAAGATACTAAGAGCAGGACATTCTTTATTTATGATTTTCAAGTGTTGAAGTTCTTAATGCTGAACCATGAAAGTCAGACCTACCTGTAGATTTTAAAAACTAAGAGAGGGACAAGAATATTAGAAAAGAGGTTATATCTATACAAGAGGATAGGGAAACGGAAAGAAAACATAATAACGTACCTTGGCAAGAGGAAATAAAAATGAATTAATTAAATAATGGAATGTAACTTAAATATTTTTATTTTATAAATTGTTACAAAAAAGATGCATTTCCTGTTAAAGACCTTTATGTATTAAACTAATATACAGGATACAAGTATGGAATATACATTTTATATACATGACTGATAGTACAATATTACAAAAAAGTGTAATGCCATACATTTCCAAAGCGAGACAGACAAAGTTTTAGACAAAGGTGGAGAGAATATAGTAATGTTATACAGAACTGCTTCTGTGGCAATAAAAGAATGTGAAAATAATATTAGTTTAGATTCCAATCTAGAACAATATAGTACAGTACTGTAATACTGTATCATGAAAATAAGGGACAAGAAAAGCCATTGCAGCCATCAGAGCCACTGTATTGTATTGTTTAACCCTGATAAGAATGTACTGGTTTGTTTTCACCTGAATTTTTTTTTTTTTTTTTTTTTTAATATATGATCCGACACTGGTCATAGGCTAAATCAAGCCCGTTATCGTGGCCCAGGTCACTGTACTGACTAGATTCCAGTGGTTATAATTATAGATACTGTACTGTACCAAATGCAATGATGCTTTTTGTACCAACTGTACATGCACCCCAGTATGCAAACACACCAACACACTGGGATGGCTCTATATTGTACATGTATCAAGTTATCGTGTGTTTCAGCTGTGGTGTAGAATACTGTATATAACATGTACGTAATTGTAAAATCCCAATTGTGAAGGAAGCTTACTTAGCAACATCTCTCTTATGCTTCTTCAACTTAAAGGCATGGCGTCATTTCATTTTCAAGTGTTTCTGGTATGTAAGTCTGAAATATGATTATGGCAGAGTTGACTAGCAAATCAGTGAATGGCAACATTAGAAAGTAACATGAAAAGTATGATGCAAGTTTCCAGAATACAGTATTATACAAAAGTACAAAGATAGTTATTCAAAGAGCAGTTAACAAACAGGCAATTGCATTGTCAAGATACAATAACTCCAATTAAAAAAGCTATAAAAAAATATGCAAATAAACCCACTAAGTAGACGGAAATTAATTCTTGGTCAGAATGCAACTGCTTTCATTTTCAGCAGTAGAGTAGAATTAAGAGAGTGCTAAGAAAAGACAATGACAGGAATCTGGAAATAGGGAAAGGAGAACCCGTCATGGTCATCAATTAGCTTTCCTTTTACTCTAGCCTGTACGTTTGGAATGTTTTCAGAGCTTTATTCTCAGAGTTGAATTAATAAGTGCATGTTATATTATTATGTTAACTGCTGATGAATAAAATTACTACATTAATTAACAGCTACAGAAATGAATGCACAAACTTAGCTTCAAACTTGATGAATGTTTTAATGTCAATAATAATATCCTTGTGCCCAGCAAATCATAGTTTGAATGTTTTAATGTCAATAATAATATCCTTGTGCCCAGCAAATCATAAAGAGAAAACACCACAGAAAGTGATCAACAAAGTAAGAACATTTAGGAATCATGACAATGTGCCATTATAGGATACAAGAGCAAATTAGCTTATAATTTTATTGATATCCCATTTTCCTTGTATTTAAGGGCAGAAAATTCTGAGAAACACAGTACCCAGAGAATTGGACCACAATCACATGAGCACATACTATACTTGTAAAACAATATTTCTTGTATACCATCCATAGTCTGTGTCTTTAGCTAATAATATATTTCATACTCATAGAAGTGAAACCATTCATAGAGAAAAGTGATGGACTGGGACCACAGCTGCTGATAATAAGTTCGGGGTATGTACAATACCTACCCTTACTATCATTATTATACCAAGAAACTCACTGTAGACAATACAGTATTCAGTTCCAAACCATCACATACCAAAAACACTTTTGCTTCTCTTGTAGAATCATAAGCAAGCAATGTCTACAGTATCTCCTTGTATACTTTTATCACCTCTCACTCATGCAACACCTTACCAAACAAAAGCAGATATTGTATATCTTGCATCTCTATGTCACATGTGCTCACACATATGCTTACAATTGCACAGCGTATCAAATATATATATACTGTATATGCAATAATTCCTCATAAAATTAATATTTGATCTCCGTACACCAAATATTGGACAAAAAGAATTCTCAAAGCCTACTGAATGATCTCTGTACAGTATTTTACTAACTAGTGTGCCTATTCAGGAAATTGATTGCTGCTGGGTAGTGTCAGTAATACATGTGGCTGGCTGTCTAGTATTGTACTGTACTCAGCTCTTGGGGTTTGTGGAGTATCAATCTCCCATCCCAAAATGTTTTCACATTTACCGCAATTTCACTAATTAAGTGTAAAATTACAATACTTAGTCTAGAGTTGTGTTGTGTACAGTAAAAGCACAGTACCAGTGTAATAGTGATTCTGTAAAAGCACTAAATATGCAATGAAAGTGCACAGTTGTTGTGCTCTGTGTATACAGGATGGAGTAGTGGATGCGTAGTATGGCATGCTCTAGTGTGTACAGTATAGTGGCACCTTTTAATCTATCTTGCCATCTTTCCTTTTTCACACTTGACTATCTGCAATGCACTAACAGCACTGTTCTGTACCATATTTAGTACTGGTACCATACCTTACAGCATTAAAAGTACTGTATTCTTATTAATCTTTACTATAATATACTATGCAAATAATGTACACCATGTATGTGTACTGTACATGCCAATTTTAAATTTTTTGCATAGCACATGGGGTGACCAAAGTTTATATATATAAAAAAAAAAAAAAAAAAAAAAAAAAAATTAGTTATACATAAGAATGCGCTGTGCATATGTGCTTATGTGTGAGCATGTATGATACACACACATGTGCTTTGTCATTAATGTGAGGCTATTGAAGCTGAAAAACAGCATCAACAATGTTTAGTGCAATCTAAATTCTTAAATTAAACATCAGTGATGAGATTCTTCTAATAGTTCTTAATGACAATTGCCTTAAGTTGTATTGATGTTCTTCCTCATACCTATTTCAGAAGACATGACAATACAAACCAGCCCTATTTAGCATTTTGTTCCTTTGTCAACAAAGTTAACTGAAGGTTGAGATTTCATCAGCCAATTGGAGGTTACTGAATCCTCCTCCAAGCTGTCAGAAAACAGACTACTTCTATAGAGGTGGTTTGTTTTGTTGCACACTTTGGAATTTAAAACCTCCAATTAGCTAACATTCTCTTACCCCTTTAATCAAGCAGGAATACCTTTAATTCAGTAGTGTTAAACATCATAAATTTTGTTGACATTTGGCATACATTAACGAACGGTCATTTAGTCATATTCAAATGTTTTGGTGATGCTACCAACCCTGATTGAATGCTTTCTTTTTATAGATGATGCACTGATCACAATTTTGAAAATCAGGCACAGATAGAAAACATATTAAAGTATTATAAAACAAACAGAGGATTCGAAAAGTGTTAAGAAGCATCATTCAAACACAGAGAAAACTATAAAATTGCTGCATGTGAGATCAGATAACACAACTTTGGCGATATAGGAATTATTACACATGACTTCCTCTCTATACTTTCTACTCCAATTTTGATTCCATGAGTACATTATTATGCAACTTGAATGCTAAACAAATAGCTCAGATAAAGTAGAATGCAAATGACATATATTTTGTAGTACAATTGTCATAACCATTCAACCTTGTGTCCCATGAGGAATACTGCGATGCAAATATTACAAGATGGAGGATACACAGGTGAAAATGATAAAGTAAGGGATATCATGGTGAAAATCTGTTTCCAATCCAAAATAATGCAAACACTGGTAATGATACAGCTACCGTAATTGGACACAATGTTGAGGTTTGCTCCGTTTTAGTGTTGTGTATACAGTCGCGTCACAGACAGTATTCTCTTTTTACCCATTATCTATGACTGTTGTTAATGCCAATATAAAGCAGCTGTGATGATCATAGAGAAACATGAACAGTAACAACAGGCCTATATATGGTTGCCTGAAGATTCACATAAGTTTGTTTACATTTTGATGTGACCAAGGCATGTTTGTCACTCCAATCTTCATCTAAGCTACTCATATGGTTTGGCAAAATCTAGTTTACGCTGTAATGTGCACTTGTGATGATTCCACTAATCCTGTGAAAGCACTAGGTGTTGAGAGGTGTGGGGCTGGGCTGAAGGCAGAGAGAGGGTGAGAAAGGTGAGGGGAGAGTGATCTGAAGGGGTGTGTGGGGTAGGGGTGGAGATGGAGAGTGAGAAAAGTGAATGGGGGAAACAGTGCACAGTGTGAAAGTGATAGATGAGGAAGGGAGGGGAGGGTGGAGAGAGATACAGAAAGGGTTCAAGGTAAGAGAAGTAAGGAGATGAAAAGTAATAAAGGGAATGTTAGATCAAAGGAGTGAAGAGCATGAAGGAGAGTAAATAATACTTTTATGGAAGCGATGTGATTGCAGAAAAGATAGATTATCAAAGGAAGTTGTCAGGTGTGAGGGTGTAAGGGAAGTGCCAATGTACTGTAAAAAATAAGTGTAAAGTGAAAGAGGTACCAAACTAAATGAAAAGTAGTGTAAAGAACACTAAACCAATCCAAAGCCCTCTGATCCCTCCTTGATAGCCAAAAGGAGTGCCTTCTCAAAGTGCTCATATGAATCATAGTCTGGGAGACAGAGTTGGTTGAAGCATGTGTGTGCAGTGGGGAGAACATTGAAGGTATGTGCAGCAGCAATCTGAAAATGCGGTGAAAGTTGTGAGAAGCCTCCAGGGGGCAAGCGAGAGCAGCCAGTGGTAAACTGAAGCAGTCGTGCCATTTCCTCTTCGGTAAAGTTGGTAACTGCTGTCCAGAACCAGTATAGGACACGGCGGAACTCTGGAGTCGACCCATTGACAGCATGATTGGCACGGAAGTCGGCGATGCTGTACGTATCAATCCCACACATTAGAAGCTCCAGTTCATTTTCATCAAATATGCACAAGAGATTGTCTGGGATAATGTCATTGAGTCCAGCCATGAAAGAAGTAACCTCGTTGCGCACTCGGGCAGCCAGGCGGTGCTGTGCCAGGGCATCAAGGTATTGCAGAAGGTTAGACTGCGTCACTTTTTTTGTGGCACCACCAGCCTCAAGTTCAACAGTGCGTACCTGTCCACCCGGGACAACCATTTCATCTGTGAAGCACAGATCCTCTAGGCCAATAGTTCCTCGTTCTAACAGATGTCGCACTAACCCCGTGTACAGCTCTGGATCATCCTGGGCAAAGTGTTTGTAGTGTACACGGAGTCCAATTAACTGTGCCAAGAAGGAACGAGTGAAACGAGCACGCACAGTCTGTCGGTATCCTCCCCCCAAAGCACTCTCATAAAGACACTTACCAACCACACGTCCAGCAAATTCATAGTGTTTCAGTTTAAGGTGAGAAGGACGGTGGGGATTAGGGTGAACTAGCGCTTGTCTTCCCTCATGTAAACCAGAAAATAGACCATTGTCATGATCAAACAGCTGAGCACATACCAACTCAAACCACTCCCGTCGAACTCCACCCCAGTCCAGCCCCTCCTCTGCCTGAAAAGTGACTTCAAAGTTTTTACACCAGTCAGCCACAGCAAAGGCACGGGTAGCCTTAACGGAGGATTCCAGCAGGCGATCCCGTGACACACACACCTGTATACGGTCATGGGGACGCTTGCTGTGGAACTTTCGCACTTCATGGTAAAAGTGGTCCTGCTTATCTCGGAATGTCTCAGACCCACCAATGTTCTTCAACATGAACTGAGTGAAGGTGGCAGCTACCACGTTTCGATGGCGGCCAGCCAGGGACACGGGTGGCTGGCAGCCATCATCAATGGTCATAGTTGGTAACCCCACCTGGTTGTTGGTGCCAGTGAAGACAAACTTGGTTGAGGGACAGAGACGGAAGGTGGCCACCCGGCGAGGAATTAGGCGAAGCAAGAACTCTTTAATGATAAGCTGCTTGGGGGTGACATAGCAGTAAACCTTTTTAGGTCGTTGCAGTGGAACACCCTGCTGAGTCAACAGTCTGGCCTCATACCCATCATGGCACCGACGAGCCACTGTCTTTTGTACACGCCCTGCATCCTCACTGGTTAGCACAATTATGTCAAATATGCCATTTGTAAGAGAAGTGGCCTGGTAGCTGAGATTGGCCCGGTAGCAGCCAGGACGATGCAAGGTGACCTGTAGACTGACCCGGCGGGAAGAGTGGTCATATACTGGTCGACATTTGGGGTCCACCGGCCATCCTCCCTCCAGCTCCACCACCGATAGGGAATACTGGTCAGCATCAGACTGGCCTGGTGGGAAGGTACACAAGTTGTGGTACTCATCTCGAGGCTCTACAAGAATGTGGTGTGGTTGTCCTGCCGTGGCAACTACAGTAGAACTATGCTGCACCATCACAGTTTTCTCAGGGTCGGGGGGTCCAGGCAGGAAATTCTTGTGGAACGGACTACCTCGGATATGTTGATTAGCTAACATGACACAGATCTTGTACTGGCCAGCCTGCCTTGCTGTGAACTTATACCTTGCTGTGTTGACCTCACCTTCACCAGTCCCTCCCAGCTCTGTCACCACACCAACCTGTAGAAATAACCAACATTACACAAAGAACATTTTTCACTTTCTCATTTTCATTTTCACCACATTGCAATCCCATTATTACCTCCAACCTGTTATAGTTTAATTTCTTAAGACATTGAGCATGCAAGCAAATGTTAGCCTTTTATTACTTGCTGATGTCCTTCCACCACTATGACCAATTTAGAGTTTCATTCTTATGTCATTCTGAAATCCTTCACTCCAAGTCATTCTTGGCTTTCCTCTCAGTACTTTTTATTTACCCAGCTGTCCCCTCCATTCTCTCCATGAGACCAAACCATCTCAGCTGCCCCATCCTCATTATACCATCAATACTGTATTTTTTATACCAATAGGGTTACATATCCTCTACAGTATTCTGCTACTCAAGTAAGTACAGTATTTGACAACCACCTGACCATCCACATCTCCAGCCCTTCCAATTTCTTTAGTCTTTACACAATACAGTATAATAATGTTTTATTACCAGGCAGTAAGATCATGTGTAACACATTTTCCTCTGTAAATCTCTACCCATTCATTCATTTATTCACATGTCCCTCTGTCTCTCCATCTACCCTTCCCTCCATACCTCCCTCCACCTACTTTACCTTATGTATGGCCTGTGTTATCTCCACCAACACTCCATCTGCATCACTGATAGGGTAAGGTCGCCCATTACGCTGGTAGAACTGTAAGGAATATGTAAGTACAGTATTGTATGCATCACCAACATTAAAGTATTATTGACATCATTATTATTATGCAGTACAGTATGCATCGTTAACATTTTAAAAACTATCACCATCATCGCCAAACCTACTTCGTTGTCATTATAATGAGACATCATTTAAGCTCTAATAATCATTGTATTAATCATATAATGGAAATAGTGACAATAACAAATTAACTAAATATTCTATTTGAATAAAGTCAATTTTAATTCCAAGGAAAGAAGCTGAATGGACAGACTGTTGAACAGTCTACAAGTACATGAAGGAAAGAATTCCTACACACTCACCAATGAATAATAACATCTGGGAACTGCAAAATTCTTGCCTAAATTAGTAAAATTTTGACTTTACACAGATTTTTATGATAATAATAATACAGAAATAATGATAATAATAATAATAACAATAAAAAAAAACATGTACTGTACATGGTTTATAAAATGGAAGAACTACAAAAAAAAAAAAAAATTGCTAGCACAAGTAGCTTGTAAACAGACAAAATAATATTTTATGACTGGATGATGATGTTCTGCTCTTGCAGCTAGAAATGTAAACAAAGTTTGGCCTCTCCTGCATTAGATCTGATACTGCAAGTTATATTCAGTTTGATGATGTGTGTGGGTTGGCAGAGTGGGAGGTGATGGTGTGTAAAGGAGATGGCAGGAATATAGGCGATAAAAGAGGAGGATAAAATTGTGTGGGAAAATAGCAATGCAGTATGTGGAAAAGAAAGTGAAGAATGTGTGTAAGGAAAGAGCTAAGGCATGTGTGGAAATGAAGGGGTGAGGGATGTGTGAGAAGGAAAGGAGGTCGAAATGAAAGGACAAAATTGTCTGGGAGAGTAAGTCAGGTGTGAAGGAGAATATTTATGAATTGGAAAAGCAATGAAAGTGAAGATGAGCGGAGAGATGAGGAGAAAAATACAAGAGAAAAGACGGTAAGGAATATGCAAGGAAGTGAATAATGTAAAGGAGCCTAATTTAGAGTGTCAATTTCTGACAATTTTTCCTGTTAAAATAGCTGGACATAGTCTAGTGTGGCAAGAGAAACAACTCACTCAGTGTCTGAATGTGAACAAACACTGCTTGTTATCACTTACATATTTCTTCTTCTGATGCAAATGGTCTGATATTTTGTCAGAAGGCAACCGATCCTTTGAATTGTATGATGAGGCAATTATTCAACATTTATCCTCAGCTAAGATAGTGTCAAGAGTAAGTCTTTATCACAATCATCATCAATACCCCATTTCCCTATTCAAGGATGGGCGCTCTATTGCAATGAATTAAAAAAAAAAAAAAAAATGAAAACATTGGTGGGTATCACACCTGCTCTCCTTTTCCCAGTCCTCAGGTCAGTCTAAGGCTTTCTCTGTCATCAAATTCCTATTTTGATGTTTAAGGTATCCCCATACCTAAAGAGACTATGAGGCAAAAAATACAGCAATTATAATTAAGAAATATACTTATTAGAGTTGTGTGATGCCATCAACTCATCAAAATGCTAGGTCCAGCATGTTAAAATTCTCTGAATACAATAAACAGATCCTTAACTACAGGGGACTGCACCATCAAACTGAGAAAAAAACAGTAAAAAAAAACCCGTGGGCATTATAACATTATAATGGCATACTATACATACATGGACTGTGAAGGCGACAGTGGTGCCAACAGGGCAAGGGTCTTCCCAATGGAAAGTGGTGGAGCAGCGCTGAGGGTGGATGTATTTCCCAGAGAAGAGGTGCAGTAGCCCCGACTTTTGTGCCGACGAGGAAGACCGCCGCGTCATCACCCGCCACACGCACAATGCGCTCACCACACACCCCACACCACATAACACTGACAAAGAAAACAATAAAATAATTATCTTCCTTTGCTCACCACACAAACAACAATGTATAAAAATAAAAGAGACAATGTACTGTACTGAATTGCCTCACTTTCAATGGTTAATTTACAGCAGCAATCACATACAGTATTTATTAATGAAATATAGTACCGTATATCAAACTCCTACCTAATAACTGTGTAAAGTATGACTTAAAACTTATTATGTAATATAACAATATGCTGTAATATACTGCATAGGGCCAGTACGAGCCTTGCTTGGAAGAGGACCAACAGAGACAGAGGGAAGAAGGGTCTACCAGTTGCCAAGATTGGAAAAGAACACTCAACCAGTCCCCACAAACCAAGAATATCCAGATTTCCCCATGATTTCTCAATACACACACTTGATGATAAAGAGTAATATCGTACATCAAGTATCCCAAAAGTATGGAACCAAATTATAGTAAATTTGATGAAACGAAAAAATATAATTTATTTTATGCCATGGTCCCAGAATTATGTGACAAACTCTAGAATATCTGGAATACAGGAATTACACCACATAACATTTAAAGGTAATATATCAATCCAAAAGTAGTAGCTTAAACAGCACTGACAATATACCTGTACAGTGTATCAGAGTTCAGGGGTTAACAGTATCTTATCATCAGGTAATTGTATTGGCTTCTGGTAGCTCCAGCAGAAGGACTCTTCACATTAGCATATAAATGAGTGAGTAGGTGGGCTGGGGGTCTGATATATTGCTACTACACAGGCAACAGAGGAAAACAAAAGCAAATTTCAATGTTCTGTATATTACTGTACAGTATATTGATCTAAAGATCACATTTTGTTGTTTAGCTTGGAGGAATCAATAGAAATTCATTTTGCTGAAACCATATTTCATGTAACAGGAACAATACTGAAGTCTCCAGGATAAAAACCTTAAATTCACCCAAATACAGTACAGCAGCCACCATCTCAGATAACTAGGCCCACGGTAATGCCAATGATTTTGAAAATCCAAGGGTTAGAGTCAACTACAACTAAATATGTACAGTATCCCTATTTTTCATTTTTCTATTTCAGTTTATACAGTGAGGTAGAAATATAGAGAAGTAATGATGATGATGAGGAGGGAAAGGAAAGGAAAGGAGGAGGGAGGGAGGGAAAGGAAAGGAGGAGGAGGGGAGGGAAGGAGAGAGGAGTAAGAAGGTAGGGAATGAGAGAGGAGTAAGAAGGGAAGGAATACGAGAGGAGTAAGAAGGGAAGGAATACGAGAGGAGTAAGAAGGAATGGAAAGAGAACTAAACTAATGAAGTGCAGCCATCAATAGTATATGACGTCAGGGAAAGAGGACTGGGGAGGAATGGGAGAATGGAAAAGATAAGGAGGGGGAGGAATGATGTAAGAGAAGAAGATGAAATTGGGAGAGGAAGGATGTATGTGTGTATGTATGTGGATGTATGTGTGTGTGTGGATGTATGTGTGTGTGTGTATGTGTGTGTATGTGTGTGTGTGTATGTGTGTGTGTATGTGTGTGTATGTATGTTTGTGTGTGTGTGTGTGTGTGTTGAGTGGAATGAGACTGGAAAGGACAGAGACAGGGACAAATTACTCTTCTCTTACTCCTCCTCCTCCTCCTCATTAGCTCAACAATTACCTCCTCCACTCCTCTTCTTCCTTCATTACGTACTTTGCCTCCCTCATTTCGTCTCCAACATCCCTTTATCCCAACTCTCTCTCTCTCTCTCTCTCTCTCTCTCTCTCTCTCTCTCTCTCTCCTAAAACTCGAATTATTCTCCAAGATGTTTTTCAGGGCGTCATAACCAGTGAACTTCGGGAGTGAGGGGGTCACTGATAATATGGCGGAAAGTCGGAGATGAAAAGCGGGGAGAGACATAAGGAATAGAGATGATAGGAGGGGGGGGGGGGATTGAGAAGGGGGGGGGGGTTGAGAAGGGGAAGAAATATTGAAGGATTAAAAATGCCAAACAGGTGAGTGCATTAGGGAGAAGTGAAAGGTATGATGAGGGAGACAGAGAAGGAGGGAAGGAGTTAATAAATGGTATATGGGAGAAGGCGGAGAGGGAGGGAGGAAGGGAAGAAGATAGTAGAAAGGAGGGAGAGAAAGAAGAAATCATAAAAGAGGGAGAGAATTAGAGAAAAAGTTGTCGGAAGGGAGTAAAGGAAAAATGTAGTAGTGAGGGAGGAAGGAAGGAGGGAGGGAAGGAGGGAAGTGTCCAAGTGCATCAGGCTGATTGACTCCATCTCTCCAAAACCTGAGGATGGAGGGATGGAGAGAAGAGTGTAGAGGTGTGGCAAAGAAATGGAGTGGAATGCGAAGGAGGGAGGAAGGCAGATTGGAAGAAAGGAATGGGATGGGAAGGATGGAGGAAGGCAGATTGGAAGAAATGGAGTGGAATGCGAAGGAGGGAGGAAGGCAGATTGGAAGAAAGGAATGGGATGGAAAGGAGGGAGGAAGGCAGATTGGAAGAAAGGAATGGGATGGGAAGGAGGGAGGAAGGCAGATTGGAAGAAAGGAATGGGATGGGAAGGAGGGAGTAGGAAGAGAAGAATGGAGGGGGAGGAAAGCAGAACAAAACAAACGGTGGAGCAAATAGAATAGAATGACCATTAACATGTAAGAAAATAATGTGGGAATCGGCAAATAATGTTAATAATGACAATGATGATGAAGACGAAGTAGACACAGAATAAAGATGAAATAAGAGGAGTGCCAAGTGGGGAAAGTGTGAGGAAGAGAAGAAAAGGAATGAAGGAAGTAAGGAAAGAAGGAGAGAAGGAATGAAGGAAAGAAGGAAGGGAGAGGATGGAAAGAAGGAAGGGAGAGGATGGAAAGAAGGAAGGGAGAGGATGGAAAGGGGGATGCAATGTGACCCTGGGGTGGTGTTAATGCCCCCTCCCCCCCTTCCTATATCCTACCTCCCACTTGAAATTTACTGAAACTGCCTCTCTCTCTCTCTCTCTCTCTCTCTCTCTCTCTCTCTCTCTCTCTCTCTCTCTCTCTCAGGCAGTCTTCCTCAGCAACAAGAAAATATATTTACAATATTAAATATTAATGAAAAATACATATAATACTAATTTAAACTTAAGTAAAATAATACATCATTCAAGAATTTTAAGAATTTATTGTCAAGAGGGATATACGAGTAATTAATCTATCTGTTCTCTCCATCTGTTATAGACAATATCATATAAATTTCATATCCAATATATATTAATAATGCTGTACGGTACTATATAGCTTAGATATATACGACATACAGTACAGTATATATCTTTTATGCTAACCATACATGATGCTATGAATATTTCCATCCAGTATTAATCTGCATCGCCTATAAATACAAATATGATAAAATATCCACATATACTGTAAGTACAGTTGAGGAACAAAGTATCTGAACCCCATTGGCGGCTTCTGGTAACAACACCAGGAGTAAACATGATAGTAATAGACAACATTAATGAATTTCTACATAACGATAACTGACACAGGGGCACATCCACTAACCACAGATTGTGAAAGAAAAGTTATCTTTCAACTCATGAATATTATCTCTCACTGATGTGTTTACTTTTGGAGATGTTGCCAGAAGCCGCCAAAAGCGTTTAGATACTTTATTCCCCAACTGTACAAACACCATAAATTGCATGGACGGTAATTCTATTTTTGAGAGAGAGAGGAAGGGGGGGGGAGTCAGAAGGACGTTATCTGTAGCCAGCAGCACCTTCTCTCCTACACTCTCCCCTTGATCCCTTCTTTTCTCACATTATTTCCTCTCTCTCTCTCACACACACCAGCCTGGACAATACCTCCCTCACTTCACCTTGTAGCTCCCTTACTCCCTCACCATCACACCCTCCCTCCACCACCACTCTCTCCCTACATTCCTCCCACACATCTCTTTACATGCTTTATGGATTGTGTGTGTGTGTGTGTGTGTGTGTGTGTGTGTGTGTTATACCAGGAGAAGGTGGTACAACAAGCCAGACCACTGTGTGAACATTTGCCTGCCTGTGGTCGTATGTGTGTGTGTGTGTGGGGGGGGGGGGGTGAGGGGAGAGGAGGGGGACAGCATACATCCATTTATCCAGCACGAGGAGCTTTGCCAAAAAACCGAGGGGATGGCTTGTGACGTCATGAGGGCGGGCTGTGACGTCAGAGCACCAGTAACATGACGTCATCACAAGCTCTTCAATGGTGCACTAGTATCAACTGAGGTGTTAGTTAACTTTAGATTCTTTGGAGAGTAAATTGGTGAACGACTAATTCCTTCAAACTATGCCACGAAACAAAGATATCCTTCAATAAAATTACATTAAGGTCATCTGTTTTCTGACATTTTTTGAAGGAATCACAGACCTTCCAATTCAAAAAAAAATTCTCTCTAATGGCTAATGGTACAAAAATATTCTATATTTATTCATTTAAATTGTTCGTGAATTTTGATCATATATTGTGAATTAAAATATGTCTGAGCTACTGCAATTATCAAGACCACTTTCCCTCCTTCCTTAATCGTCTTATTCGTCTATGTGGTTTGTTTTGTGCCTCTGCCTACCAACCATCCGAGTCAATTATGTTAGGTTGCTATGGTTAATTTACTGTTACACTGGATAATAATTAACTCTACTTAAATCACACTCTCCGACCCGCCTCGCATGTTTATACTAATTTATTTATAATTTTTTACGTTATCGTAACTGGACTCGCTATCACTTTCCCTATTTTCCTAAACCTACTCGCATCACCTTAATTCCAAATACCTTATCTCCACGAATCCTATACATATAGTAGTGAGTCAGTCGTTGACGTGAGCTGATGTGGTTCGATATGAAGAGGAAATAATTATGCTGTCAAAACTACACAGAGTATAAAGGGACCCTTTCAGTAACGTCAATCATCACTATAGCCAATCTATAGTCTACGGTCTGCCTACGCCAGGTTTCACCACACCAACACCCAACACCCAACACCCACCCTCCTACCCATCAATGCTCGTGTGCTCCTCATCAACACACACACGCAAACAGGCACTAGAGACATTGTTGAGTTGTCTGTATTTCAGGGCTTATAACTATGTCGGTGCTAGTGCGTCCAGTGTGTGTGTTGTGCCCTGGTCATTGTAGGTACAAAGAAATATATGCGTATGTGTGTGTGTGTGTGTGTGTGTGTGTGTGTGTGTGTGTGTGTGTGTGTATAAAGGGATAGTCAGGTCACGTTTCCAATTTATGGTACACATCGTATTGAAACGGATGATATATGATACTGACGTACCCCTCCCCTCCACTCCCCCTCTAAAAAAAAATATATGTATATATATATATATATATATACACATACACTGTACATAAAGAACGAGTGAGAGATGAACTGATGCTTTCATTTCCACCACCACCACCACCACCACACAATAGCCCGTGACATTTGCAAAATTTATTTTTCCATTTAATTTTTTTTTGTTTCAGTGTGGCACCATTTCCTCTGGTGGTTAATAATACCTCATGTGATCGGTCATTGGAATTACTATATACCTAACTCCCTTCCCTTCACACCAACTAGATGTAGATGTTTAACATTTTTTTATCGGCTCGTGTTGGTCGGTTTTTATATTTAGGCCTATACAGTACAGGTATATTATATACTTTTTTTTGGCTTATGGTATTATTATCATTATTATTATCGTTATTATTATCATTAAAATTATTGTTATTATTTTCATTATAATTATTGTTATTATTATTATTTGTTATAATTATTATTATTTGTTATTATTATTATCATTATTATTATTATTTGTTATTATCATTATTATTATTATTATTTGTTATTATCATCATTATTATTATTATTGTTACTACGGTGGTGAGTGACAAAAGGTGATGACGGTGTGATTACAAGGTGCTGAAAGTTATACTGTAGAATAAGAAAGGAAGAATGAAGGAGTGAAGATGACAACAACGAAGGATGTAAAGTGAGGGAGGGGTAGAATGAGGGAACACGATGAGGGAGGAGGGGAGGGAAGCGCTGGTGCATCTTTAAGCCTTAACCTCCCCACCCCCTCTCACTCACTCTCACTCACACTCTCACTCTCTCTCTCTCCTCTGCCCATTCCTCTTTTTCCTCTCCCCCCTCTCTCTCTCTCTCTCTTACAATCCTCTGCCCATTCCTCTCTCTCTCTCTCTCTCTCTCTCTCTCTCTCTCTCTCTCTTTCTCTCTCTCTCTCTCTCTCCACCTCACCTCTCTTTATCACTGACTGTCTCTCCCATAACGATACTTCGTCACTTTCCCCTTCTCTCTCCCTCTCTCTCTCTCTCTTATTGTCTTTACCTTTTCTCTTCTCCCCACGCCTATCTCCTCTCCTCGCCCCCCTTCCCCCACTCTCTCTATTAACACAAAACTCTCTTGGGTTAATTGTACATAATTTTAATGAAACTGTATATATTACAGTGCATTACAAAGAACCTCCTAACACACACACACAACCAGTAGTCCATAAAATAAGCTCTAAACGCAAGTGACATGATCGTATCGAGTTTGTTCCTTGCTCAATCTGTAATGAAACGAACGAATGGTGAGTTTCCTTTCATTGCCTCCAGTCATACAACTTTATTTTTATTATAGCCTACTGGAGCTCTTTACCAATACACAGTGGAGAGAGAGAGAGAGAGAGAGAGAGAGAGAGAGAGAGAGAGAGAGAGAGAGAGAGAGAGAGTGTGTGTGTGAATCCTATGACCCTTCAGCTAGCCACCTTCTCTCACGCACAACTAGTCAACAAAATTATCCTTCCCTTAACTTTTGTCTCCAGTCCTATTCATTCTCTCTCTCTCTCTCTCTCTCTCTCTCTCTCTCTCTCTCTCTCTCTCTCTCTCTCTCTCTCTCTCTCTCCTTTCCATTACTCCCATTTATCTTATTGTTTTCACTCTATCCTTCATCCCCTTCATCATGACATTTCCCTCCTCTTTCCCACTTGACTGTCTCCAATAAGTTTCAATATTATAAAAGTGATTCATAAAAAAAAAAAAAAAAAAACCTACTGACGTCATTTCAATCATTTTTCTCTGACTATACCACCAGATGAGTTTTCTTGTCCTTAGAGAGCGAATACGAATGTTGACGTCCACAGGTTAAACAATTATATCAATATTTTAACTCGTGCACAACATCTTACGTCTATCTTACGTCTATCTTACATCTGCACAACATCATACGTTTATTATGACGGTACTAGCACCAAACGATTTTGTGATACTAACTAAAATGAGACTATAAAACAAAAGTCTAGGTAGGATACACAAAGAATTCTATTTGAGATTTTATAACGTATGGACACAATAACACAATTCTTTTTTCCCCCTTTGAACAGTCCAAAAATTCCCCAACGAACTAACTAATTCCAATGGAGGTCTAAATTTTGTGCATTTATATTCTGTCTCTAGGTATTCGAAGCACACCTGAATACTTATTAGTGCTCGTGACTGTACATAATAAATAAGAACGAATACAACCAACGTTCCATGTACCTTCCTTACCCTGAACGTGACTCATCTCATAATGTATAAAATTATGATGGGGGGCAGGATGTCATTAATTAAACTCGGTCTTTCCTTGAGTTGTTTTAATATAATTTGCTACACTTCCACCACAGGTCACACACACACACACACACACACACACACACACACACACATACATGGACAACACTGGTATTTTTGTAGAGTATAAAATAATATATAACATTCAACTTTCCATTCATTTCTGTTCGTTTCCCCTATCCAGCCCAGCAGCAGCAGTGGACTATATAAACGTTATCATGATGGTGATAGTGACAGCACAAGCCGACAAATATTTCTGGTGAAAACTGCAAAACCTCATCAGAGGAAAATTATTTAAGTCCTTTGTGATCGTCTGCTTTAATTTATGCATCTTGTAAAAATTAAAGTAACGTTATTCAACACATTTAATATTACGATATCTTGTTAAAAACTTACAATATAAAAAATAATGACCACTTCTAAAACTACCATTACTATATTAATACTATCATATCGATACTAACATTCAACTACTACTACAACAACCAATACTACTACTACTACAACAACCAATACTACTACTATTACAACTACTACTACAACAACCAATACTACTACTACAACTACAACCAATACTACTACTACTACTATTACAACCAATACTACTAAACTATAACTACAAAGACTGTAACTACCACAATCATTGTTGAAATATGATAGCACACACCACGTGTTTAAATCCTGCACCGGCCCACTTCACCCTCCACTTCTCTCATATAGCAAACCCCTCTCTGTCTTTCTCCTCTTACCTCTCCCCTCCTTTCTTACTCCCCCTTTCCATTTCTCCCGCTGCGCTCCTTCCTTCCTTCCTTCCTTCTCCCTATACCCACTCACTCTTCCCTCCCCACTAGGCTAGACTCCCTAAGGAAAGATTCACATAAAAGTAAAACAATGGTAGAGAGAAAGAATATAAGAGAGAGGCGAGTGAAGGTGAAGAAAGAAATACGAGGGGCGTGAGACGGAGGCAAGAGGAAAAGGGATGTGGGAGAGGAAGTGAAGAGAAAGGTGAGAGAAAGGTAAGAGGGGAGTGAGAGTAACCCGAGCCGTACCGAAGTCACCGAGGAGAGAGAGAGAGAGAGAGAGAGAGAGAGAGAGAGAGAGAGAGAGAGAGAGGGGAAGGGAGGAGAGGTGGGTTAGTTCGTAGGGAAACCTCTTCAGTGTGAGTGTGTGTGGTCAGTGACGTGGGGAGGAAGAGGAGGGAGGGAGAGAAGGGAGAAGAGGGAGGGGTAGAGGAGGGAGGGAGAGAAGGAAGTAGAGGGAGGGGTAGAGGAGGGAGGGAGAGAAGGGAGAAGAGGGAGGGGTAGAGGAGGGAGGGAGAGAAGGAAGTAGAGGGAGGGGTAGAGGAGGGAGGGAGAGAAGGAAGTAGAGGGAGGGGTAAAGGAGGATGGGAAAGTCAGCCAGGGAGGGACGGTAGAGATTAGTGTGGGAAGCAAAGGACGGAAATAATGTGAAGGGTAGAGAAGAGGAGGATAAGTAAAATAAAAAGATAAAAAGTACACCAGTAAAACACACACACACACACACACATACACAAAGGTTACCATTATTCCATGTAAGAGATATGCGAGAAATAGAAAGATTAGAGAAAGGAGAGAGAGAACAAATTGGGATCATCTGAAAGGATGTAAAGCAGTAAAGAAAAATGAGGAAGGGTATGGCAGGAGAGAGAGAGAGAGATAGAGATAGAGATAGAGATAGAGATAGAGAGAGAGAGAGAGAGAGAGAGAGAGAGAGAGAGAGATGATGATAGAAGTATATAAGGAAAAATGGGAAAGGTATGAGTGTATGTGTGTGTGAACCAGTAAAGGAGACCTAACCAACAACCATGAAATTACTACCACTACTATACCACTACGGTACTACCATACAACGGTACCCACTACACCACTATCATTCTTACCACTACTTGCAATAATCAACACCCATTACCAGTCAACACTCAACAGTAATCACTATTATATCTATCTATATCTATCTATCTATATCTATCTATCTATCTCTATATCTCTCTATATATCTATCTATATCTATTACCACAACTTCCTTCACTATTACTATAAAGCTGCTTCCCACGAATTACACACATTATCACTACCTACCACTATTACCCATTATAAAATAAACTACTATGTTACTACCAATACCAAAAACTACCACAAACACACGACTATTCGACCACTACCTCAAACAACTGTGTCACTACCATAACTACCACAATACGAGCACTAATAAACAAAAACACTGCTACATCAACCAATACAAGAGAACCTCACCTACCACAACTAGTACAACCAATATCACAACGAATAGGACCTACCAAACTGCATCTCTTTCACAAACACTGAACTCTATTTATATAGTACAGCTACATCATAACCACAACAGCAATCACAACACTACCACAACCACTATGAAAACCACACTACTACCACAACCATACCACCATAAAAAAAAACACTACCACAACAATCACAACAATCATCAAATCCACAACAACTACCATCAACACTGCTACCACAACCATACCACCATAAAAATCACAATACCACAACAACCACACATCCACAGCAACTATCATCACTACCACAACCACCATCACCACTACCACAACCATCACCACTACCATAACCATCACCACCACACTACGACAACCAACTCAGAGCAGCAAGGGTGGGTCTATTGATCAGGGTTCTGGTGGCTGGTAAGGCAAGCACACTGGGGCAAGGGGAAATAGGGAGGCAGAGTGCAGAGAAAGAGTGAGAATAGGGAGTCACAGTGGCCGAGAATAAATGGAGGAATAGTGGAAGGAGGAGGAGTGGCTTGTGAAGGGAAGACAAAGGAAGATGGGATAGAAGAGAGGGTAAAGAATAGGGAAGTGGGAGAGGCAGCAGGGAGAGAATAGGGAGGCAATGCTGGCTAGCAAGGGAAACACAAAGGAAGACGGGATAGGAGAGAGAGATACGAAAATAGGGAGGTGGGATAGAATCTGCAAGGAGAGAATAGGGAGACATACTGGGTGTGGGAAGGGTGGCTGGAGGGGAAAGACAAAGGAAACAGAGACAATAACATAATAGGGATGCTGTAAGTGAGAAAGGGGAGTTACGAAAATAGGGAGGTGTGACAAAAGGCGAGAAAAATAGGTAGGCCTAATCTGCATGAGACATAAGAGGCATGGAGAGAATTGGGAACGAGGGAAAGAAACGACGAGAGGACAGGAGAGAAACGAGAATAGGGAAGGAAGATGGAAGAGAGAATAGGAAATTAGGCAAGACAATGGCAGGGGGAGAATGGAGAATTGGAGGAAATACATAAGGACAGAGAAAAAAAAATAATGCTAATAATATATATACAAGAAAGCGTTAAATGAAATGGATAGACCAGTGATGAGAGATTAAGAGAAACTGGAAAAATAAAAATGGGAAGAGGGAGAACGAAAAAAGAACGAAAAAATAAGAGGGAGGGAAATGGTTGGAAAACAAATATACCAAGATTATTTGACATAGGCCTACTGTAAAAGCATACTATAAAACTGAGGTTATAGGGAGGGAGGGAAATGGTTGGAAAGCAAATATACCAAGATTTTTTTGACATACTTTAAAAGCATACTATAAAACTGAGGTTATAGGAGGGAGAGAAGATTTTTTGACATACTTTAAAAGCATACTATAAAACTGAGGTAATAGGAAGGCGCTAGCTATTTACCCTTTACCTTACCACCATGGAATGTTTGCATGTAGGGAGGAGGTTTTTGGTACTTGGATTACCAGGAGGGGAGGAGAAAATTCACTCTACCACTTACTGTACTAACCTAGAACTCCGAGGCTGTGGGGGAGAGGGGAGACGAGGGGAGAGAGGGGAGACAAGGGGAGAGGGGAGACAAGGGGAGAGGGAGACAAGGGGAGAGAGGGGAGACGAGGAGAGGGGAGACGAGGAGAGGGGAGAGAGGGGAGACGAGGGGAGAAGGGGAGGCGAGGAGAGAGGGGAGACGAGGAGAGGGGAGACAAGGGGAGAGGGGAGACAAGGAGAGAGGGGAGACGAGGGGAGAGGGGAGACTAGGGAAGCCACGAACAAAGGAAAGATATGAATAAGGGAGAGGGAAAAGGCACAGGAGGGTGGAACAGGGAGGAAGGAAGAGACAAAGTTGAGAAAGGGAGAACGCGAATGAGGATGAGGGGAGAAGTAAGAGGAGAAGTAAGAGATGGAAGTAAAGAGTGAGAGGGGGAGGAGGAGGTAGCTGGAAATTAGAGGGAGGGAAGAAATGATGTAGATGGGAAAATATAGAGGGAGGAATAGAAAGATAGGTGGTAGGGCGGGGGAAAAATAGAGGTTGAAAGCGAGGAGAGTGAAAAACAGGGAAGGACGTAGAAAGAGGAATGAATAGAAGGGGAAAAAGGATGAGGGAAGAGGTCGGAGGAGAGAAAGATGAGGGATAGAATAGAGATGGAAGCTGGAATGAATGATGGGAGAGAAGGAAGAGAGAAAAATGAGAGAATAGAGAGGGAAGCTGGAAGGAATGATAGTAGAGAGGGAGGGAGGAAAGGAAGAGATTGAGGGAGGAGAGGGAGAGGGAGGAAAGGAAGAGAGGGAGGGTGAATTGACCTACAGAAATTGCCATGACTCAGTCC
Source organism: Petrolisthes manimaculis (assembly GCA_034508575.1). Taxonomy (NCBI): domain Eukaryota; kingdom Metazoa; phylum Arthropoda; class Malacostraca; order Decapoda; family Porcellanidae; genus Petrolisthes; species Petrolisthes manimaculis. The sequence goes on along the minus strand of JAWZYT010000654.1, from coordinate 8,739 downwards.
AGTACAATACAATACAATACTCTACTCTGCTCTACTCCCCTCCCTTCTCCATCCATCCCTCACTCCAATCTTCCCTGTTCTACCTCCTCCCCTCCCTTCTCCAATCTTCCCTCTTCTACCTCCTCCCCTCCCTTCTCCATCCTTCCCTCACTCCAATCTTCCCTCTTCTACCTCTACCCTCTCACCTCCACATCCCTTCCTCACTCCAATCTTCCCTGTTCTACCTCCCCCCCTCCCTTCTCCATCCTTTCCTCTTCTACTTCCTCCCCTCCCTTCTCCATCCTTCCCTCACTCCAAACTTTCCTCTTCTACCTCTCCATATCCAAACTTTCCTCCATTTAGGCCTACTTCTCCATCTCCAAACTTCCTTCCTCTATCAGTCTATCTCCAATTTCCCTCCTCTCTCTCTCCAAATTCCTCTTCCCTTCCATCTCCACTTTCTCTCCTCTCCTTTCCTTGCCTTCAAACTTCCTTTTTCTTCCTTCGTACACCTACAAACTTTCTTTCCCTTTCCCTTATTTCCTAACTTCTCTCCTCTTCCTTTCCAAATATCTCAAAACTTGCCTCCTTTATCTGTCCATAACAACAGACTTTCCTCCTCTTCCCTTCCATACCTCCAAACTTCAACCCAGCCCCCCTCTTTATCTCGTTCCCCTTCCCCTTCTCTCTAATTCCCTTTCCACTCTCCTCTCCTCTACTACAAATGTATCTTTTATCCCCTTGACACTCTCCCTCCCTCTCCAGTCACATCTGTCTCTCCCCCTTTTCCTCCTCCCCTTGCACTCTTCCAATTTTCCTCCTCGCCGTCCACTTTCCTACTTTCGTTCACCTACTCTATTGCTTTGTATCTTCTATATATTTTATCCCCCATTTTTCATGCCTCCTTCCTCCTCATAAGTTTTCTTTTATCAATTCTCCTATTCCCCTTTCTTACTACATTTATATCAACATCCCCCTTTTCATTATTTCCCTCCTTCCATGTATCCCATCTTCATTTTTCACGTAGCTTTCTCATCCATCTCTTTTCCATTCTATTACCTTCCCTAACGAATCTATTCTCAATCATCTTCTCTTCACCAATAACATACAACCTTTTCCTCTTCCTTCCCTCACGTACTGGTATCTATTCTCAATCACCTTCTCTTCACCTATAACATACAACTCTTTTCTTTTCCTTCCCAAACGTATTTATTTTCTCGTCGTGATCTCCCCTCCCACTCTCTGTCCTCCTCGTCGCCTCACCTGAATGTACCGTATGTACCTTAACACACACACCCACACACACACACCCTCCCACTCTCCCCCTTCCCCCAAACCATGCAACTCTGGCTTACATTACCTGCAAGAACTTTATGTTGCAGTGGGTCAGTGCATGGACAGAGACAAAGTGGAACAAGGTGACACACACACACACACACACACACACACACACACACACACACAAACCTTGTCCTGATTCAGTGTTAAGGTCTTCTAACTTGTCCCATCTCACTTCATACTCTTACTTACTCCTGTGCAAAATTATTCCCTCAACCAATTGTAGTACCTGTATTCATCAGTTGGAATAGCAGAACCAGTCAGCCTCGATCAGGACCAATACGTATGTTGCTGTTTTCAGGTCCTTCTTGGCTTCCCTTTCCTCTTCACACAATCCCACCCTCAATAAACCTGGATCTTCTCACCCTTTCCCATCCTGATCCAACCAGTTTTATTCCTCCCCCTTTCTACTAAATATACAATAACCTCGCCCTGCTCTCCTTCACACAACCACAAAATCAAATCCCTCGCTGAGCACCTTACGAATTCCCACTCCCACATGTACCCTTGCACCAAACACAACCAACTATACAATCCTATAAGCTCCTCCACACTATCCTCAAACCACTACACCTACCACTACATCAGTCATGCCCTGTACCCTGTCCCGTTCAACCAACTACACCATTCTAAATTCTCCTTCCCACAATCCCCATACCATCCACCACCACCATCACCACCAATACCAAAGCCAATTCTTCACTCTTCCCCACCACGCCCCACCCAACTCAACCCCACCCCTCCCCCTGGTGAAGCCTGAGAAAGCATGTTGCGTGGTACAAATATGCACGTGTTGATCCTCGCTGTTCTGGTGTCATGAGCGGACCATTTTAACTAAATAATTCAATAATATCCCTGCGTTCCTTGTTTTTCCAGCAGAGATTGCTACTCCTTCTCTTTTGTCTCCCTGTTAGGCTGTGTGTGACTCTGACTGATGTGCTTTTGTGTGTGTGTGTGTTTGTTTGTTTGTATCTGGTCTTGATCACGTGCTGGACACATGCTCACCAACTGTTACCCTCCCGGAATGAGCTCAGAGCTCGTAGTGACCGATCTTTAGGTAAGACTGGAACCTATTTCCACACACCGAGATAGCGAGGTCACAACTCCTCGACTTACGTCCCGTACCTATTCTCTGCTAGGTGAACAGGGGTTACACATTTAAGGAAACAATCCCAAATTGTCTCCACCCGACCGGGGATTCGAACCCAGGACCTCTCGGATGTGAGCCGAGCGCGCTAACCACTACCTACACCACCGGGCTTTTGTGTGTGTGTGTGTGTTTAATCAATGGTTCCAGAAGGGTCGCTATTATCACCCAGCTTCCGGGAACCATATTCATAATCAACCCTGAATGAAAACAACGTTAGAGAAGATTACAACACTCACTGCTACCACTATCCACTACCATAACTATCACCATCATTCATTATAACACTGTTCCTATCACCATCTTTCACTACCACCACTTACTATCACCATCATTCATTATAACACTGTTCCTATCACCATCATTCACTACCACCACTTCCTTCTACTATCTTTCATAACCATTACTACTTATTACCACTGCCCTCTTACTACCAAAACTCACTACTACCATCACTACTACCATCATCCGTTGTAACCACTATTTCCTATTCCTGAGACAATAATGTAGGCTACCACAACTATCAACACCATCACCATAAAGTTAACTACCATCATACTCACTTATTACCATAAATTCATCACCATACCCACTGCCAACCTTTATCGTCACCATATACATCACACCAGCCACTATATTGCAAATACATTTACCACCACAATCACCAAGTTTACAACAATACTTTCACACCACACTTACCACATTACTATTCACCACAATTTCCACACCTACCACCACCAATATTACCACACCACCCATCACCATCACCACCACCACAATTACCACACCACCACCACAATTTGCACACTTCCCACCACCACCACCACAGTTTCTATAGACATATTCACACCTGCCTGGGGGCCACAGGTGAGGAGCAAGTGGTAGGTGCTATTTTGGTGGTGTTCTCAGTCAACACTCTACCACCACCCTCTCTCTCTCTCTCTCTCTCTCTCTCTCTCTCTCTCTCTCTCTCTCTTATACACAAATTAACAACATACATTCCACACTCGTTCTCTCAACCAACATTCCACATTACTAAAATGGCTACCACAATTCCTCATACCCACTACCTACACCTTGTATTATTACCCTTTCCACCCACCACTTTTAACCTCACTCTCTCCTTAGACCGTCCCTTCTAACTTTCTCACCCCTTCTCATTTTGCTCCTCCTTATCCACCTACTTCCTTCACTTCTCTACTACTCCTTACTTCCATTTATCATCCTCTCTGCTTAATCTTTACCTCGCCCTCTGCTACTACCATCCCCCTTCCCTAACTACTTTCTCCCAACTCATATACTTCCCTAACCAGTCCTTCTCACCATATTCTTTATCTACTTCACTCTTTCCTCCTTCCCTTCGTCCACTCTTCCTACCACTTTCCTCTTCATCCCCTCCTTCCCCTTGTCTTTCGTACATTGTTTCCTTCCCCTTCCTCACCCTCCTCTTACGTACTTCACCCCCCCCCTTACACCCCACCAGGTCTCTCATCTACTGCACGGAAAAGCATGCAAATTATACCAAATAATTTTGTACTGCATGACAGGACCACACGCTACATACATTATTATACTAAAGCCACTGCCACCTCCATAACCACCACTACTACCATCACCACTCCTGCTATTTTTACCACCACTGCAGTACCATTATCACCACTAACATCATTATTACAACCACCACCCCCCTTTACCCTCATAATTACCACCACTACCATCATCAATACCACCACTACCACCATCATAACATACACCATCACCCCTACAACCACCACTACCATCATCATTACCATCCACCACCAGCAGCTGACTGACCGACACATGACGTGGGATCGATACAGGTAAACTCACTACAATTATCAGGACAGGGAAGTAATGCAGGGGGGAGGGGTGGTGGTGGTGTTGATCAGATGGGAAGGGAGGACATAGAGGAGGAAAGGATAAAATATAGGGAGCAAAGAGAGAGGAGTAGTGGGAAGGAAGGGAGGAAGGAAGAAGGGTGGATGGCAGTGGAAGGAGTGTGGTGGGAGAGCGGAGGGGTAAAGTTGGGATAGGAGAGGGTTTAAATAATAGATGGTTAGGTAAAGAAAGAGGAAGGAATGAGGTGGTTTAGCTTTTAGAGTGAGAAAGGATAGGCCTAGAGGAAAGAATAGATGAATGAAGAGGAAATGGGATAGGAGGGAAGAGAAGGGAATGACTGAGAAGGGGAGGGAAGAAATAGGAGGGGAAGGAGGGAAAGGAATCGACGAGGAGGGGAACAGATAGCAGAAAAGAGGGGATTGGAAGAGATGTGAGGGGAAGATTTAAACCTAGAGGGACATCAAGTAAAAGGGAAGAAGGGACGAAGAGTACAAAGAAGAGGAAAGGTCAGCGAGAGGGGAGGCAGGAGACCGGAAGAGAAAAAAGGTTGAATGGATGTTACGAAGGAGAGAGAGAGAGAGAGAGAGAAGGAGAGAAGGAGAGAATGTTGTGTTGTGAAGTACGGTATGTTAAATATTAATAAGGTATAAATGGTATAGTATGGTTTTGTGTGTGTGTGTGTGTGTGTGTGTGTGTGTGTGTGTGTGTGTGTGTGTGTGTGTGTGTGTGTGTGTGTGTGTGTATGTATGTGTGTGTGTGTGTGTGTGTGTGTTTAATGGCTACAGGATACATAGGGGAACCAACAGTGAGAAGGAAAGGTTACAATGCATTATTGATAAACAGCTGGAAGAGTAGCAACACAAAGACACACAAACACACACACACACACACACACACACACACACACACACACACACACACACACACACACACACACACACACACACACACACACACGCACACAGAAAGAGATATATGGGAACAGTGAAGAAAGGAAAGACTGGAAGAACAGATGAGGGAGAGAAGGGTGAGAGACAAGGCAGAAGAGAGTGAGCGAATGGAAGACTGAGGGAAGGGGAGAGAATGAGGTAAAAATGAAGGAGAGGAGAGGAGAGGAGAGGAGAGACATGAAAGGGAGAGTTAAGACCCCGGCGTCAAAACACTTAATGTTTTCTTTACACTTTCTTTATTTTTACTCACACTACTTACTCTCATCTCCTCTTCTTCCCCTTCACTTTTACACTTATCTTAATTTACTACTTACTCTCATTTACACGTCCATCTCTTCTTTTTTTTCTCTTCTCTTTTACATTTATCTTTATTTACTACTTACTCTCATTTACACGTCCATCTCTTCTTTTTTCTCTCTTCTCTTTTACATTTATCTTTATTTACTAACTCTCATTTACACGTCCATCTCTTCTTTTTCCTCTTCTCGTTTACACTTATCTTAGTTCTCTATTACTTTCATTTACACGTCCATCTCCTCTTCCCTTTTACACTTCCTCCTCTTCATCATATTTCCTTTCTTCCCTACTCTTCTCTACATTCCCTACTTATCCCTATTTACTCTTCTCTATACTGCACTCCCTACTCTTTAATTACATTCACAGCTACTCTCTTTACTCCTCCTCTTCTTCCTCTCCTCTCTACATTTCACTCATAAATTGACTTTTTTTTTTCCACATTCACTATATTTCTTTTAAATTTTCACATCAGGAAATTATCTTCTTTTTATACATATTTCTTTATTCTATCTATACTTTCATTTACTCTTTTGTCTTCTTATTCTTCACTGGTTATCACTCCTCTTCATTCACTAGCAACATTTTTCTCCATTCATACTTCCTTCTTTCTTTATTTTCATTACTCTCTCTCTCTCTCTCTCTCTCTCTCTCTCTCTCTCTCTCTCTCTCTCTCTCTCTCTCTCTCTCTCTCTCTCTCTCTTGATGATCCTTCTCCCGCCCCTCTACTATCTCATCTTTTTACTCTTCCTTCCTTCCTCATTACAGGTTCCCCTCGCTCTCTTCTTTCCTCCTACTACTCCCCTCTTTTATTACACCTATCCCTTCTCTCTCTCTCTCTTTCTCTCTCTCTCTCTCTCTCTCTCTCTCTCTCTCTCTCTCTCTCTCTCTCTCTCTCTCTCTCTCTCTCTCTCTCTCTCTCTCTCTAACCTGTTTTCAGACTGATAGAGAATTTCCACGAACCTAAACGGAGCAAAATTTGGACTGACATCGAAAAACAAAGGACGGGGAACGATGGAAATAGTTAGTGAGTTAGTTACCAGTGAAATACAACCAGGAAGGCAGTACAGTACTTTGGATATATTATATTTATTTAAGGGGGAAGTATATACAGCGTTGGTAAATCTAGAGCAACAGATTTCTCTATACTCTTCCAAGCAACAGACCACCATTATTTTTGTCAATCTGATCCTGTTTCCTGGCATACTGTGGAGGAATCAATGGGCCCCAATGTACCAAAAGTAAATTAGGCCTACCCCCTTAACATATACTAAATAGGCTACTCCTAAAACTACAAACACTATATCTACCGTAAATTCCCTGATCGATTCGTGGGTTAATATCAGTTTATATTTTCACAAACATCCAAAGCCTAAAAAACTAAATTAAATAACCCACAAACACATGGCCAAGCAGGTCTCACACCACACACACACTGGAAACAAGAATATATAGTCACTCTAATATAGGAGTACAATTCCCTTATAGTCAATGGGTAAATGTAGCGTATAATGACGTATAGTACTACTGCCTTGTGGGGGCCGAGTCTGGTGATGCACGTGACGAATCCTCCAATCCTATTATATGCCTTTAGGGGAAAGAGAAATATCCTATTGTATTAATGGAACTGACATTTATTATAGGGTAATATCTCTCCATCATCCTCAGAGCTATAAGGTACCGTACTGGTGGTTGTTTCGTATTGCTTGTACAGAATGGGAGCTACGTAAGGAATGATGTCAGTCTCTCCATGCAGTCTTTCTATATCAACCATTTATGTTTGTTTATGCTTATATTATTTATTCTACTCGCTCTGTATATATTTATCTGTCCATCCTTCTATACCAGTTTATATTCATCTCTATCGATCTTTCCGTCTACTATATCGATGTGTGTATATGATTGTCTAATACTGTACTCTAATTCTATCATACTGTTCAGACCCCTCCTACTAATCTACTATTCCCTATCTCTCATTTACCCCCATTCAATGTCCTCATTTTCTCTCCCTTTTCCCCTCCCCTATCTATTTTCATTTCCTCCTCCCACCCTTCCACTCACCATTACTTCCTATTACATACCCTCATTATCTCTCCCCTTGCCATCTCTATCTGTTTACATTTTCTCCTCCCTGCCTCCCTTTCAACATTACTTCACATTCCACTCCCTCATCATATCTCCCACGTTACCCCCACCATCTCCTATCCTCTCCCACTATCTCCTATCCTCCCCCACCATTCCCATGTTCCCCACCATTTCCTCTCTAGCTCCCCAGCATCTCCCAACATCCCCCCACACAGGGGGCCGGAATCAACACGAGTCGTAGTCTCCCAAAACATCCGACGAACCCCGACAAACAAGTCACACCAATCCTCCCACAACAACAACAACGACGACGACGATGACGATGACAAACACAACAACAATGACAAGCTACCATGGAGTAACAACATTCACAGCAGTACCATATTGAAGTGGAGTGTATACGGGAATTTATTTTCTGCTTACGTCAGAAAAGGAATTATTTCACCAGACTATATCATTATACACTGCATAACACGTCCACTACTCTTATAAAGAGATATAGGCTGTTTGCTAGAGTAGTTTGAAATAATCAGTAGCCCACAAATTCAATACATAATAAATGGACACTTGAATAATTAATAGATCATCCTTTATTGAACAGCAACTCACATCATAATATATTAAAGCCTCATATATCGTAATGGCATGTGAAAGATACGGTTCAATATAGCGTATAGCCTTATTGGGTCGTAATATCACCAGCCGTAACCAACCAATCATAGACAAAGGGAACAGAGACGTAACAGGAACCAACCCATCAATACAGAGCGGCGGGGAAAGCACAGGGTGTTCACATTTGCATTATAGGATGATCGTAATTGAAGTCTGTATATTCTCTCTCTCTCTCTCTCTCTCTCTCTCTCTCTCTCTCTCTCTCTCTCTCTCTCTCTCTTTTATCCTTCATTCCCTTCTCTCTTCTTTTATTTTTATTTTCTTCCACCCTCTTTGTTTGTCTCATTTCATTCACTCATTTTCTTCTACCTTGTTTTCCAATTCTCGTCTTCCCCTTCCCCTTCAGTCTCTTAGTTGGTACAAGTGGCTCCCCCCCTTCCCCCCCCCTTTACCTCTAGGATAGGGTTCGAGGTG
>JAWZYT010000653.1:92500-112688 GCA_034508575.1 Petrolisthes manimaculis | reverse complement strand
CTCCAATACTCCCTCCCTTGCCTTCATTGTGTGTGCAAAGTTAATAATGTAGAGGGGGAGGAGAGGTAACGGTATGTGGTCGATAATTCCTTCTATCGGGCTCCAATATATGGTGAACCAATAACATTTGTAGATTGGCACGTAGGAAGGAGGAGGAGGAGGAGGCTGTTGGTGGTGAAGGAGGCTGTTGGTGGTGGTGAAGGAGGGTGTTTGTGGTGGTGTTGGAGGAGGATGCATGTGTTGGAGGTGGTGATAAAACGTAGGAGACTTATGGTGGTGGTGGTGTTGGTGAAGAAGGTTGGTGTAGGTGGATATGGTGGAGGTGGAGGTGAAGAAGGTTGGTGTTGGTGGACATGGTGGAGGTGGTGGTGGTGGGGAGAAAAGGTTGGTGTAGGTGGACATGGTGTAGGTGGAGGTGGTGGTGGTGGAGGTGGTCAAGAGGGTTGGTGGTGGTGGTGGTGGAGGTCAAAACGTGGGCACCTTAGTCTACCTAGGAACGTCGGCTTTTGGAAAGAACATGAGAGCAAACATTTAAGAACGCGAGTCTTTTAGTCTACCTGTGATGATGTAAGAACGTAAGCCAAGGTCCCACGAGATCCATTTGGTGTGTGTGTGTGTGTGTGTGTGTGTGTTGTGTGTGTGTGTGTGTGTGTGTGTGTGTGTGTGTGTGTGTGTGTGTGAATTGTCCGGACTGACAAGATAATTTTCTATTAAACCTTCAGAAACATAATAACTCCCTCCATCTTCCTGCAAACCCTTCCGTCCAACTTCATCATTACACACACACACACACACACACACACACACACACAACACAACACAACACAACAGACAACACAACAGACAACACAACAACACACACACTACACAGAATTTTTACACACACACACACACACAGTACAAGACAACAGAACAACACCCACACAACACACACACACACACACAAATATTTTAAACCCTGACAGTACTGAAGGTGTGTTATGGAATCCACTGAGTTTATCCCAGGTTGGTTTTTAGGGGACGTTTCTTGAGTGTCGTACCCAAACGGACCCACTCTGTACACGAATAATTAATGGATGGTAGTCGGTGTTTCATTTACCCGTATGTCTTGGGAAGGATTATTTAAAAAAAAAATCATAAAAATAGAAATAAAGGAAATAATAAAAAGAAAAAAATAATATATTATAAATATCTTGAATCTAAAACAATCTTTTGAATCTTAAATAAAATCTCTTAAATCTAAAAAAATAATAACTCTAATTCGAAAAAAAAAAAATCGAATCTAATAATCTAAATAAATCTCTTGAATCTTAAAATATTCCAGAATCTAAAAATACCTCAATCTAAATCTAAATAAATAATAAGAGGAGGAGGAGGAGGAAGGAGAAGGAGGAGGATATAATTATGTATGTACACCCACACCCACACAATCACTCCAAGATATACACACACACACACACACACACATATATCACTCGAAACTAACTCGAAACGGAGGTGGAGGAGCTATGTACAAACACACACAATCACTGCAAGCTATGTACAAACATACACGCACACATATATAACTCGAAACTAGGCCACACAAACACACACACACACAGGAGCTATGTAACACACACACAATCACTCCAAGCTACACACACACACACACACACATCACTCGAAACTAGGCTACACACACACACACACACACACACACACAGGAGGTGGAGGAGGAGGTGCCAGCTATCCATCTATCTTATTTTATGACATCATATCACATTATATTTTCCACCATCACCATCACCATCCTGTCCACTCCATCATCATCAATGTTTATCATCACTGTCCTTATTTTTTTTTTATCATCACCATCATCAGTATTATTATTATTATAATTTTTACCATCATGAACACCAGTATCATTTTTAGTATCATTATTATTATTATTGTTGTTATTATTATTATTATTATTATTATTATTATTATTATTACCATCAATAACAACAACTACAACACTATTCAATCATTTCTGTTTCACTCTCCGCGTTACAACTTTCTAAAAAAAAAAACACACACACACTTTAAAAAAAAATTCAATCCCTGTAACATTTGGAACACTAACCTTTGTGCATGTAACATTAGGGAATATATACATGGAAGGCAGGTAAAACACTTGGTGAACCTTTCCCCCTTGCATTCAACATTAAAGGTGACAACACATTCTCTCATCTCATTCCCAAGTTTGTACGTACGAGGAGTAGCTTTGCAAACTCAACTTGCAACATTTTTGACACTCCAACTTGCTGCAACATTTTGATATCACCCGAGGAACGTGCAACATTATGGAGGTAGTAAAAATTTTGGTGCATACATTAGAGTGCTTTGATTCCTCCAAAGTATGTAAGGAAACATAAAGATCAGATTAACATTACCTACAAAAAATATATATCCTGTTGTTTGGAATGGTTTGGAGGAGTCAGTTGCTCAAGATTTTATCAGATTTAATTAAGGAAACAGTGATAATCATATGCTATAAAAATAAGATAATTATAATTTAGTTTCGTGACATATTACGATAATTATTATTATTATTACTATTATTATTATTATTATTTTTACTATTATGATTATTATTATTATTATCATTATTACTATTATGATTATGATTATTATTATTACTATTATGATTATTATTATTATTATTATCATTAATACTATTATTATTATTATTATTATTATTAATATTTTTATGGGGATTTCTTTTATATATTTTTCGTGAGAATTATTGGAAACTGAAGCCCTCCCCCCCCCCCCACCCCCCCCTCACCCTCCTTGACCTCTTCCTCCACCCCCCCCCTCCCCTCCTTGACTCCCTTAAGCACTGACACTCCCCTAATCTCAGGAAGAATGGGACTAAGGCTGGATGAACAATGCACGCCTCTTAGCTCATCACTCCTTGCTATATACACACACACACACACATTAATCCTCGCTATACACACACACACACACACACATTAATCCTCGCTATACACACACACACACACACACATTAATCCTAGCTATACATACAGACACACATTAATCCTCGCTATACATACAGACACACATTAATCCTCGCTATACATACAGACACACATCAATCCTCGCTATACACACACACATAACTTCTATTTATATAGTTATAGCCTACACACTAACTAACACACACATATTTATCACTCGAAACTACACACACACACACACACACACACACACACACACACACACACACACACACACACACACACACACACACACACACACACACACACACACACACACACACACACACACACACACACACGGGTCTAGGTAAAATGGCCTCTTTTGTCTCCCTCACCATTCTTTGTCTTTTTTTTTAACCTTTCTTTAAATATTTTCGTGTGTTTTTATTTTTTATTGTCATTATGTTTTATTTTTATTTTTATACTGACAGGGTGCCCCACATAGGCTAATCTCTTCTCTGTACGATTTTTTTTTCTTTTTAATTGTCGTGTGTTTATATATGTATTTTTTTTTTGTACATATAGTGCACATATCTCCTTTTCTCTTGAATGTTTGTCCAAGAGTGAAAGAGAAAAGTCTAAGTGTTTTATTTATCTCTTTTTTTCTGTTTTCATTCATATTCGTTGATTTGACGTCGATAGAAAGTCAGTCAGTCAGTCAGTCTCTCTCTCTCTCTCTCTCTCTCTCTCTCTCTCTCTCTCTCTCTCTCTCTCTCTCTCTCTCTCTCTCTCTCTCAACACAAACACAACACAACACAACAACCTGGCCAACCTGGTGTGGTCGTCGCCCATTTCGGTGTGTATGAATCAACATTGTCGCGTCTGAGTCACTGGGAAATGGAAACTGGCTCTTTCCTTTCAGTGGCTGTCAGGTGTTTTAACAAGGGATCGTTTATGGGCGAAATGAGTGTGTGGTGAGGGCCATTGTCTGCTTGGAAACGTGACCTGGACAAGTGTCGTGCTACCACTACTAAGGTTTGTTTTCTGTAGGTCGTGATGGTTATAGAACTGAAGAGGATGGACCCTAGAGAGAAAGATAGAATTGATAGATAGAACTGAAGAAAAGAACCCTGTATAAAGAGTAAGAGAGAAGTGATGGGTGGATAAAACTCGAAAGATAGGTCCCTACAGTAGAGAGAAAAAGAGACATGATGGATAGAACTCAAAGAGAACCCTATAGAGAAAAAGAGAAGTGATGGATAGAATTCAAAGGATGGACCCTAGAGAGGAAGAGAGAAGTGATGGATGAAACTGAAGAGGAAGATGGAGGAAAACACTTGGCTTGAAAGACCCTGTAGAATGAGAGAAAACTAATGGATAGAAATTAGAGTGTGTGTGTGTGTGTGTGTGTGTGTGTGTGTGTGTGTGTGTGTGTGTGTGTGTGTGTGTGTGTGTGTGTGTGTGTGTGTGTGTGTGTGTGTGTGTGTGTGTGTGTGTGTGTGTGTGTGTGTGTGTGTGTGTGTGTGTGTGTGTGTGTGGAAAGAGCAACCCTAAATGCAGGTTACTGAAAATTCCCCAGTGAGTGAGTGAGTGAATGAATATAATTATGTATGTATGTATGTATGTAAATAAAAGTAGGTATGTATGACTTGTATGTGAGTGAGTGTGTGAATAGGTGAGTGTATGTATGTATGTATGTATGTGAGTGTGTGAAAGAGGAAATGTATGTATGTATGTGAGTGTATGAATGAGTAAATGTATGTATGTATGTAGGCCTACTGTATGTATGCAAGAATGAGTGAATGAGTAAATGTATGTATGTATGTATGTGTGTATGTATGTAAGTGGAAAGAGCAACCTTAGATACGGGTTACTGAAAATAGCCCAGTGTCCTCTTCTTCCTCCTCTTACTCAGTCTGGCTTCTGTGTTGCCAAGGCGACCATGCACTCCACCTCTTCCTACACCACCTCTACCTCATCCTCCTCTACCTCCCTCTACCTCATCCTCCTCTACCTCCCTCTATCTCATCCTCCTCTTGCTATACCACCTCTATCTCCTCCTCACTCTATCTCATCCTCCTCTTTCTACACCATCTCTACCTCCCTTTACCTCATCCTACTTTTCCTACCTCTACCTACAACTACAACTACGATACTACTATTTCTACAACTACAACTACTATTACTACTACTATATTTTCTACAACTACTACTATTTCTTCATCTACTACTACTACTACAATTACTGCCACTACGAACTACCCCTTCCTCCCTCTCTAAGTGAATTAGTGAGAATAAGTGTCCTACTAATAAAGTGATAAAGTGACCCTCTCAAGGATTAGTATGGGGGGGGGGGGGGGGTCGTCAAAAGGGGATTGGGCAATGCTCGTTTACTTCTAATGTACTCTCTCTCTCTCTCTCTCTCTCTCTCTCTCTCTCTCTCTCTCTCTCTCTCTCTCTCTCTCTCTCTCTCTCTCTCTCTCTGTAAGGGGATACTTTAATTTTGGGTATATTGGAGCTCCTGAACTCCTCCAAAGTATGCCAGGAAACAGGACCAGACTGACAGACATAATGTTAGACTGTTGTTGCTTGGAATACTTTGGTTGGAGGAATCAGCTGCTGCTCCAGATTTAACAACAACAACAACAACAACAACAATTTCTTTCCACCCGATGCTTCAGACTCGGTTTATTTTGTATTTCTTGATAAAATGTTGAAGAGAGTCACATGAAGAATGATTCGCACCTACTGTAACCTGTCCAATGTAAACAAAACACCACAAGAGTTAACCAATATATTTATTTATCCCCGTTGCAAACCACTAGACAACAACAACAGCAATAACTACTACTACCACAACTACTATTATTTTTCTACTCCAACTATTATTATTATTCTACTACTACTACTACTACTACTACTACTATTACCACCACCACCATCACCACTTCAACAATCGGTCAGTAAACAATCCGAGGGAGATACGAAACAAACTGAGTACACGTTGAGTTTGTTTTACTTATATTATGTCCCCAAGGTAAGAGGAGGAGAGGCTAGATAGATACAAACTGAGTACGTGTAGGAGAGGGTAGAGAGATACAAACTGAGTACGTGTATGAGAGGGTAGATACAACTTGAGAACATGTCGAGGCCTTGTTAAATCCCTGTTGGCAGCACTTGTTCACGACCCGTTCAAAACATGTGTTGTACAGGTCACCAGGGATACGACAAGAGAGAGAGAGAGAGAGAGAGAGAGAGAGAGAGAGAGAGAGAGAGAGAGAGAGAGAGAGATTTACAACAGGTACACGACTTCTTTTCTCTTTAGGAGCTGAAAAGTGAAGGAAGGGAGGGAGAGAAGGAGGGTGGAAGGGAGGGAGGGAGAGAGGGAGGGAGAGAGGGAGGGGGAGAGAGGGAGGGAGGGTGGAAGGGAGGGAGAGAGGGAGGGTGTTAAGGGAGGCTCGGGACAAGGAAGATGATGACTGCAGGGAACGAAAGAAGATAGGAAGGGAAGGGAGAGAAAGAAAGATAGGAAGGGAAGGGAGAGAAAGAAAGATAGGAAGGGAAGGGAGAGAAAGAAAGATAGGAAGGGGAGGGAGAGAGGAACGGGAAGAGGAAAGGAGACGGGGAATTGACTGATTGGTAGATATTAGGCGCCGCAACATCGAGGTCCTATAGCGCCAGAAAAAGGTGATAGAGAGGTGTGACAGCAAGGAGAGGGGGAAGGGACGAAACGAGACGGAAGGGAAAGAGGAGGAGAGGGAAAGGAAAAGAAAGCAGGGGAAAAGAAAAGAAAGGAAAGGGTAAGAACAGAGAACGAATGTGGGACAGAAGATATAAAAGGAGGGAATAAGGGACAAAACATCAGGACAAAATAAATGTGTTGGACGAAGAGAGGGGAGGGGACGGAAGAAATGAGAGGGACGAGAAAAATGGACGGGAGGGACAGCATACGACGGGTACAGACAAAAGAGGGAAGGAGTGAGAGACAAAAGAGAACGTATGGAGGGACGGAAGGGGACAGGCAAGGAGGGGAGGGAGGAGGAAGACAGAAGGGAGGGGAGGGGAAGGAAGGAAGGAAGGAAGGAAGGAAGGAAGGGAGGAAGGGAGGGACAGAAGAGATGATAATGATGAAACGAAAGAAGAAAGGAAGGAGGGGAAAGAAAGGCAGAAGGGATGATTGGGAGAGACAGAAGAATGAAGAGATAATTGGGAGAGACAAACACAAAATATAATAATAGGGAAGGAAGGGAGGATGAAAGAGGTGAAGGTAGAAAGAAAAGAAGAAATACGAGGTAGGGTGAAAGGGTGAAGGAGTGAGGGTGGAAAGTGAGAAGGAATGAGAAGGGGTAAGGGGGAAATAAAATAGATGGAATACAAGGGTGAAAGGGTGTAGAAGTGAAGATGGGAAGAGGAATAATAGGAAGAATGGGGGAATGAGAGGGGGAAAGAAAATGGAATACGAGGGAGAAAGAGAGAAGGAAAAACAGAGGGGAGAAAGAGAGAAGGAATAACAGAGGGGGAAAAGAGAGAAGGAATAAGAGAGGGGGGAAAGAGAGAAGGAATAAGAGAGGGGGGAAAGAGAGAAGGAATAAGAGAGTGGGAAAGAAAATGGATGGAATACGAGGATGATGGTGTGTGTAAAGAAGGAGACACATACATCAACTTTAACTCTTTTTATTTATGTGAGTGACTACTGGAGGAGGTGGTACTGGGGGTGGAGATGGTGGAAGGTGGTACTGGTGGTGGAGGTGGAGGTGGAGGAGGTGGAGGTGGTACTGGTGGAGGAGGTGGAGGTGGAGGTGGAGGTGGTGGAGGAGGGAGGTGTTATTGAGTAGCGAGGCAGCAGGGGTATTGTCTGTCGTCTCTTGCTGCTCCACCCAACACTCAGAGTCCTTACTGGGGTGACGTGGATGGCTAGGTGGATGATGAGATGGATGGATGATGGGATGGATGGATGGGTGTGTATGGATGAATGGTTGGGATGGATGGATGGATGGATGGATGGGTGTGTGTATGGATGAATGGTTGGAATGGATGGGTGTACGTGTAGAAGTAGGGGGAGGGGTTAAGTGGATGAATGATTGGGATGGATGAAAGTGTAGATGGATGGACAGATGGATGCAGTTACACAAAGTAATACAAAAAAGTACAGGCAACAGGAGGCCCATAGTGGCCTTATACGAGGTTACCTGTTTAACTACGTTATACTTGACTATGTGTTGAAGGAAAAGATAGATAAAGGACAAGGCTCCTCCCCACCCACCACTCCCACCGGGTGGTCGGTTGGAAAGACAGATAGAAAATAACACCTTGTTTGTTAATAAAGAACGAACAAGGAGGTTTTATAGAAAAGTAGGAAATGTAGTGGAAGCCTAATTTAAACATCTACTTACTACTACTATAAGAAGAAAATATATATATATATATATATATATATATATATATATATATATAAACCTTTTTCTTGAAAATATATGTCAAGGCGATGTTTAAATGTTTCTACTGTATTCACTGCTACTACAGATGTCGAGAGTTTATCCCAATAGTTTACGACTCTGATATTGAAAAGGTTATTTTGCAGTTCAGTGTTAAAACGTTGTCATTTTTTTTATAACTGATATTTCTCGTTCCAGACTGTCCCGGGATAGAGTTGGAATAAATTTTCATAATTGATTTTATCAAAGTTTTTTTAGGATTTTAAAAGTTTCGAATAGATCGCCACGCGTTCTACGTCTTTCAAGAGAAAACATGTTGAACTTTTAAAATCTTTCCTCATATGTTTAATTACGAATGCCAGTTAGGAGGATGTAAAAATGGAGAGGGTGAGGAGGCAGCGAAGATAGAGAGGCATGAGGACAATGAAGGATGATGTGGGAAGAAGAGTAAGAGGAAGTGGGAGGAGGAGGAGGAAAGGAGGTGTGGCAGCTGGGAGGAAATGGATGTGTGTGTGTGTGTGTGTGTGTGTCCAGGCTCACAGGGGGATTACTACACTTGACTGGGGCTTTGTACAAGGTAGTAGGTGTGTGTGTGAGAGAGAGAGAGAGAGAGAGAGAGAGAGAGAGAGAGAGAGGTGGGGGGTCCCTGGATACAAACAAACCACAATTAGGCCTACTCTCGTGAACAGATGACATAGTACAGAGTCACGTGTGATGTAAATAATGAGTCACGTGTGGTGTAAATAATGACTCACGTGTGGTGTAATGAGTCAGGTGTGGTGTAAATAATGAGTCAGGTGTGGTGTAAATAATGAGTCAGGTGTGGTGTAAATAATGACTCACGTGTGGTGTAAATAATGAGTCACGTGTGGTGTAAATGATGAGTCACGTGTGGTGTAAATAATGAGTCACGTGTGGTGTAAATGATGAGTCACGTGTGGTGTAAATGATGAGTCACGTGTGGTGTAAATAATGAGTCAGGTGTGGTGTAAATAATGAGTCACGTGTGGTGTAATGAGTCAGGTGTGGTGTAAATAATGACTCACGTGTGGTGTAATGAGTCAGGTGTGGTGTAAATAATGACTCACGTGTGGTGTAAATAATGACTCACGTGTGGTGTAAATAATGAGTCACGTGTGGTGTAAATAATGAGTCACGTGTGGTATAAGCAACTAATTCCAAAAAAAAACTCTTCTAAGCCACACAACAACAGACCACCATTATTATTATTATTATTATTATTATTATTATTATTATTATTATTATCTGCTCCGGCTTCTTGTGTTAACCTAATGATAAAAGTATATTATTAACCCCTTAAGGGACCCTGTGATGTAGTAAGAAAATTGCAGGTATGCGAGTCCTTCAAATATTGCCACGAAACACACACACACACACACACACACACACACACACACACACACACACACACACACACACACACACATACCTATAAGGAAGTCGCTCCAATGTATCAAGACTAAATTAACCCCTTAAGTCAATATAATGTATCAAAACAATATTAACCCTCTAAATCACTCCAATGTATCAAAACAATATTAACCATCTAAATCACTCCAATATACCAAACGTAGGCCTATATTAACCCCTTAAGTCACTCCAAGATACTTAACGTAGGCCTATATAACCCCTAAAGTCACTCCAAGATACTTAACGTAGGCCTAAATAACCCCTAAAGTCACTCCAAGATACTTAACGTAGGCCTATATAACCCCTTAATTAAATCTCTCCTATATCAACCCCAATACGTGTCTTGTCTGAATGAAGGGTAATGAATATAATAATAGAGAGATCGAGTATCCGACCAGAAATAACTTGGGTGAGACGAGGCTTATTATCTTCATCAGTCTGATTCTCTGGAACGTCAACTTTAAAAGGGGAGAATCTAAACTTACTTGGGGAGGTAAATTGAGTCCTCCAGATGATGATGCCACGAAACAGATCCCACACTTAGAACCCTCGAGGGCATCTGTTTTCTGGCACAGTTTGGAGGAATCACAGACCTTCTTCCAACTCATCAACAAAGGAATCAATCTCACCTTAATTGAATTCCATCTTCATCACCATAACTTTTGGCTCTTAAGGGACCCTGTGATGTCGTCAGGAAATTGGAGGTAAATGAGTCCTCCAAATATTGCCACGAAACACACACACCTATATGGAAGGAGCTTGTTTCGTGGCATAGTTAGGAGGAACCAGAAGCCTCCAATTCATTCCCATACATCATCACAGTGCTAGTGGTAAATCTGGAGCAACTGATTCCTCCACACTATTCCAAGCAACAACAGGGGCCAACAATAGTTTTGTCCATCGGGTTCTGTTGTTTCCTGGCATACTTTGGAGGAATCAAGGCGCTCCAATGTACCCAAAGTATATCATTACCTCCTTAAGGGGATATTCTTTTAGGGGGTAAATTGATGGGCTACTGATTCCTCCAAACTAAGCCACGAAACAGATCCTCCTTTACAGTAACATACGGGTCATCTGTTTCCTGGCATTGCTTGGAGGAATCACAAACCTTCCAATTCACCATAACAAGAGAATTTCGCATTCATCCCCAACCTCCCAAGGCTAGCTGCTATTTTTTTTTTTTTTTTTTTTTTTTTTTTTTGCCCATTTTACAACACGTCTCAGTCATTTAATTTTGGCCAACTTGTGCCTAATTAATTCATTACAGGAAGCGCCTCTGGTCTTCAAAGGGATAACTCGATTTAATTCCTCACCGCATGACGTGTAAAGAGTTAAAAATAGTTAAAATGTTTAATAAATAATGTAGGCTAAGTGTAGCAGATATAATTATAAACATCGACTAATAATTCTATGCTAAATAATGAGTGTTGAAGTTAAAATTATAGACATCTATTATCATTATAGTGATTAATTTAAGTAGCTACAGATATAATTATAGACAGACTTAAATTAATATAGACTAAAATATAATGTATGTGGTAGTAGTTAAAATTATATCTATATATCTAAATGAAGAGACTCTGTGTGTTATGCTATACAAATTGTCATGTAACCACCTACAGCGCCAGGAATTCACACACGGAAAGTGGACGTACACGAGGGGGGACAGAGGACATTTTCGTCACAAAAAACACCCAACTAATTACTAAATTACACATACTTCACCTATTATCGTACGCCTGGCAACCCACTCGGTTTGTTTACATTCCACGCTGCCACTGCTGGGAAGGGGCTTATGGTCTAGTATACGACTAAAATAAATAGCCTATATGGGTAATTAATTAATGTAAATACAGTAGTTATAATTATAGACATAGACTAAGATAATTTTATTATAGTAATTCTGTTGTGAGAGTAATTCTCCTTGTAGGTGTGTGGGAGTGGTGTCGGAGAGGTGTGGGGATTGGCAGGGAGTGTGGGAGTGGGCAAGAAGTACGGTTAATGCTGAGAGGGAGATGGTTGGGAGTGGACAAGGAGTGTGGGAGTGGGAAGGGGATGAGTGAGAACGAAGGGAGTAGTGTGGGAGTTATTAAGGAGTGAGTCCAACACGATGTCTTGAAACACACCTTCTTTTCTAATGAACCAATTCCCCGGCTGTCACTGAGAGCAAATAGACACACGGCTGTCACACCAGACTCACATCATTTCAGAGCTCGGGGACAAAATGGTAACGACTATTTTTTGATGAATGTCAGGTGTGTGTGTGTGTTTGTGTGTATGTATGTGTGTGTGTGTGTGTGTGTGTGTGTGTGTGTGTGTGTGTGTGTGTGTGTGTGTGTGTGTGTGTGTGTGTGTAAAACATTCTTGAACTTTTCCATCTAACTATGATTCAGGGTTTTCCAAGTGGGTGATGTTGAGGGAAATAAAGACAACCTATAAAAAAAAAGACAAACCATAGAAATAAAAAATCAAACCATAAAAAAAAAAAAAAAAAAACATAGAAATAAAGAGACAAACCAAAGACAAGATACGATATAATATAGTCGTGAACCTGTGGACGTGGGTGGTGGGTGGGTTGTATTGAGGGGTCGTCAAGTGGGTGATGTTGAGAGCCAATTACTGGATATCTGCTGTAGCCTACACCATCCTCACTCTTTATATAGCTCTGTCATACTGTACATGTTGGTGATCTTACACACCAGGCCTGTAGGTAAGTGGGTAAGTGGGTTGGGAGGGAGGGAGGTAGGTAGGTAAGTGGGATGTAAGTAGATACTGTAGGTAGGTAGGTGGGAGGTAAGTAGATAATGTAGGTAGGTAGATAAGTAGGTAGGAAGGTCAGCAGGAAGACTGGCAGAGAAAGGGGAAGAAAGGCAGATAGCAGACAAACAGGTATACAAGACAGACAGGAAGGAAGACAAGCAAGCAGGCAGACAGGAAGAGGCAGACAAATAGGAAGGCAAGAAGACAGACAGGAAGGAAGAAAGGCAAGCAGGAAGTCAAGACGACAGACAGACAGACAGGAAGGAAGGCAAGCAGGCAAACAAGAAAAGAGGCAGACAGGAAGAGAAGCAGACAAGCAGGAAGGCAAGAAGACAGACAGACAGACAGACAAGCAGGCAGTGGTGGTGTTGGCTCAGTCAACTCCTCAACATGACCTACATCACACACACACACACACACACACACACTGGCTTGGTTGACACTTTTCTCACACCTGCCACCACCTTGTCTGCCTGCCTGTATGTATGTATGTCTTTGAGCCCATCCACCAACACCAAAAGTCTCTATCAAAACGTTTTTCCTATCACCACCAATATAATACTCTCCCTCAAAACGTTTTCAAGAATACCGTCGAAGGTTTGTATACAGTTTTAATTAAAGGGACCCTGTGATGTTGTCAGAATATTGGAGGTAATCGAGTCCTTCAAATATAGCCACGAAACACACACACACCTAGGCTATATGGAAGGTGCGTGTTTCGAGGCATAGTCAGGAGGAATCAGAAGCCTCTAAAATTCCCATACACGTTCATAGTTTTCTTAATTAAAGGATGGGATGATAAAGAAGAAGAGATAAGTTGTCATGTTTGTTTGTGATTCCTCCTTAATTAAGATATTAGACTATAGGGTACTTCCTTGATGACTTACTACCAACTATTATAATTATACAAGTAAATGTCAGTCCAGTGAGGTATTATTATTATTATGTATATTTTTTTTCTGTCATAGTTTACAGGTATCAGAAAATATTGATTAAAAAAACTCATTGGAAAATATATAGAAAGTATATATAGTAAAATAGGAAAAAAATGAAAAGATGTAATATAGAAAAAATACAAAGGAAAGAAAGAAAGAATAACAGAAGAAAAGAAATAGAACAAAAAAAATATTGACAAAAGGAAAAGAAATAGAAAGGAAGGAAAGAAAACATAACAGACAAAAAGTAAAAGAAACATTTATCATAGAAAAAAAAATAGAGAAAGAGATAGAATAACAAAGGAGAAAAAGAAATAGAAAAGAAAAAAAGAAGAGAAAGGAGAAAGTAGAAAAATTAACAAAAAAAAAAGAAATATTTAGAAAAAGGAAAAAAGAAAAATAATAGGAAAAACCATAGAAAGAAATAATAACATAGGAAAAAAGAAATAGAAAGTAAAGAATGAAAGACCATAACCGGAAGAAAAATAGAAAGGAAAGAAAGGAAATACTGTAACAGGAAAAAGAAATAAAAAGAAAAATAAGAAGAACAAGGAAAAAACAATTAGAAGAGAAAATAACACAGGTATAATTATGAAATCGCCAGTATTAAGAAAGTATATACCGTATAATTTTATTTAACACATTTTGCGTAACAGTTTATATATATACAGTTTTTCCCTCACCTTCACTCAAACTTTACAGCCTCTCTCTCTCTCTCTCTCTCTCTCTCTCTCTCTCTCTCTCTCTGAACGCCGCCTCTCCTCTCGTCCCCAAACACCAACAAACAAACAATAACAACAACATACTTTTTTTTTTTTTTACTTCAAGGAAATTTGTGTTGTCTCTCTTTCTGGAGTTACTATCGTATTATTTTCTTGCTTGCTTGCTTGCTTGCTTGCTTGAGGTTATGTTGGCTTTATTTCCTCTTGCTACTAATGGTACCATACTACTGTTACTATTGCTTTTTCTCATTATTAGGCCTACTACTACTACCACTAATACAACTACCACTTCTACTACCGTACTACTACTAATAATAATAATAGTAATAATAATGTACGGTACATATTACTACTACTACCACTATTACAACTATCACTGCTAATAATAATGTACTTTTTCTTCTCCTCCTCCTCCTCCTCCTCCTCCTCCTCCTCCTACTACTACTACTACTACTACTACTACTACTACTACTACTACTACTACTACTACTACTACCATACTACTACTACTTTACTTCCTACGACTACTGTACTCCTCTTTTTCTCCTCCTCAGTTTCTCTTTTCCATACTAACCACACACACAAACACACACACACACACACAATGAAAATATAAATCGTGCACAGATAAATAAAACACACACACACACACACACACACACACACACACACACACACACACACAGTCACACACGTTTCTTAATAGGGTTAGCTAGTGTATAAGGAAGTAGAAAAGAAGTGAATAGGGGGGACACAAGGGGTGACTGACTATGTTGGGTAATAAACTCGGGCTGAGAGACAGGGAGACAAATGAGGTGTGACTGGTTTGTGTGTGTGTGTGTGTGTGTGTGTGTGTGTGTGTTGTAAGGCGGCGGCGTCTGTGAGTCTGTCTGTCTATACCATCACTCTCCTTTACCTATATTCCCCACGTTTACTTCTGCATCTGTCCCTACTTTCCTTCTGTTTCATTTGTGTTTGTTTGTCTCTCTCCCTTTCATTATCATTCATTCAACTATCCCTTCTTTCCTTCCATTTCCTTCGTACTAATTTTCCCTCTCCCTTTCATTCATTCAACTATCCCTCCTTTCCTTTCATATCCTTCGTATTAATTCTCCCTCTCCCTTTCATTCATTCAACTATCCCTCCTTTCCTTTCATATCCTTCGTACTAATTCTCCCTCTCCCTTTCATTCCTTCAACTGTCCCTCCTTTCCTTTCATATCCTTTGTGCTAATTCTCTCTCTCTCTCTCTCTTTCATTCCTTCAACTATTCCTTCTATCCTTTCATTTCCTTCTTGCTTGTTGTCCCTCTCCTCTACCATTCCCCTTAGGACTCTAGATAGGCTACTCAATTTCAACTTCTTTCCTTCTATTTCCTTCTTGCTTACTGTCCCTCCGGCCTCTCCTCTTATTTCTTCTCAGTTCCTCCTTTCCTTCACTTCATTCGTGCTTGCTGTCGCTCCTTTTTTTCTATTTCCTTCGTGCTTCCTCTCCCTATCCACTTCCATTCTATTTCCTTTCTTCAACTGTCCTTCCTTTCCTTCCATTTCCTTCACGGTTGTTGTCTCTCTCCTCTTTCATTCTTTCAACTCTCCTTCCATTCCTTCCCTTTTATTTCTTCAACAGTTCTTCCATCCCTTCCCTTTTATTTCTTCAACTGTCCTTCCATTCCTTCAACCGTCCTTCCATTCCTTCCCATTCATTTCTTCAACTGTCCCTCCTTTCCTTTTATTTCCTTAGGGTCCAATTCCCAGGCAAGGGGCAACTCGCTCTTTCACTACTACTGGTATTTGCAAAACCGCTAAATTGACATCAGTTGCAATAGCCAGCCAGCCAACCAGGGAGGGAGGGAGGGAGGGAGGGACAGAGGGGAGGGAAGGAGTGGGCTCAGCGGCTGAAAAATGGCAGGGCAGAAAATATATATATATAAAAAAAACTACAACATCTGAAGGAGAATGTGTTGAGTGGTGAAGCGAAAGACGAGGGTTGGTTGAGTGATATCAGAAAACTGGCTGGAGAGTTCAGGACAAGATGGTGTTTGTTGATGGTCGTGGTGGTGGTGGTGGTGGTGAGGAAGTGAAGAAGGAATGGGAAAAGGGGAGGGCCAAAAAAGGAAGAGGAGGAGGAGGAAGAGGAATAGATGCAACAGGCGAGGGAGGGAGGGGAAAAGGAGTGCGAGGAAAAGAAGGAAGAGGAAGCGAAAGTGAAGTATGCAGGAGGAGTATAAACAAAGAAGGAAGGACCAGGAATAGGAGAAGGAGAAACAGGAATAGATGTATAACAGGAAGGGAGGAAAAGAAGGAAAAATAGGAGGAGGAAGAAGATACGGTGCAATAATAGGATAATCAGGAAGAGGAGTAAAAGGAAAAAGGGAAACGATCAGAAAATATTAAGAACAAAAGAGAAAAAGGAGGAAGACAAGGAGAGGAGAAATGGAAGACTACGATTCACGAAAGAGGAAGAGGAAGATACGAAAAACCAAAGGAAAAAGATGATGATGATGATGATGAGGAGGAGGAGGAGGAGGTGGAGGAAGAGGAGGAGGGATATCAAGAAACCAAATGAGAAAAGAAGGGAAAATGAAAAAAAAATGAGGGAGAATGAGAAACAATGAAGAAAAATGAAAAATGAAAAAAATGAGCAGAGGAGAGAAAATAAAAAATGAGAAGGGAAAATGAATAAAATTAGGAAAATAAAGAGAAAAATGAAAAAGAAGAGAATGAAAAAAGTGTGGAAAATGAACCAAACAGTAAAGGAGGACGGAAGAGCAATCAAGATATTGTTTTCGATTGTCGATATATACCGTGGGACACCTGTCGACCCTTATTACACACACACATACACACGGGGTCTCTCTTTCTCTCTCTCTCTCTCTCTCTCTCTCTCTCTCTCTCTCTCTCTCTCTCTTTCACTATATTCCAATTCTAATATCCTAGCGAAAATACATCTTTTAATTTTCGTTCATTTCCTGTCTCCTTAGTTTATATATATATATTTTTTTCATTATCTTATTTCTTTATTTTTCTCCTGGTGTCTCTGCACTTTTATCTTATTATTTATTCACACACTCACTGTCTGTCTGTCTGTCTATTTTTTTTCCATTTCCCATTGAATTATCTTCATTCTTCCATTTCTATCAGTACTATTAATATCATCTCTTCCTTATCATAATATAATAATACTCTCTTCATTAAATCCATTTTTATATTTCATTCTCTCATCCACTCAGTTCGCTACCTCTCTCTCTCTCTCTCTCTCTCTCTCTCTCTCTCTCTCTCTCTCTCTCTCTCTCTCTCTCTCTCTCTCTCTCTCTCTCTCTCTCTCTCTCCATATTTATACTTTAGACTCGTACACTCGCAATCCAAAATTTCCATCCAGTTTATGTTGAAGTTTCGAACCATTTGACATACCAGTGAACCAATTACAACGCCTCTATTGCTTCATATTTGCTGGAGCTCGCTTAATTAATACTCGATCAGGCCATTCGAAGCAAAAGCCTGGATACATATTTAGGATTACGAATGTACAGTATTTTACTACACATAATTTCCCCACCACTGTTGTATTTATTATTAATATTATTGTTATTATTATTCTCAAGCATTTATTTATTTATAATTTCCCTACCACTGTTATATTATTATTATTATTATTATTATTATTATTATTATTATTATTATTATTATTATTATTATTAGTATTAGTAGTAGTAGTAGTAGTAGTAGTAGTAGTAGTAGTAGTAGGCATTTATTTATTTTTCATTTATATGCATCAAGCTTTTGCTATGGTTTTTTTCATTCACACTTTCAGTCCGTCTTTTCGTTGGTCTCACAACATACACAGTTTATTTTTATTTTATTTGTCTTTTTATATGTTTTACACTCTTCCTATCTCAGTTTCAGTCCATTCCCCTCTCTGTCCACTCACTCACTCACTCACTCGCTTCATTCGTTCATTTCTCTAACAGTGTATATAAATATTTTTTTTTTATCGTTCTCTCTTTATTTTTATCTTCGGTTTTGTTTATTCTCTGCCTTTCTCTTGTTGTGTTTTTTATTTCCTTTTCCTCCTCCTCCTCCACACACACACTTTCATTCACGCACATCACTTTCTTTCCATTCACACACACACACACACACATACAAACAAAAACAAAAAAAGATGTAAACTATTGACTATTCACACACACACACACACATCACTTTCTTTCCATTCACACACACATACATCACTTTCTTTCCATTCACACACACATACATCACTTTCTTTTTACACACACACATTACTTTCTTTTTACACAAACACACATCACTTTCTTTCCATTCACACACACACACACACACTATTTTCTTTTTACACACACATACATCACTTTCTTTCTTTCCATTCACACACACACACACACACATCACTTTCTTTTTACACACACATACATCACTTTCCTTCTTTCCATTCTGACACACACACACACATCACTTTCTTTTTACACACACATACATCACTTTCCTTATTTCTATTCTCTCTCTCTCTCTCACACACACACACACACACACACACACACACATCACCTTTCTGCTCACGTCCTCACCATCTCCTGTCTCCTTCTGTGTTCCATTCTTCTGGCCACGTCTTTCCTCAAATCATATTCTCTCCAGTTTATTTTTTATTTTTACTCAGAATATTCTTTTGTCAAAATGGACCAACCAAACATATTCTTTCTGCCTCCTTCATTCTACTCAAGTTTTCGTTTTATTTATCTATTTCTTGCTTCGCTTTTTCATCTTTTCCTCCTCCTCTTTCTCTTTATATTCCTTTTTTCCTCTTTTTCTTCCTATTCATTCTCGTTTTCTTCTTCCTCCTATCTTCTCCTTTCTTTTCCTATTCCTCCTCCTCGCCTCTCCTCCTCTCTTCTTCCTCCTCTCCTTCTCTTCCTCTCACTCATTTCACTCCCTTTTCTCCTCAAATTATCAAGAGTTTGTTTCCTTCCCTTTCCCATCCTCTACTACTCCTCTTCTTCCTTCTATTCCTCCTCTTCCTCCCTCCCCTACCCCTCTTTTCTTCTATGGACCAAACAAAATCAATATTCCCCCAATTATTATTTTTTTTCATGCACCAACAAAATCAACAAAAATATTATTATTACCCTACGTCCATTTCTGACTTTAATTAATCAATAACCTAAATCCACAAAAATTTAATCCATTTTACGTTGCATAATAACAACTCATCCTGTGAAGTCTGACCGAAATCCGTCTATAAAATTCAGAGATCTATCGTTCACTAACCGACACACAAACAAACAAACAAACAAACACAAGTGATCGCATAACCCTCAAACAAACCTCACAATAACTATTTTTTTCTTTTCTTTTTTCTTTTCTTTTACCAGACGATGCAAGAAAGGCTTAATTAAGTCGTCTATTATATTATTTTTTTCTATTATTCTTATTTTAGTTTCGTTTTCTTTGTGTGTGTTTTTTCTTTTCTGTTAATTCTTTTTTTTTTCTCGCTCCTTTTTTCTTTTTGCAATTCTTTCAATTTTCTTTCACTCTTTCTTATTCCGTGTTTAATTCTCTTTTTCTCATATTATTTCTTTTTCTCTTTCTATTATTATTTCTATTTCCATGCTCCTCTTTTCTTGTATTATTATGTCTATTACCACGTTTCCTTCTCTTTTCTTATTCTGATATTATTTCTTTTTCCCTGTTTATCTTTCTTTCAATTATTATTGTTATACATGTTTTCTCTTTTTCTTTCTGTTACCGGTATCATTTCTATTTCCCGAGTTTTCTCCTTCTCTCTTTCTATTTCCGAGCTTCCTTCTCTTTTCTTATTCTTGGGAGTTAATTCAGCGCTCACTCACTCACTCACTCACTCACTCACAAGCACACTCCACTCAACCACTTGCAAGAGATGCCACGAAAAAAAAAATAT
>JAWZYT010000653.1:52500-87500 GCA_034508575.1 Petrolisthes manimaculis | reverse complement strand
GGTCGACCCCTGCAGCTACCCACTCACCCACTCCTTCATCCACACACTCAGCCATTAATTTAGCTACCCACTCATCCACTCCTTCCCCTATCCATCCATTCACTGCTCACCCACACACTCAGCCATTAATTCACCCACCCATCCACTGCTCACTCACTCACCCCCCCAACCCACTCATCCCCCCCTACTCGTCCACCCACTCCCCCCCCCCTACTCACCCAGTTGGTTCAATAGCTCCTGACAACCACACACCCATTAGTTCTCCTTAAGGAACCCTGTGATGTAGTCAGAAAGTTGGAGGTAATCGAGTCTTCAAATATTGCTACGAAACACCACCTATAGGGAAAGAGCTTGTTTCGTGGTTTTATCAGGAGGAATCAGAAGCCTCCAATTCTCATATACTCGATCACAGGATTCGTAAGAAACACATACGTTAATCTGCTGTGATGAAATGGAGCCTACAAAACATCCACCCTCCCACCACCCCCCCTGTCTCAATATGGGAGGATTCTGTTTCCTGGCATAGGCCTAATTTGGAGGAACCAGTAGCCCTCCAAATGTTGTCGTCTCAGGGTTCGATTCTATTTATATACGTGCGGGATTCTGTGATGTATACTGTATTTAGGTTAATTACTTTTTAGCTCCAGCCTCAGCCGAGAGCTCTAGGTTTTATCGTAATTATTGTTCTTGTTCTTCTTCTTGGGGCGACCACTTCTTAAAAAGGGGTTCAACTGACTGACTCACTCACTCACTCACTCTCTACCTACCATCCATTTTCTTTTACCGACGTTGAATCACTTTTTCAACCGAGAGGGGGTTCAACCGAGGGGTTCACCCTCAATAAAAAGGGTTCATTTTCAAAATTTCAATATAACCATATGAATACGAAAATCCAAATAAAACATAATTAATATTTTTGAGACCTTTACATATGGATATTTTATTATTTCACTTGAATCATTAACAGCCGGAGCTTTTGAAGGGTTTTCCTTTATGTTTTTGTTATTTTCACAGCGGAAATCCACGTTCGTACCCATGAAGTACCCCACAAAATATTATTCCCTCCTTACGTTGATGAATGGAGAGTTGGTTTATGTTTTCACGACGGCACTCATCCGTATAATTCGTACACAATAATTAGTCCTATACCCTATACATTTTTTTTTTTTTTTTTTTTTTGTATATTAACAAAGATGAGGACAAAGGCCACAGGCCCGCTTACCGTCCTCATCTACATAGTACAGTGAGAGTGGTCCAAAATCATGTCCAATTTCGTTCGAGATACAGTACTACCCTATGCATACGGTAAGTTGATGACAGACAGGTTTGTTTCTATTTCACAACGGCACTCATTAGTATCTATTCGTATAATATAATGTATGGAAGCCCTTCTTACGTTGATGACAGGCAAGTTTGTTAATGTTTATGTTTTTCGTAACGGCACACTCATTCGTTATGGAGAACCAGCAGCAAGGGGGAGGGCGAACGTAGAAGGTAAATGGTCCTAATGAGACGTAATTCTGGCGCCCCTCGGTCCCTCAAGGGGCTGGAAGAGGAGGAGGAGGAGGAGGAGGAGGAGGAGGAGGAGGAGGAGGAGGAAGAAGATGAGGAAGAAGTGGCGGTAAAAGAAGAGGAGGAGGAGGAAGAAGAGGAAGAGGAGGATGAAAAGGATAAGAGAAAGAAGAGGAAGAAGAGAAGGACGAGAATGAGGAGGTGGAAGACGAGGAGGAAAATTAGGAGGAGGCAAATAGGTAAAGAATATGAGCAGCAAGATTAGTATGGAAAAGAAGATTAGAAGGAGGAGGAGAAAGAATAAGAAACAGATAAAAAGTATGAATGTGATGATGATGATAATGTAGAATATGAGATGGAGGAAGGAAGAGGAAGAGGAGAAGAGAGTAGGAGAGGAAAGAGATGAGAAGGGTGTAATAAGATAGAATATGAGATGGTAGGAGGAGGAAAAAGAGGAGAGGAAGAGAAGAAAAAGATGAAGAGGAGGAGGAGAGGAACAGAATAAATATAAAAGGAGGAAGAAAAGGAGAAGAGAAGAGGAAAGGAAGATAAAGAGAAGAGGAAGAAGAGATGGAGGAGAGGAAGAGAAGAGGAAGAAGAGGAGAACTGGAGAAGAGAAGAGGAGGAAGAGAAGAGGAAGAAAAGAAAAGAGGAAGAAGAGAAGGAAGAGGTGTGTGTTGAGGCGTTAGCTACAGAAGTTGGGAAGTTGAGTGAAGTTCATTGAGGGAAGGAAGGGTGAAGCAGAAGGAAAGGTGTGTAGGGGGGAGGAGGGGAAGGTGTGTAGGGGGTGGAGGGGGAAGGTGAAGGTAAATGGGTAGGAAGGAGGGGAAAGGTGTGGGAGAGGTGTGGGGGGAGGGGAAGGTGTGGGTGAGGTGAGGGGGAGGGGGGAGGTGAGGGGGAAGAGGTGGGAAGGAAGGGAAGAGAAGTGTATACAGTATGTGTTAGGCAGGGAAGGAAGAGAGATAGGGAAGGAAAACAAGGTAAGTAGGTAAAGAGAAAGTCAGGAAAGAGAGGTAAAGAGAGGTAGGGCAAGGAGAGAAGGAAAGTAGGGAAGGAAAGAAAGTAGGCTAGCTAGGAAAAGGGAGAGGGGTGGTGTGAGGAAGGACAGGAAGAGGCAGGGTACGGGTGATATGAGATAGGTGTGAAGTAGGGAGAGGTGTGAGGCAGGGAGAAGCCGTCATCAGAATATATAGGGAGGGAGGCAGGGAGGGAGAGGAGGGAGGCAGGGCAGAGAGAGGCAAGGAGAAGCAGTTATCAGAGAGTAGGGAGATAGGGAGAGGTGTGAAGCAGGAAGAAGCAGTTATCAGGGCAGGGAGAAGCAGTTATCAGAGTGTAGGGAGGGAGGCAGGGAGAACAGTTATCAGAGAGTAGGGAGGCAGGGAGGGAGAGGTGTGAGGCAGGGCAGGGAGAAGCAGTTATCAGTGTAGGGAGGCGGGTCGATAGCGGGTGAGTCAACACGTTGCTGGTAGTGGCACCGACGAGTAGGAGGTCCTTCTGTCACCACCACTACCACTACCACTACCACCTACACTACGATACCCATACACTACCCATAAACTATCCTACTATACCCATACACTACCCTTACTATGCCCATACACTACCCTTACTATACACATACACTACACTACTATACCCATACAACAACACATAAATTATATATACACTACCCTTACACTACTCTATATACAGTACATACAGTTGGCTACATGAATTCTTACATAGGCTATAATTATGATAAGAGAGGTGTAATATTATTCAGGAAGTACTGCAGTGATTGGTTTAACAAGTGACTATGTGGCGACAATTAAACAAACCTAATAATAATAATGTTAAGTTGAAGCTATTTATAGGTCCAGTCTTACATTTTCTCTACCGTACTAGGCTATCTATACTATCCATACACTCTACTACCTACTACCACAACACTATCTGCCATAAACTAACCTATATACACTCCCATACACATATAGGCCTATATACCTTACTACCCATTTACACTCGACCCCCTATGCTACACCTCCACTACACTACCTTTTCATTACCTCATACGTAATTACCTCTTCACTTACTACCCTAGCCTACACTACACAAGACAAAGAGAAAGGGAAACTTCTACCCCAAATCGTACAGTCCAGGACAAAAGTTTAAAATCATATAAAAAAAGTTAAGTGAGCCGATAACTGTATAGAGCGAGGGAGTGAAGCAAGCAACAGGTGAGAGAGAGGGAGAGGTTATAGTACTGAGAGTGAGAGAGCGAGAGGGAAGGTTATAGTACTGAGAGTGAGAGAGCGAGAGGGAGCTATAATAGTACCGTATTGCCTGAGAGGAAGAGAGACAGAAGAGAAGCTATAATTATTGTATGTATGTATGTCATATTTTAGAGTATCCTTATCCCTCCAATTCAGGCTGGGAAACGAAGAAATACTCAGACTGACGAGGAGGAGAAAGACAAAATATATAGCCTACTCATCATCTTACTTGCTAGGCTATCCTACTCGCTTTAGTTTCTCTCATTCTGTGTGCTGGGCAGGATAGGCTATCTGGCTGGCTGGCAAAATGAAAAGAGAGAGAGAGAGAGAGAGAGAGAGAGAGAGAGAGAGAGAGAGAGAGAGAATTGCGCTGAGGTTTAGTTGGTGGTGATACGAAGCTCGAGACAATGGGAAATGAAGTGCAGACGGTGTGGTGTGGTGGTGTAATCTGGTGTGGTGTGGTGATGTGTGTTATGGAGTTGTTGTGTGGTGTCGTGTGCAGTGGTGTAATATGGTGTGTAGTTGTGGTGTAATGTGTGTTATGGATAGGTTGTGTGGTGTTGTAATTTGGTGTAGCCTAATATGGAGTGGTGTGTGGTGTGTAAGATGTAGTGTGTGTGTGTGTGTGTAAGATGTAGTGTGTGTGTGTATGATGTAGTGTGCTAGTAAATCGTGCAAATTCCCAACGTAACATCTTGCTTGCGTTGGCTAATGCTAAAGGCAAGACGAACCGAAAATATTATAATATTATATTAACCCTCACACATTTTTCGTCGATTCAGCCTATGAATTTTTGCCGCCTTGGCCTAATTATTAACAGGTTGGGGCGGTGTATTGTTTTCGGTGCCGGATATTTATATATTTTTCACATCTTATACTTGGATCTAAATCGTCAAAGTCGAAAATAAATTACTAGGCTATTGTAATTGAAGGTTATACATTAGGCTACGTACGACATTATTGATAGCAAACAAACATGCTAGGCTATGCTTTTAAATAATAATAATAATAATAAAGTCTACATTTTTCTCGTTTGCAGTCACTATCAAATCCATAATATACGATAGCACTAACAATAATATACATACAGAAACAACGGTATAATCAGTGTGTAAAGTGTACTGTACAATGTCATAACAAAGGTAAAACAGTGTGTAAAGTGTCTCGAATCCCCGTAGTTACCGTACTATTTCACAACAAGTTATATACTAATAATTTAAACCTTTCCAAGCATATCAGATCAAGTTGAAACCCCACAAGGATGATGTAGTTTAGCTTTGGTTTGATTCCCCATTAAGTTTAAATGATTGGCTATTAAATTTCACACTCGGAGTAGACTAATTACCCCACTTACATATACTTAAAATTAAAAGACTTGCCGTACCGTATCTGACAAGTTATAAATATTTAATGCTTATGACAGACGACGTTATTTTTACACTAACAACGAATGAAAGATTACTTACACAACATAGGAATTATATCTAGCTTCAGTTTAGCTTAAAAAAAAACATATTTAATAACCTTACTTTAATAACTTTACTCGCTGGCTCTACTGCATCTATTTTAATTTGTTTGTCTGCGTTGTTTCCAGAGCCTAGTTGATATTCTCTCTCTCTCTCTCTCTCTCCCTCAATATAGGTCTCTGATTTCTATAACCTTTGTAGCCTACTGTAAGGCCCGAAGCTTTAAATGTTATGTGGCCGTATTTAAAAACATTTCATGGCGTTTACAATGGTGTGATACTGGTAATTACGATAGTTATGTATAGTGTGTCTATTTGGAGTCATCGTACCTGTACAGTCACAGTCAAAAGTCCTGCAACATCTCCAAATGAAATATTGGTTCATAATTAAGGTTCACACTCACGGCTCACTTTCATTCACATTATCCAGGACTTCTGACCATGACAGTAGTCTACCACGCCATTTTCAACACCATCAACGGCCCTAAGAACCAAGGAATCCCCATCATCACCATCATCACTTCACTATAACTACAATCATCACCATCATTTCACAACCATCATCACTTCTCCACCACCATCATCACTTCATCATCACCACCACCACTATCATTATTTCACCACCATCACCACATCACTTCACCACCAGGGCAAGTCGAGACACCCCTTCTCTTCTCTTTCTCTCTACCCTTTATCTAACTACTTCCTTTTCCTGTAGGCCGGGCTATTTAACTCCTATTCTAACAACGAAATCATTACGGTGCTTCCTTTCATCACAGCCATCATCTCCCATTCCAAAACTTTCTATATCATTTTAACGGGGAAGTACAGTGTTGGCAAATCTGGAGCAACATTATAATCATTTATTTCCTCCAACCTATTCCAAACACCAGGTCACCATTTTTTTTTGTTCATCTGGTCCTGTTTCCTGGCATACTTTGGAGGTATCTTGGCACTCCAATGTACCAAAAATGTATGACCCCCATAATCACTAACGATATATAATCAGACCCTAGTTAGTGACCCTACAGTACAGTATTGTTCGCTAGGCATATGTGATTGCGTAGAAATTATGTAGCAACTAATTCCTCCAAAGTATTCCAAGCATTAGGCCACCATTGTTTTTGTTCATTTTGTCCTGTTTCCTGGGATACTTTGGAGGAAGCACATGGCTTTATGGATCAAAAGTGTACTACCCGCTTAAGGGACCCTGTGATGTAGTAACAAAATTGGAGGTCAATGAGTCCTTCAAATATTGCCACGAAATGCACACCTATATAGAAGAAGCATGTTTCCTGGCGTAGCCTAGTCAGGAGGAATCACAAACCTCCAATTCTCATAGTCTACACGATCACAGGGTCCTTAATGAATAGTTATATGACCTAGTTACATAAATTGTATTCTCTCTCTGTTCAACCAAATGTTATGAGATGGTATTGGGAGATTGGGTAAATTGAATGAAACGAGAATACAGCTAAAAATATGAACTGTACAAGAGTAATTGTGAGGGGCAAAGAAGATGGGAAGACCTAAGAAAAGATGGTACAGAGACTATAGACGGCAGTATAAATTCGTCGTCCATCTCATATATACTTAAAATTGTTAATATGACCAGATAGTTGCATTCGGAACCAGTTTTTATTCCAACAACATACGTAATTTAGGCTACCATACGAGAACTATATGTTATATCAGCATTAAAATTGTATTACGACATCACTATAGCTAATACATACACAGGTGGAAATGAAGCGAACTTATGCTGCCGACTGTACATACGTTAATGATGATAGGTGACAGTGTAAGAAAGCATTGTGTAGGAAGGGAAATAGAGAATAAAAACAAAATTGTGCAGGATATAATTATTAGGCTATGCGAATCTGTATTACAAATTACCTTTAAAAATCCGGGCGTCACATCGAACCATCTAAAATATATTGTAATGAGTTTTGGGTAACCCATGTCAACAAAGGAATGTAAAGAATAGAATTAATTAAGTCATTCCCCTCGAACCTTGGCCTAACTATTCCGAATAGGCTACGACCACCCAATGAAATAATACGGATTCTTCTATTCTTAATTTACTGAAAAAAAATTGCGTCGAGTTATGTAAGTTATGCATAAACTATCACATTTTTTTTTACACTTTCACGGTGGTATTATTAAACTACTACTTCGAGGAAAATTATTATGAAGTACGTATCGATTGGTAAATTTGCCTTTTAATTTCTCCAAGTAGCAGCTAGCCTAGTCTAATAATAGCCTAACATCCTCAATCTCTTTGTCTCTTTCTTATCGTTCTACACAGCCAAAAATAAAATATTTGATACCCCTTCGTTAAATTTAGCTATTCATCCATTTCTAAGGCCATAAAATTATATATTCATGGAGGTCGCTCTCCCAAATGTCGGAAATCCACTCTACCTATATAAATAAATCTACTTTATCACTCAACGAAATAATTAATCAACTTTTCCACTCAACATAATCACAAGTAGTAGTACATTAAATCACACACCATAAAAACAAAATATCTATTTTCTCACTCCACAAAATAATTAATTAACTTTTCCACTCAACATAATCATAAGTACACACATCAAATCACAGTTGGTACGAAAGTGAATAATTATAATTGAAGCCCACCATACATGCAGTGTTATATAATTATATGGCAACCTATACAGCATAATAATAATAATGATGGCTACTGATACACAATAAATATACTGCGTCCTTACCTCACATACATATTCCCTCATCCATGCATCATTATTGTCAGTTAGGAAGAAGGTCCATCATTTTAGTTTCATTTCTTCTCATGCACGGATACCTGTGGTCCTCAATTTACGTGTTTATCAAGCGTAAGAACATTATATAATTTCCCATCGGTGTGTAAAAGTAAAAGGAACGAGAGCTTCTGCCTTCCGCTGGGCCACCTGTTACATCTTGGTACTGTATACTGCTTCACCACGCGGGGACACACACACCTTTACACTCACTCCACGGAAACGCTTATATGATCATCAATTCACTGAAACAATATCTGATGCCAATTTACACTAGACTCAAAAGGTGACAGGTAACCATATATTACAACCCACCGCGGCCCAAGATGATAGACGACTCGCCAATGCTGCTCCCAGGGAGGCTGGGCGCTGACTGGCTGTGGCTGGCTGGCCCTCCCTAGTCCCTGGACTGGCTGTGGCTGGCCCTGGGTTGGCTGGATGGCTGACTGGGGCTGGGACTGGGTTGGTAGTTATAGAATAGATGATGGCGACGTGGCTCGTCTGCAGGTGTTGCCTTCACTATATGGAAGGACCAGCAAGAGTAGTGATGTGATGTGGTAGAATAGATGTTGTGTCTGTTTGCTAGGGATGTGCGTTTCTGTCTGAGTACTACTCGGTTTACTCGGTTCTTGAAATTGAGTGAGTACTACTCGGTTTACTTGGTTCATGCAGTTCAATTTAATTATATATATATATATATATATATATATATATATATATATATATATATATATATATATATATATATATATATATATATATATATATATATATATATATATATATGATCACTTAGCCCCAAAAGTAAAAATAAACTGTAAAATTAACATAATTGAATGTAGCTTCTGCAGTAACGCAATAAGTTTCTTTGTAGTTGTTATGACCTTGTTATTTTTACGGGTATGTCTCATAATTAAGGGACACCTATATAGCAATAATCAAAAGCTACGCAACCATTATTATTATTACGAATTTTATCTTCATAAATGCAAAATTCGCATATATCTAACCACTAATGACAGACATTAATTAGTTATAAAGTTGCTTTGAATAAATGATGGTTATCTAGCATTATTATAAAGAAAACAAATCGAATATTGTGTTTTTTACATCAAAATATGTAATTTTACATAATTTTTGTAAGCCAACATGATGTAGAGTTCCATCTAAGATTTTTTATTGCATGTCGTATTGATCATGTAAGGATTGAGGTGATTAGTTTCCTGTACGAAAGATACCCAAACATATGGTGTAGTTTTTTCAGTCCCAAAAACTTGTAAATTTGGCATTTGTATTGTAAATTTGTAAATTTGGCATTTCATTCAAATGTTTGTAGTGAATGGGAAAAAGTGATAACTGAAAGAGACGAGGGAGGGAAGAAAGAGAGCCAGTGACAGATAGAGACAGGATGGGGAAGGGCAGGAGAGAAAAGAGTGGCTGAATTTCACATAGTATGTTGTATTTCTAAAACACACTCAAGATGTATTTCTTTCGTCTTATAGATTTTTATTGTTCAACATTGGCGCCCTTTCCTCCCCAAGCATCATGGCTGGGGATTAGTTTGACACCACTCGTCCCCCCCCCCCCCCCCGCCCATCCCTATTTATCAACCATCTTTAATTTTAAACTACACTACTGTTCGCCTGAAAGTTAAGTAATCATACGGTACTCGGTCTACTCGATTTTGAAAAGTAATCAATATTAATACTGATTTACTCAGTTTCCAGAAAATACTCGGTTCTTCCATCACTACTGTTTGCCTGGCCTTCTGAACTATCTATCTCTCTGTATTACATTAATGCACCAGGATAATTAACTAATAAATTAATTCACTTCGAGGGGGATGCGATAGATGCATTGTTTGCGATATCTGACACAAACATTGATAGACAATTAATTATTAAGATACTGCCATACTTATCCTTGAACATTGTCCGAAACATTACTATGAACAGTTTTTCGACATAGCAGGAACGATCCCTAACATGTTCGAAGCAATGTCAGAAGAAATTGTTTTGGGCAAATAGTGGAATATGTAGGAAGATGATACTGGCACACACTCCACTTGAACACGGGTGTAGTCGTGGTCAATTCCACATTGAGGAAACACCAGTACACTCGAGCTCTTTAATTCGCGACCACGTACAGTCACGATATGCACAATAAGATCTCCATTGGAATTACTTCGTTGGTGAATTGGGCTGTTCGAAGCTTCAATCAAAGCTGTATACTTATTAGTGCTCGTGACTGTACACTCGTGATATGTAATCCCTGACCAGAGACGAATGGCTGAAACCACACACACCCTGTATTCGAACCCAGCCTCTGTATGTGCATGTATGTAAGTACTGTACAGCCATGGCTGATAGTGCTTGACCAGGGCCCAAGGAGTGTTGGAGAATAACTGAACAGAGTTCGAAAAAGTGAGTCTTCTAAACCTCTCTCAACGTTGAAAATGGTTTGGAAAATTCACTTTTTCGAACTCTGTTCAGTTGCTCACCAACACTCCTTGGACCCTGCTCAAGCACTATCAGCCATGGCTGTACTGGGTGCATGGGGAAATTAGCAATACCAGGCGATTCGAAGCTTTCTGCTCCTCACACTCTGGTCAGAATTTATGTATCATGAGTGTACATACATACAGTAGATGTTTATGTCACCTGACCTAGAAATCTGACCTAGTAACGCTGAATAGGGAAGGTGTCATTGTAGGCGAAAGATTGTATCAAGTCGCTCTACGATGTTCCACCTACTCTGATTCCTCCCCAATCAATGTTACCAGTTTTAATGACATACACATTTAAGTACGGGGTCGCGAATTTATGAGCTAAAGTGAACACCCACGGACTATACATAATAAAATAACGCATCCCTTACTTCTGGAGGTGTAATATAATAGACTCTTTAACAAGGCATGGTTTATTCTAGTATAAAGGAAGGGGCAGGAGCCACGCAGGTCAGCGGAGTAGGAGCGTGGGTGTGTGGCGTAGCGTGAGTGTAGCTATGGGCGCCAGTGAGTCTCCTGGTGGTGCTGCTGCTGCGTGGGTTACTGCTTGTAGGTTGACCAGCCAGGGAGAGATGTTCCTGGTGTCTTGGTACTAGAGTCTGGGTGAAGAGTAGGGAGGTGGCGATGTGTGTTGTAGATAGGTGCTGTGCGTGGGTTGAGTGTGGGGTTGTGTGGGGTGTGGGTTGTTTTGTGGCGCCAGTGAATATCGCCCATGTGGGGGTAAGAAACGCATTGTGGGAGGGGGTAGAACACTGGGGAGAATTACAAAAAATATATATTAATCACTGGGTAACTTCTGCAGTTTGCTGACGACGTCGTGGATGAGCGTAGAGGCAGGGTGGCTTATCGCTGCGTAGAGGCGTCGAGTGGCGTACTGGTGACGTCGTCGTGAGACTGTAGAAGTGTAGAGATTGAACTGGAGTGGGGGGTACCTTGGCTTGCAGTTACCCGTGTCGGAGGAGGTGAGATGATCGGGCAGCGATGCACGTAGGGTTCTTGTTTGTTGTGTTGGTGGCGTAAGGAGATGGGGCGTGAGGTGTGGGGTGGCGTAGAGATGTGGAGTGACGAGTGGAGCGGTGGCGCACGTGATGTGGAGTGTGGAGTGGTGGTCCAAGAGTCACCCGTAACACGTGGCGTGGAGTGGTGGAGTAGTCGAGGCTTACATGTAAAGTATATCAAAGTATATATTACTAGAGCGGTCACTCCGGGGTCACCAGTGTAGTTATTCGGGGTTAACAGACTCTAGAATACTCGATATACTTTATTGGTTGGGCACAGGGAGTCACACAGGATAGGAGGTTGGTGACTTGGTGGTGGTATGCACTGTGCAGGTGTGTCTGTCGGTCCTCTTCGCCAGAGCTCGTGTGTGGTGTCTGTGGTAGGTCGGAAGCCAAGTGAAGGTGTTCTTGCGTCCCGTGTCCAAGGGTGAGTGAGGGAGTCAGAGGGCAGCGACCTGGCTTTTATGACCTAGGGTAAAGGATTGGCTATTGCCCCAGGCGCTTGGCCAGGGATTAAGCTAAATATAGACTGGAGAATACAGAATGTTCCCTCTGACTCCTGTGGTGAGAGGAATAAGGAGTGGTACACTACAACATCTTGCCAACTTCACTGTGAATCATGAACCCGTGACGCTTAATTAAAAATGAAACACTAATATTAATATCAAACCATACAGAGGTGACATTACTAAGTGATTCGGGTTTACACGTCACTGTTTCATGGTTCACTGTCAGGCTTCAATAACTTAATTAGTCCGTGGGTGTACAGTCGGCGGCAGAAGTGTTGTCGCCTCACCTGCTTTACCGAGACATGCAGTGTTCATGGACTCGAAAAATACGCATGAAAGGTCCATACCTCCACATACACACACTCTATCACTCTAAAATTGTATCGGCCCTAATGACCATTACGCAGTCAATAGGCGGCACTTAAGACCCTATGATGTAATCAGAAACTTGGAAGCATATGAGTCCTTCAAATATTGCCACGAAACACACACACCTATGTGGAAGGCGCTTGTTTCATGGCATGGTCAGGAGGAATCAGAAGCCTTCAATTTTCATACACGACCACAGGGTCCTTAATTAAGTCAAAATAACAAACAAACGACAACAATTAATAATGTGACCGGGCAATTGAGAATAGTGTGGCCGCATCTTCAATCACGACAGCATTTTTCCTTCCTACAACTCATATAATAACTTTTTATCCTATTCAACAACACACCGAACGTACAGTGACCAAGTGTGACAGACACAGCTAGATCAAGAATAGCAATATCTACACTGTACTGTACATTAAATATTCGAGTTTTTAGTTTCGTGTTTTTGTCCCTAATATCTTCGTACGTAACTCCTAATTCCATACAGTACTTTAGTATGTATAATTATATGCATGTAGCACTATCGCTACCGTGGACACAAGGGGTGAAGAAGGGTAAAACTCGTCAACCTGAGTCGAATCAGTTACTTGAGCCAGCGAGGTAGAGGGAAGACAGTGTATCACTGATTTAACTCAAGTTGATGAGTCTTGCCCTTGGCTGGTAGCATTGGCTGGTAGTATACATAATAGTTATTCCATAATATTACGTTTTCTTTGGTACTCATCAGTTGGTTTTCTCTCATTTAAAATTTGAGGGTAAGCTGAAATGATCAACGCAAGGGAGTATATTATTTTATTAGATGGATGGGAGTGTGGTGGCATCTGGCACGTTCATCCCAAACCCCATGCAGGTATCAGAAGTCTGTTGTGTCTGTGTTGCCCCTCACTACCACTGTATCTCCCTCCAACATATACACGCACGCACACACGGCCACAGCGAGAAGCACACGCACGCAAACACATACACACACACACAAACACTAACACAGCCACAGCGAGACACACACGCACACAAACACAAGCACGCACACACACGCACGCACCACGAAGTGATAATTATAGAGTTTAATTAGAGGAAACTTTGCTCAAAAAATTAATATTACTATTATCGTCTTTGAACGGGAATATATTACATTGGAAAAGAAAATTAATAGATTCAGTGTTGCAAAAACAAGCAGATTCAGTACTTGGCTCTGATCATCTCCTCCATACTCTGATCTTTTCTCAGCCAGCCTTCCTCCAAGTCCTCGATGGTGTTGTGTGTTCTTCCTACCTTCCACAGGACATCCCACACCACCACCCATACCACCTCCATCCCCACCACAACCCATAAAACCCCCACCATCACAATCACCACCTCCCACACCCCCATCATCCTACCTCCGACACAACCCACACCACAAACCCACACAACCCACACCACCACCCCCAAGAGGCCAATTAAGAGAGGATGGGTTCAGCCAGCAGTACACACGTTACTCTGCCTCTTCATGATGTTAGTAGTAATTATGTTAATATTGTTATGTATACGTGTGAACAGAATTATGAACCAGAGACACTTGAAACGGGGGACACCTAACATAACATAGGGTAGGATGTGTGTGTGTGTGTGTGTGTGTGGCATATAGGGTAGTATGTGATGTGTGTGTGTGTGTGTGTGTGTGTGTGTGTGTGTGTGTGTGTGTGTGTGCGTGTGTGTGTGTGTGTAGCATAGGGTCTATTGGATGAGACTTCGTGTGTGTGGCATAGGGTAGTATGTGGTATATATGTGTGTGTAGCATAGGGTTTATAGGATGAGACCTTATGTGTGAGTGTGTGTCTGTGTGTGTGTAGAGAAGTCACGTCCTATTCTATATGCTTGATAAGGGACCCATTTTGAAGTATGTCCATTTCATGTGTCCACAGCTGTACAGTCACGAGCAATGATATGTATCCAGATCTGCTTCAAACAGCCTGATGATGGAGTATTAGAAAGATCCCCAACACAAGCACTAATAAGTATCCAGGTGTGCTTGGAATACCCAGAGACAGTAAATAAATGCACAATAAGATCTCCATTGGAATTATTCAGTTCGTTGGTGAATAAGATTGTTCAAAGCTTCAACCAGTGCTACGTGTATACTCATTAGTGCTATAGTGACTGTATAATTATATGAGACAGGATAAGTGTACTTTGAAATTGGTTCACTGGTATGTCAGTCAGATGATTCCAAACTTCAACAAGACCAGGCTGGATACTTGCTTATTATGGTTCGTGACTGTACATGTATATGGTTGGTTGATTGAGGATGAAGGAAGTCCGCCCTAGGCCTGAAGGACTCTGTAGGGCGAGGGAGAAGGTGGTTGAGAGGAGGGACAACAAGTACGAAGGAAAAACTATAAAAGGAAAGGGTTAGAGAGGAGGAACAGCAAGTATGAAGGAAAAATTGTAAAAAGAAAGTGATAAAGAGGAAGGACATCAAGCACGAAGGAAAAATTGTAAAAGAAGTGATAGAGAGGAGGGACAGCAAGTATGAAGGAAATGCAGGAAAAGGAAAGTGATAAAGAGAAGGGAAAGCAAGCAAGCACGAAAGAAATACAATGCAAGAAAGGGGTTAGATAGGAGGGACAACAAGCATGAAGGAAATATAATAAAAGGAGGGACAATTGGGTTGGGTAGGAGTAAAAGGGGAAATTGTGGGTGTTACTGATTCCTCCAAACTATGACAGGAAATGAACATAATCCCTTTGTACTGTATGTATGAGACAATTATAAGGATGTGTTTCATAACGTACAGTACTGTAGGTTTGGAGGGTTACGTATGCTCCAAACTGACCCAAATATCAGGTTATACTCTATACTTGATTTCCATTGGCCTCGAGTGAAAGAATTGTGTATGAATCAAGTATTATCGAATTCCTGAGAAATTGTCTTTTTTTTATATTCGCCATCAGAACTAAATCACTGTCTCACCCCCCCACCCCCAACCCCCTCCCCCTCCCCTCAAGACGAATGACAAAATGTAAAGGATAGCCTATGCGTGATTTGACTCCTCCCCCCGAAGACATCCACACAACACACACACAGTGTATAATATTATATTCATATACTCATATGAGTATATACTGTACAATATGCACACACACGCATACACATACATATACACATATACACAGACACACACACACATAAACAGACACATACAAACACAGAAATACTGTACACATACACAGCCTTGACCAGATTGTTTACATGACGTGAATTCAATG
Organism: Petrolisthes manimaculis; assembly: GCA_034508575.1. Lineage (NCBI taxonomy): Eukaryota > Metazoa > Arthropoda > Malacostraca > Decapoda > Porcellanidae > Petrolisthes > Petrolisthes manimaculis. Next base: position 71,846 of record JAWZYT010000653.1, on the reverse strand, counting down.
GCCACACAACAGTAACAACAACAACAACAGTTGGTCGGGGACGCTGCCTCCGTCGTCATGGTAACGGGGACGCTGCTTCCGTCGCCATGGTTACGGGGACGCTCTGTGTTGTTGTTTCTCTTCTCGGTTCAATTTTTATAATAAACATAAACATGCACAGTCACAGACGCAGATACATTGATAGAGAGAGAAAGAAGAAAATAAGTCGTGTTGTGGTTTACCGTTCCAAGATTAAATGCAAATACGTGAAACATTCTGAAAACCCCGTGACACACAAAGGATGTTACCACATGTTTCGCTCGTGAACCTATATTTTCACCATAATATTATTTCACGACAATTATTTTCTCTCTCTCTCTCTCTCTCTCTCTCTCTCTCTCTCTCTCTCTCTCTCTCTCTCTCTCTCTCTCTCTGTACAGTCTCAAGCCATATTAAGTATCCAGCTGGACTTGTTGTTGAAGTTTGGAATCATGTGACATACCAATGACCCAATTACAATGTTGATTATCTTGTCTATGGTGACCCTGTGATCGTGCATGAGACTTGTTGGTGACTTCCGATTCCTACTGACTATGCCACACAACAAGCTCCTGCAATATAGGTTGTGTTTCGTGACAATGTTTGAAGGACTCGCTTAACTCCAATTTTCTTACAACACATCGGGGTCCCTCAATATTTCACCAGGATATACGAAGCAGCGTGGATACTTATTATAGCTTATGACTGTACATCCATCATTCACGTCACCTGACCAAAACAATATCCAACTCAAAGTCATATACCTCACGCAACACTGACGCTAAATTAATGTAACGGTCATCTGTAATACACGCTTCCCTGCAGCCATAAGGGTAATAATACTTAAATTTACCCCACTGATCCCCGGTACGCTCTGATTGCAATGAAAAAGCAACTTAAAATAAAGGATTAAGGGAGGGTCTGGCCCTATATTATGGCTGTGCTTCCAAAGTAAATCCCAGGAAGATAGGACCAGAGATCTTACTGGACCAGGGGGCCTCCGACCGCCAGGAAGATTGGGGGGGGGGGGGGGGGTTCTTTGATCTAACAGCCAGTGTTGTGGGCCCAAGTGAAGTCCACGTTACCAATTGACAAGTGGGGCCGCAACTTACTTGAAACCAGTCCTGAAGCGACTGCTGTGGGGGATGGCTATAGTATTCACAGAGAAAAAAGTCAGCACCCTGGGAAAATTATATATATATATATATAAAGAAAAACAAACATATAATTGGATATCTAAAACAAGCCACTACTACCAACAAACAAGCCACTACTATCTAAGAAAATGTATAATTTGAGAGTTTTACTAGAATGACATTACTGATTTTGTTGAAGTGTTTGTTATCCTACCTTTATGGAACAAAATACAAACACAAATGTAGTTGCTCCATATGAAATGATACAGTAAAAGGTTAATCCCTATGTATAACTCTCTGCCCACAACAGGATGCAGAGGATGAAGAGGACCCTTATTCTGACGACGATGTGGACGCAGTGGCCACACCCTTACGACCTGCCTACCCTCCAGCCAGTCAGTCCAACAGCTACACCCCCCCTACAGCTGGTCCAGGCCCTTCCTGTGTTCACCACCAGACACTTCATGTCACCACATCCTTAGCCCACGACTTATTCCCAACACAAGTTACAGAACCACATTACACAAATCACGCGGGGTACCCTTGGTCTGTGCCACACCCCTCTACATCTCCCTTACCCTTCCAGCCAGTCCTTGGTGCCCCTTGTCCACATATGGGTTACTATCCAGTGGGTGTGGCACTATCCAGAGTAGCACAAGTGTTGGAAGCTACACAACCCCCCTACCTTCTACTACCACATCACCCCAACGTGCCACCAGTACCACCACCACAACCACCACCATACAGTCGCTTGCCCACCGCCCCACCGAATACAGCCCATACCCACAGAGGACAAAACAGACAGCAGCCGTCGCAGTACCCTTGTGGCAAATCCACCTCCTGTTCTAGTCTCGTGTCAACAAGTGTCACCAAATAGTAAATGGGTTGACCTTACCTCATCATCATTAGCCATTATTAGTCCATGGTTGGAAAGTCCAGGTGTTCCTATATGTACATCAAATTAGGAATGTGCTGAATAGGTATTACAGTACATTTAGTAGACAGGGCTTTACATTACGATTTACTGTATTAAGATGCTAGTTTATGACAAATGGAACTAACATCAAGCACAAAATCAAAATGTTATTACAGTACCTCTAGGATTTTTGTTATCCTTCTATGACTCTCATCTCACAATTCTTTGGCACATAAATTCCCTGAAAAACCATCACAAATGAAGTCTTAACACAGTCCCAACCCACTTTTCCAGCCCAAAGCTCATTCAACAAATTGGGGGGAAGAATAATGTGGCAAGGATTGTTAACAATTTAGCCACTCGTAATTATTCAAACTTTAGTTTCTGTGGCAGAATTGGGAAGGTCCAAAATAATATCACATTGTTCCATCACCTTCTACAATGAACCAAGGATGAATAAAAAAACCCCACTGATATAATTATGTATCAATTTAATGCAGCTACAAAGTTTGCTCCTGGAAAATTGTGCTTTCCTATAAATCGATCAACTCATGAGTATAAAGATGCCCTAAAAAAAAAACCTCATTATGAAACTACATGACTTGGTTAATATCTGAACAAAACAGTAAATACTATTTTTTTATAAACTTAATATCAAGTGATCATTATACTGTAGTCACTGTATGAGTTACTGAAGGAGAGGTGCAGACATTACTGCACGTAAATTTATGCCGGTACAAAGATTTCATATCTGCAAGGCATAATTTTACAATAAAAATACAGTACAGTACTACCTTCAGCTTCTAAGTTACTGTCTCTTGCATCTGCACTTAAAATTTGCAAATCCCGACAGATAGAATAAAATGGGAAAGTAAGCGCCAGGCAGCAACATCCACACGGGAGTAATTCACAATTCAAAAGAAAAGGAAGGCACTGGGAGAAGAAGAAATGAGGCAGAAAAAAAATGAGAGAGAAGGAAGGCACTGGGAGAAGAAGAAATGAGACATAAAATGGATATACAGTATAAGAGAAAAATACAACAAATCATCATGTTAACTGCACCATACTGTAGATAAAAATATAATGATGTATAAATATCATCATATCACACATGCAGTGCAGTCTATACCACGAAGATATAGAACGAGTACTGTATTACTAAAACTACAGTCAGTTAGCCATCAAAGTTCTACATCAATCACCCATGTTCAGTTCAGTTAACAATGAAAGCAAGGTCAGGAAATATGGTGAAAACATCTGACGTAGGTAAGAATATCGGTGTTGAAGATGACGTGTTACTGGTGCGATGACTCCATATACACACTACAGAGCCACTGTTCTGGTTCATCACCATTATCAACACTACCAATATTCTTGCATACGATGGCGTGGTGACAGTCAGATGACCCATACACACACTACAGGGCCATTACATTCTGCCATGTGTCTTGGGGCTTTCATACAGTAGATGATATATGATTACCTTTACATTACCACACCTTACAAGTCAGTGGGGACTTCAGAACCCTTTGGGGACAACTATATTCTATAGTTGGGAAATTAATGGTTTCTTCAGTTATTCTATCTTTCTTATCACACTTTGGTTATAAAAGAAACACATAAACTTTGTACAATACCTTAAAAGAGTATTGCCACTCAGAGGGTAGATACTATAGTTTCAAAACTGTAAGTTGTGGGTCACCCGTATCTCGTGCGTGTTTCAGATAACATCGCTGGTTTTTCAAATGTTTGCCAAAAAAAAGTGGGCCGATACTTTTTTGAGGTACTGTACTGTACACATGCCATCATAAATATTATTTCCTATGTGAATTATGGAGATTCTGTAATAAAATTAATAATCTAGACTGGCCACAAAAGCATTATAAAATTGCATCCTTCACCACAACACAATACAATACTTTATATAAAACACAAGTATCAGTAAATATATAGATGAAGACACCTTTTAAATAGAAGCCTCTAACTCCTCCACTACAAGAGGTTTGATGGACGAATACCAAACTGATAATGATAAAGACAGATACAGTCATTTTAAGTTGGAAGACTAACTATGCAGACAGAATGATACAGAATCAACTTCTATGTGCTCTGATCATCCTCAGGCAGAAGGGATAAGTGGGCGAGATGAAAACCACCCATTCCTCCACACTGCACCACAAAACAAGCCAGCAATAGATATGGAGGTAATTTACTTGCTTGGCATTGATTGTGGCATTCAACGGCCTCTAGTCAAACCTTACTTCTTTAATTAATAACCATGCTACTCCATCCTTATGCAATTCTATCAAATCCAAGGTAGCCTGAGTAAAGAAGGATTTCATAGCCATAACAAGATGTAGCGAGTGTCGAGTCCTGTAGCAGAACAAAAGAAAAAATTTGGATATGTTCACTACAGTACTGCTGTTCTTAAGTGCTCCCTCTTAAATAAACACAAGAAATTCTTCTCTCCTCACATGAACATCAATTAACTTATCTTAAATGTAACAGACCCTTACACCATTCTTAGAAAAACTGAGATATACACAAGTCTCATTGTGCCACTAAGATACACTCCAGATAAATTAATTGTTAAATAAAATTTGTTCCAGGACTCAGTCAACCACACAATGTAAATTACCCTAACACATGTTTGCATGGTAAATACCTCTAAAAAACAAATATGAGTGTTGTAATATAAAAGAAAACTAATAAGCTTAGATTCAGTGATCATCTAACATACTGTTTAACAAAATTGCAGGTCTGGGATCTAGATCTGCATAAAAGAATTAAGATTAAATAGCAAAACCAGCTACTCAAAGTATAATACAAGACAAGTGAAAAATTGGAAGACGAGAATTGTCTGTACTGTATTACAGTACTGTATATGTTTTTGAAAGTGAAAGGTTATGAACTGGAGAGGTGATAAAATTTTTTTCCAGAAACTAAGAGGTTATTAAGGCCAATATGTCACAGACCATGAACAATTTATATACACAACTAATATAAGATGTATGGTGGATGAAACCCCAAAAATAAAACTATACCTCATTGCATAATAAATATGGCATAAAATTAATTAGAGGAAAGTACTGTAGAAAAATATCTTGCTGTAATAACTTCACGATCAACCGTAAATACTACAGCTGAATTGACTAATGTATTACTTATTAACATTGACTTTGTGACTTCTGAAAAGTTCTTTAATTAATACCAGATCAATTCTAGTTGGAGAGAGTAAACTACTTTTAACAAACATCAGAAGGTATCTCAAATAACCCATGAATATAATCTAAAGGGGTAACACACAATTGGTACATTAAAGTGCCTTGACTCCACTAAAATAGATTAAGAATAATGGTGGCCGGTTATTTGGAATAGTTTGGCGGAATCAGTTGCTCCACATTTACCAATACAGTACTGTATTACCTCCTTAATTCTTACATACTGTAATTGAGCTAACACCAAACTATTATAAAATGAAAATTCACTCTATAAAGTTAAAGGAATCCTCTCACAGCCAAGAATGTTGACTAATTCTCCAAAAACAGAATGTTTGTCAGATCTTCATTAACAGCCAGAAAAAGATGACATTATTTTCAGTAGAACGCAAAGCAAACCAAACAAACTCCCAATAAATACAGAAGTTTAACATCAAAACATCATTATAATTACAATGATAACTAGCACCAAGCACAATAGGATTATTTAGCACTAACAAAAACTATGGGAATGGAGGAAAAAATGAAGATATATTAAACTACAGTACAAGGAAAAGCCATATATGGGGCAAAAGACAGGTGTGGAACAAGAAGAACAGGAAAGAATATTTACAGGCAAAGGAATACAAGGGGTACAATATCCATGATCCAACAATACTAAAAAGTCTGAAGTTGTAACAACATTTAGTGGTAAACAGATTTAACATATGTACTGTTCAACTAGCTTGCTCTGACAACTGGCCTGCAGCTGAGGCAGGATAGGAGCAAAAACAAGATGATAATTATAAACTGTGGATAAAAATTCACTCTACCAAACTGCCTCCTACTGCCTTATCCTTAACACATTTCAGTGTAAAATCTTACAGCCACCCTCAGGACCTGCTTCACCCTCTTATGTTACCTCAACTTAAAGTGATTCAGTATTGCACTACCAAAATAATTGTTATTCTTTTCATCCACAATTGTTCATAGTATCTAACCCAATCACACTGGATACTTTTCTTATGAATGAGTACTTGTTCTAAATACAGTGCTGAGCACTTTTGCAATTACCTCTGTAACAGCTAATTCTGCAAAAGTCTGTTTATATCAGATCTGCAATTACTTCAATTCTATTACAGTACAGTATATTGATATTTTCAAATGGCAAAGTACAAGTCAAGATAATTTTTCCATCACAGTTTTAACACAAATGGCAACATTAATGAAACAAGAATTGGGATGTCATCTGCCTTTCACTGCATCATTCAGTCCACACACACACAAGAACATCAGAAAAATATTGTATAATAATGCTTTCCCTTCCTGTACATAAAATACTTGCATATCTTAAAATGCAGCAGTTTTACCAATCAAAATGACAAACTCTAAAACAAGCTGTTGCTCAACTTGTGTATGAAAGGAAGTTACTGCACCTTGCCGTGTCTCACTATACCATCAGAGAAGAATGATATCACAATTGATGGAGTTACTGAGTAACAAACTACCACATGTGACCTCGACTAACTGATATGGCTATACAAGTGAACCTTACTTCTACCCTAATTAATTTACCGTAGTAACTATTTGCACATTTTTGAAAACAAAAAGAATGTTACATGAATGAATATGCAGTTATTATAGTCCACTGCAGGACTAGATCATTCCACTAAGGGAAGATACAGCTAGAAAATCCTATCCTACACTTCTTTAGGACACAGTGGAAGCATAGTACATACCAAATAATTAACAGTGTATACTATATATATAGAACTACAGGAGGCTTCATGCTGGGTGACTTAGTACCCTTATCAATATACTTGGCAGCCCTATTTACAAAATACAGTCTGAATTTCCTTCTGCAAGTTTGTGCAGTGTTTATATTTTTAAGAAACTAAGATGTGCACTATTATAAACATACAATAAATGGACAATTTACAAGACTTCATTCTTTCCCTCATATTACATTATCTAATATAGCAGTGCATTGTAAAAAGGCTCGAACCTGTATCATAGATGGCACTTAGTGTTACCTGTAAATGAATTCTATTTCTGTAATCAGTTACCACTCACAAGAAAACCTCAATATAACTGCACTTACTAACCAAGGATCCAAAAGACTCTCCACATATGTCTGGGTCATGGCCCTAATTGTTTGTGCAGCATGTATTGGTGTACAGGTACTGTACAATCATAAAGCAAGTTCTAAGTTTCTACCACACCTGTTCAATTAAGGCTGTCATCAAGTATTAATTATGAGAACAATACAACAGATTATTTTTTCTCTGATCGTACAATTAAGCATTAATCTCAGTATGAAGTGGCACAATTGGTTAGGAAAGGTTGCCTAATTAGCATTTTTTCAATGGTCAATAATGAAAACATACAATACTTGCAAGAAAATTACAACTTACATTAACTATGGTGTATGTGGAAGCAATCTCTACGAAGCACATTTATGAGCAATTCTAATAATGAGTATATTTACCAAGGTGATGTACAATCCAAGCAGCCTTCACCAAGGAGACAGTCATGAAAACTAAACCAAAATATGAGAGAAGAGTGTGCTAGGCCCTAAAGACCTTGTAGTCACAAATGAGAAGGGACAGTTAGCATGAAGGAAAAGGAAGGAAAGGAGGGACAGTTGAAGAGATGAAAAGGAATGCCTTGGGTCCAAACTGGCACCCAAACCCTAGAATGCATGCACCAAGGAGTGAGAATAACATTATAATAGGTTTGTTGTGTTCATAACAACGGCAACAGGATAGAAACCTTTGACTTCTTTCTTACTAATGCTATTTACACTTCTACTGATGTGACGAATACAGGAAACATCACCAAAAATTCCCAGATTCACACACACCTCATTATCCATGTTGAATTTCTCAAATTATAAACCAATCAACCTTCACACATACAAGCACATACATCAAATGCCTATATTATATAGCAAATTATTTTTACATTAACTAACCACAACTTCTGCCCAACCAGAAAGGATATAAAAAATTGTGTTTTTCCTTCATTTTCAGTGGATGACTCTACAGTATACTAATATCAACATAATGAATCAGACATATGGCAGATCTGTATGTACTAGTAATTTTGTATGTAGAAAGGACAGCTTGCTCTAACATCATTTACAAATTCTGGGTTGACAGAAATTATGATTCCTGAGCTTAAGGTCACTAAATAAACTGATGCTTATGAAGCCTAATTACCAAACTCTGAGAAACAGCAAACAGAATATACTGTACTTGGATACCACTGAACACCTTATTACTAACAAAGCTGATAAACAGAAAAGTGTAGTTGCAGTGTCAGCTATTTTTCTGTTAAACAATACCTTTTGAGTATTTAACCTTCTAATAATCAATTCTCCAATACCTTTTGAGTATTTAACCTTCTAATAATCAATTCTCAAGTAATCTCTGATATGCAGATGTGTTTAAGGATGAATTATGTTAATGAGAATGGTCAAATGATCCAGCACCCATATACTGAAGTTAATTAGTTACATGGGGTAAATATTAGTTGACAATGGTTACATCAGTCATTCCTACAAACTGTAACTAAGAAAAAATAAATTAAATTATAACTTTAAACTAGAGGTAGGTTTAGTGGTACAGTTTATAAGAATCTGTAGCCTTTCCAATGTGCCAAAACTTTCTTACTCCCTCAATTCATTCTTGAACATCCATTCTAAATTTCTTCATCGGGTAATCTCTTTATGTATAACTGGCACTCTGTAACATTCATCCATCACATGACCTTCCTCTATCATCCACCATTATTTATTCTCACTACTGTATAACAATAAAATGCTTCTTCTCATCCCTGTACCAAAAGCTAGAATGAGATCAGGATCTGAGAAAATGTTTGAGACCATGTTACATTCTGACATGGAATGCTTAGTTATTATCTTACTCCATTACTTTTTCTTTTTGCTCATTATTTTTGATGTCATCACAGGTGAAGCTCTACCACTGTCTAAAGCAAAATCTTTGACTCTACTATGTCAACCACAACAGCTCTTTGTATTCTGTATGGATGACACTCTCCCACTTTTTCTCCTGATCATTCATGCTGTTAATAGTAAGGCTCTTATTCCTGCTTAATCAATCCAGCGTGCTTCCTCTTGATGCGAGCATAGGGTCCAATGGAAGGGTCAGTGATGAAGTGGTAGATAACTTTCACCCAGGAGTCATGCTGGGGAAGGTTGTCATAATACTCAGGAGCCAGAGCCTTCACCTGCAACACAAATTAACTCTTAAACCATGGTGTGTCATTAATGATTTTACTCTGACATCATTGGACACACTCAACACTCTTCATTGCATCGGCATTAAAGACTACGATTATTATCTAGTCTCCAACTGATCATACAAATAGGACCAACATCCATTCTCTACAATTTATGGTTTGGTGAAACATGGAAAGTTTCCCTTGAAAGTACAGTCACATCACTTCATGTTATCCAGAAAAAATGCAGAGCTCAACTGCTACTATAAGGACAAGTTCAGTACAAAAAAGACAAACCTTACCTGAGGTAGTCTGCTGCCAGGGATGAAAGGAAAGTCATGATGTTCATTATGGTAGCCAACATTGAATGTGAGGTAGTTGAGGGGACCATAGTAGCTATAGGTTTCATGGCCCTGCTGGAACATATAGTGCTCCGAGATGAAGTGACCAGCAACTGGGTGTATTCCCATGGCCAGCAGCGATCCACCCAATAAGTACAAAAGGCACTGGGCTGGTGGAAAAGGTAAGGAAAAGTTATCAGTAACACACTCACAAACTGGAGAACTGATGGACTGACTGGAAGGTAAACATTAATGGCAACACAACAATCATGATCATATAATACTGGGAATGGAGCTAGAGAGAAGGGATCTATCTATCTATAGCTCCAATGCCGTGCTCCCTCCAAGGGGGTGGCCACAGCAGAAGAGTCTACAATTTTCCCTGTTCCAACACTTCCTCCTCACTTGCTTGATCCCTCCTCCCCCCCACACCTCTCTCTCTCTCTCACATACTCTTCCACTCTGTTCTGCCATCTAACCGGAGGTCTGCCTCTCACACCAGGTCCCACAACTTCACTATCGTACACCTTCTTTACAAACTCCTCACCTTGCATTCTCTCCACATGTCCAAACTGTATTGCACTTCACTCTCTCAACCACTCCACACTCAATACCTTCTCACTCATACCACACCTCTCATTACTTTCTCCGTCCCACTTAGTAAGTCCACATGTTCCTCTCAGATAACTCATTTCCACTGCACCTATTCTAAACTGATGAGCCCTACTCCACATCCATGTCTCCGATGCATATGTCTGTGTTGGCAGGATTATACTATTTCTCAGTCCCTTTTTCAGAGAAGGGGTAACACTCTAAAAGAACAAGAAAAGGAATGATAAAATTCTAATCATCCTCTTGTATTGTATTCACTCTTTTAGTGTCCTGAGCCAAACATCCCCCCCATCACAAATTAACTTATGCCAAAATAAAGACATCTATGTACTGCTTAACCCATGTTATAATAAATGTTTATGCAATGAATATTTTTCTTCACTCACCACCAAAGTAGTAATAGATAGAGATGTTGAGGATCATCTGGACTACTGTATTGATCACCTCCAGTGTAGTTGGAGTCTTGGGGTAAGTGACGAGAGGCCGGAATGCATAGAAGAGCGGCTGCAGAAACATCCACACCATCTTGCCCAGTGTGGTACAGAACAGACGTGCCTCGGTTTCTGTTGGAATGTCAGTGTCCAGCTTCTCATCTCCCTGGAACTGAAGGGAATAATATTGGTAAGGTGAGAGGGCACATGTCTAGGTTAACTCTCATCTACATTGTTTAACTCAAGGGGTTCACATGTAAATTTCATCTCTGAAACTTCACCAAGATCATCCATACATATAGTAGTAAGCTTAGAGGTGATTATGACTGGTAATTAGGGTAAGCATAGTATCTAATCAAACAGCAGCTATTCATTTCCATTACCTTTCTCAGGCAGTACTGTACCAATAGTTTCCTGGTGTTACATTATCCTTATATTTACATCTGTCACTACTGTACATGTAATTTATTGGTTCCTTCTCCTTCCTCTAGCAATCAATAGGTGTTCTTTTCATATAAGTCAGGAATAAATCATTATGTTTGCCCATAGCACTGACAGAATTGTCCAACCAAATACACAACATATATAAATACTACAGTGTATATACATGATATCCTCTTGTACAATTGTCATTACTTTTTTACCCTTTTGGTATACCTGTATAACTATGCAGTAATAAGCTTTACTGGCACAGAAATGACTACAGGTTTGTCAGGGAAGTGATTGCATAGCCTTCACAACTACCTCCAAAATATAAAAAATTAATTCACCTAAAACACTAATAACAGTGCTTTGCAGAACCTTGACTGTATCTTCCTTTTAGATAAGGTTGAAAGTAAGAAACAGAACTTACTTTATGATGTTCCAGATGGTAGCCTTTGAAGGACACTGAGAAGGGAAGGATGATGGGAAAGTTTGCCACAATTCCCAGAGCTCTGTTGGCAAGGGGACGCGAGTGACCAAAGGCAAGGTTGTGCGAGATTTCATGAATTGCTGAAAAGTAGATCAATTTATCAAAACAGAGTACAGTACTGCATAAGTTTAATGAAATACAGTACAAAAACATCCCCACTCCACAGATAGTTAAAAAATGGTAATACAACATAGTACAATTCTCTCAATGAATAAGAACTAATACCTGTGAGCTTTAAAACCCTGAAGAAAAACATGATCACACCATGATATAAATAGTGGATGGAAGAGCAAGTGAAACCAAACATTTAACAACAATAAATGAAATATATCTTTCCTTTTAACATTTATGAAAATACTGAACTACCCTGAAATAAAGAAATGAAAAGGTACCTGTCCTACAAATAAGCTATGAATCAGCTTAATCAATAAGGTAAAATATCCTTCTCAGGTCAATAATGGATACGGTACAGAGAAAAAGCCTGATTAAAAAAACAATGCCTGGTAATCTATGAGAGACATCTTAACATGAAAAATGATACTACTACTGTATATATCATTCATGGACAGGGATTACGATTTCGTAACCTAACTGAAGGCAAATAATTCCTCCAAACTATGCCACAAAGAGTAGTAGAGCTAATGGTAATTTATATAATAATGAGTTTGATATTGATCGACTTGGTAAGTATGGCAAGAGTGGTGATTGCAGAGTTCTGGATTCATTCAATTTTGATATGCAACTACCCATTTAGTTGTGTATATCCTGTACTGATATACAGACCTGTATACCTGTACTGTATCATATAAAAAACATACAGGTACATATTTTGGTCATAATAACAACCATACTACTAAATTGTATATTTTCAATTACCTGTACTACACTTATGTTCCATATAGGCCTAATGTAGGTATCCTCATTATATGAGGGTACTGTAATATAGTAGCTGCATCATTTAATTGTTACTTGCTTGCATACTTGTTTGGAAGATATTCTAGGCCCTGCTCCATCAGTAGATGGCGTTCCACAGGGCCTCCCTCAATACACTATTATCACTCCTAAAGCTCACATCATTCAAGTTGTAACACTCAGTCAACAGTTGTGATATCAATATTTTCTTAAAAATTGTGGAATTTTCACTAAAAATTAAGTAAAAGGAAAGGATCACCTTAGCCACAAGTCACACAGGGACAAACAAATATAGGGGCAAGCTTTATGGACCAAGTTTGTGTGGAAACATTACAGTGTGTGGGATTAACACAGTAGGCCTACCAACCAACCTAGCACTTTGTAAGGGAAGTATTGCCTGCGGTGACGTGAGCAGTATGGTACTTTAAGGGTTATGGCATCCCTTTAACTATCCCTCCGTTCCTTTTCTTTCCTTCGTACTTGCTGTCCTACCTCTCTATCACCCCTTCCCACTGGTGAGGGCTGGTTCTATCCAGAAATGAGGAATCTGGCATCCTCTACCACACCCTGGCCTGTTCTGTCTGTCTCTCTTACTATTTCTCATTCCTTCTGGGTAGCCGATGAGATCGCCTGATTGGGTGGCACAACAAGGAAGAAACAGATCTCACTATCACCCTGACTCCCATTTGGGGATCCGAGCATCTGCGCGGCTTCGGTCAACCAGACAGTCTGGGGAACTATAACAAAAGCAACAACCAACCAACCTAGCATGAGGGAGTGGTTAATGGTGCCGCCGATGCAGTAAGCGAGGAAAAGAGCTAGTGGCCACGACATTTCCCTCACTAGGAAGAGGGACGCCAGCTGGAAGGTCACCAGGCTTGCCACCCACCACTTGAGTCTCACATCATGCCCAAACAACTGTTTCACCTCTGGATGCTTTTCTGTGGTGCGGAAAGAGAGGGGAGAGTTTGTGAAATGTTCCTTATGTTATAATTATTAAATGAAAGGACAAAATGAAAAGCTATACTGTACTACAAAATAACTACTACCATACACCATAATTATTGTTCTTATATCAGATACCATACAGTCAGTATATAACTTTCATACATGTACAGTGAGGTCCTGGAAGAAAAATGAGAACTGAGATGTGAGAATAATAATGAAAGTACTGTAACTACATACTGCATAACATTACATGACTTATAATTATGAAATATCGTACTAATTACAATAACCTGACCTAACCTGAGAATTCTCCACTCATCCTCCAAGCTAAGACAATCTTTAAATTAGATAAAGTTTAAGTTTAGGCATCCTGTTATGGTCTTAGAGACATCATATATCTCTAAATATAATTATCGCTTGTGTACATATTTTTTAAGGGGAGATTCTCAATGGTAAACTGGGGGGTACTGATTCCTCCTAACTATGCCAGGAAGCAGACAACCTTAACTAATAGAGGATCTATTTTGTTGCATAGTTTGGAGGAATCAGAGACCTTCCAATTCACCAATAAGAGAATCTCCCCTAAAAAAGTCATATAAATTTGCTACACACGAAATGGAGGGCTACAGATTCCACTAAACTATTCTACAAAACATATAGATCCCATTTTATCCATACATACCCATTTCCAGACAACAATTTGGAGAAACCTGAAGGAGTATCCATCCATCCCCTTGACATTAAAGACAACGGTAATAGTCAAGCGGTGGACCATAATCAGGTTTGGATTGAAGGCTTGCAAATTGCAATGTTTTATAGTGTTTTTTTAATGCATTTATTGTTCAAGGCCGTCACATTTTAATGCTTTGGGAGATACGACCCCACCCCCCAACCCAATCTCCATAAACATTTCATTTTCGCCATACTTGAACTAGATTCGTCGGAAAAACACTACAGAAAATTAAATAGAATTAGTATGACCTCACCTGACCTGAGGTTAGGTCAGACTAATTCTATTTAATTTTCTGTAGTGTTTTTCCCACGAATCTAGTTCAAATATAGCGAAAATGAAGTGTTTATGGAGATTGGGTTGGGGGGGTTAGGGTTTTTGGGGTGGGGGGGGTTAGTTTTTTTTTATGGGGGGTGGGGTGGGGTGGGGGGGGTCGTATCTCCCCAAACATTAAAATGCAACGGCCTTGAACAATAAATGCATAAAAAAAAACTATAAAACATTGCAATCTGCAAGCCTTCAGTCCAAACCTGATTATGGTCCACCGCTTGACTATTACCGACATAACTTAAAGATAAATAAGTATGTGATATATAAAAAACCCAGATACCGGGTAAAAGTACCGGTATAAAACGTGATAATGAAATAAGTCAGGGATAAATCATGTCAGTAAGGGATAACCAAATTGAGATAAAAGTATAAAACATGAAGAGAATGAAATAAAGAAGGGATAAATAAAAAATATATAGAGATAAACGTACCGGTACAAAACGTGACAATGAGATATGTAAGGGATAAATAAAAAAAATGAGAGATAAATGAATAAAAATAAAGAAATAAGTATAAAATGTGAGAAGAATGAAATCAGCTGCAAATTTAGAGTGTGACGTAACTTTTCTTCCTCTTCTTCTCTCCTTTACATCACTTTCTACACACCTACCACCAAAGCTTCTATTATTACCGTAAGTCATGTACAAAATAAAGATTTATTTTTTCCGCTAGTGCAAGATAATATTATTCACGTGGCTCCATAAACACACCACTTTAAAACAAACAACAAACAAAATCTCTAAGACCAACAACAACTCGTAAACATTTTCCTGTATTTATTCATTTATATCAAGTTCAAGTATTATTATTATTATTATTATTTAAGCAAGAGAATAATTCGATTCTTACTTTTATTTGTTTGTGCAATATAATATTATTCCCTTGACACCACAAACAAACAAACAAATAAAAAATATTTCATTTAAACATCCGGACCAACACTACCACAATGCTGCTACCATATTTATTATTATTTAAACAATGATGCTTACTCAATATTTCTTTCCTTCTGGATGCATGGGGCTCTGCTGTGTATGACCACTCAAAGTCCGCTCTAGACACGTGCTGACCCATGATAAAATCAACTGTATTATATTGGAGGAGTGTGAAATTCGCGTATCCTTCCCCTGCCACTCCCTACTTCACACTGGCTGCCTGTATGAAAGTCTGAAAGAAATGGTTGGCTAGTTATGGCTATTTGGGCGTGACTTTGCAACACTGCTGAGATTGTTGGCTAGTTTTGGCTATTTGAGCGTGACTTTCGCCCCTTTCATCTATCCGTTTTTCCTTATCAAATTGACAAGTTGATCATCGATGTTCGTCTTACTTATTAAAGGTATAATACCACTTTAGTATGATATTTATGTAACTACTTAACCAAATCGCTCGGACACTTATAATACACTTTCATGTAGGCTACGGTATTTGTTAAATCTAGGCCACAGCCCATGTTGGCAAGATAAACGCACACTTAAAGTTAAAAGTTGCATGGTTTCAGTTCTGCAGAATCTGCAGTATCTATCTCTGTAATGAGATACTCTACCGAATGTCAGCCTGGCAAGCCCAAGCGAGGCTCGATATGCAGCATTACCACCGTGACTGTACTATTATAGCCAGGGCAACTTTACTTTTATCTCTTGCAGCCCGAGATAATAATATTTGCACACATAATAAAAATGCACACCGGCTTCAAGGACCATTATTATCAAAGTTACTCCATTATATTCAAAATTATATGGTAGAAGTACATTACGTGACGAATTGCAAAAATTACTTTGTCGAAGTATTGTACAGTATTCTTTGTAGTTTATCTCAAGATGTAGGCCTAACCTTGGTGAACTATAGGCAGATGTACAGCGGGTACTTTACGCCACTAATAAAAGAAGTGAATGAAGTAATCTTTAGCCTAACAAATTAACAACAATAGCTTAATATACTGCTAAATTATATTATATTTTTATGTTAAATTAGGATGACACTCGCTGCACATAAAATTATTATCATCACCATCAACCATGCAGCCATCGCAATTATATAGTTAAGCAATATTGTGTAGGCTAAAGGTTTGTTAGTTTCATGGTTATAGCCCAGTGTAACTAATAATATAATATAGTTATTCTAAGAGGAGGGAATTGAACTGAATTGAATTGAAAAGTTTATGTATACAGAGGCATACAATAAATTAATACTCGAGAAGGCCAGAGAGCAAATTAATAAGAAGGCCATAGAGCAAACAGCTTTTGTGAGATCGTGCTCTCAATATTATACTGTAGCCTATAATGTCAATAATGTGTTCCTGTGTAGAGTGGAAGAAGCTTGGTTGGTTGTCCCTTCCTGCATAATATATCAATTAATTTACACTAACGCCTATAGCGAACTTAATACATACGGCTATATAATAATATGACCGTATAAATAACAATAATACATTATTACACGGGTCAATAACACCGAGAAATAGATAAGTGACAACCTTAATGAAGAATATCTAAATAATACGTGTAGTGAGGACGTGTTTTTACCTTTAAGTTTAGCCATTAATAACAGCAGTGCATGTTTAGGGTACAGTACGTAATGTTTGCCCAAGATTACTTCCAGAACTGCTTATACACCGCTGATAACGTAGTAATAGCATACACTATAATAGCTGCTACTACATTATTCTAGATACTTACTGGGCACTGTACACTCAAGCATATTGAATGAGGAGGAGCCTTCACCTACGTCATTATATTACTCCTCCTTCGATTATAGGCCAAAGACACATTCTTACCATCACATTGTGAGCCTAACCTAACGTATGCATGAGTGACATAGTTATTTATCATTTCTCCTTTTTGAATATAACACACTGCTACTACCCTCATGCATAAAATAGCTATTTATCAAAGTTATTGTCTTTCCTGAAATAATGAATGTAAGACTATCATACTCTCGTGCAGGTAGCAATTCATCATCCTTACCATCATCATCATCATCTCCTTCCTCAATTATCAACGTAAACTTAATCATATACCGTACCTTATTACTACTACTACTACCACTACCGGTACTACTACTACTACTACTACTACTACTACCTACAGACAAACAATTATCCTAAGTATTATCACCGTCTATTCCTGAATATACATGAGGGTAAATTAACACATGGATATACAGTAATTATTATACATACATAATTATACAGCCAGGGATAGACTGTGTTTTTATTTACCAAAGGCAGAAACTCACTCATATAAATTTCCCTTTTTTTGAGTGACTTAAAAGTGGCATTATTATTATTATTATTATTATTATTATTGTTTTATCTTTTATTTTTTTTATATTTGCGTTTCAATACTCATGCAGTTATCGAGGTCAACACACATACACACACACAACAGGTCATAAACTTAGGACAATTAACTGAGACCTGTAATTTACATCATGCCTGTAATTTGCATCACACTCCATACATAACGTAACCTCTCTCTCTCTCTCTCTCTCTCTCTCTCTCTCTCTCTCATGCCACAGGGTCTTCCAGGCCTATAACACGTTCATTTATGATCCTCTTCAACTCAGTACCATTGTTAGGAGGAATCAGAATACCCTATTATTAAGGGTGTAGTGCAGTGAAGGTAAATCTGGAGCAAATAATTCATACAAACTATTCCAAGAAACAGACCACCATTAATTTTTTATTGATCTGGTCCTGTTTTCTGGCATAGTTTGGAGGAATCAAGACCCTCCACTGTACCAAAAGTATACTGGACCGTGTGATGTGTGTAGTGTAGTCTCCTGGTGAGGTTTGAAAGGAGACTAAGAGATTGTGGGTTTTTAATCTGTTTATTCATGCAGGTTACAAATGGTATATAAGATTTTAGAGTGAACCTGAAATACATGAATAAAAGGATTCCTGCCTGCTACACTATTAGAACCCATCAGGCGAGAGGGCTGATGCTTGTGGCGGGTAGCTGATTCTAGCCGCCACAATACTCCCCCCTCAGCGAGAAATTCTTGGTCTGTGTCAGAGGGGGCGACCTACAGGCGGCGGGTCGTCGTCTTGTAGATAGGTAGGGCCGTGTGTGGCAGTAGTGGTACGGGCGTTAGCTACGCTTGGCGTACGCACTAGAGCGCTGCAGGAATATATGCTGGTAGAGCATGGATTATGATGGACGAAGGGCTCCCAGATGCACCAGTTTCTGACTACGGAAACACCTTCCCTCGATTGGTAGTCGATAGGGGAAGCAATGGGTAATATACTGGCGACAGAAGCAGGTGAAGCTTGCCAGACATAAGGAGTTGCATTGCTTGGCGGCAGGTGTCCGAAGGTCAGGTGAACTCTGCGAATAGCGATGCAGAGAGGAGTTGGTGCTGGCTTGTCTACATCAACACATCTCCCGCACCAGTGTGTGGTGGGTACCGTGGGTAGTTGAGATGTGTTAAGATGTGTGCTGGGTAGTTTGCACCAACACATCTTCCTCACCAGATTGTGGTGGGTAGTGCAGATGTATGGTGAGTAATGAAGATGTATGGTGAGTAGTGAAGATGTGCTGATTACTTGGCAGCATCGTAGTTGTGATGTGTGCTGATTACTTGGCAGCATCTTAGTTGAGATGTGTGCTGTTCGGCTCCGGG
>JAWZYT010000653.1:0-45000 GCA_034508575.1 Petrolisthes manimaculis | reverse complement strand
TCCCTCACCCAAAACCACGTATTCCCAGGCTCTCCCCCAAGTTTGTATGGGGTATGAAAACAGGGGCATATCTCGAAAACGAGTCATTTCTAAGAGACACAAAGTTAAGAAGTGTATTATAATGGCAACGCCATAGTGTACAGCATGTTTTCCCCCACACAAAACCCCGGATTCCCAGGCTCTCCCCCAAGTTTGTATGGGGTATGAAAACTGGGCATAACTCGAAAACGGGGCATTTCCGAGAGAAACACCATTGAAGAAAATAGTCTTAGAATGGTCCTAATTAGTGGTAAAACATACTAATATATACGTTTTACTGAACCCAGGTTTACTGTAAATTTACCTTTTCCTATTATATAGGGGTAATTCCCACCAAAAGCACTTATCTTTTCAATAGCTTCACTGTCAAGCGTTCTTGTATACTGACTGAGAACACAGGATGAAGTTAGGTCCAATGATCAATGTTTACATTCAAACAGCCCTGCAATATGGCTGCCAGTATATCCCTTGAAACAAAAGCGAAACGCTCGTGACGTCTCTAGTGGCGCACGAGTCACGATAGCAAGTGTTGCCAATTTAGCAAAAATGTACATGCTTTGAGAAGATAACAGAATCATTGGAAAAGCTTTGTTTGAGCTAGACAGCCAAAAAGAAACATAACATATAAAAGAAATATTGTATAATATGTGGATAAAGAGAGAAAATAAAGGTAGAAAACGAGAATCAGGCAATACAAAGAAGAAAGAGACGACAGGGGGGCCGTTGAAAACGCTATACCAAAAAAAAACCAGTGATTGTAACACTGATATACATACACTCGCTCCTGCAAACAACAACAATCACCAAAGCTGAAAGTATGTGTATTGTAACAGTGTATATAGAGATGTTCTTTATCTTTTGAGTGGATTGAAGCAGGCAAGTTATATTGTCAAATATTATACATAATTAGTTAACTGTATGGGGAGCAAGCTATCGGCAGTTTTTATATGAAATTGACCATCTAAGGTTGAACCCAAGCAGTGTCTGAACTGGTGTTTTACAGTATTCTCTTATTTTTATTTATTTATTTACTTTATTAAATATCTATTTATCACATAGAAAGCCCAATAAAACTAAATTTTGGGACTGAAAAATACAAGATCACTAAACACTTACAAGAGATAATTAATGTTAACACATTTGCAAGGCAAATGGTATATAGAAAAGTTGTTTGTAATAGTGAAATATAAACACTGGTAACAGAAATTTTTATTAAATCGAGTTGTGGCAACTTGTAAAAATAATCCAAATGTAATATGGATTTTACATGGAATTTCTTAAACTCACATTTGATTTACTTTCTTTATTGTACTTTCAGACAAGATGTTATATTTCAAACAAGCTGCAGATAGAAGGAAGGTACTGAGGAATTTTGATGAGCTGCACATAGTCACCCCAGTGGGATAGCAGGGTCACGTGGCGGTATATGGCAACTTTTACAGGTTGCTCATCAGCTGATGCGTCAATAAACAAAAGGCGTATTCTATTTATGCCACATCAACCCTGGTCAGGCAACCTTGTTGCTCGTATCGTCGATTTGGCATGTTCTATTTACACCAGGCAACCCGGTTCACCCCAACCCGGGTTGCTCTCAGAGCAACCCAGTGCGATAGCAGGGTTACGTGGCAGTATCTGGCAATGTTTACAGGTTGCTCATCAGCTGATGCGTCAATAAACAAACACTGGTAAGCCCTCTTACAGAAATATGTATGACAATTTAACCTAACACGAGACATAATCTTCAAAATACATAAAGGAAATATGATTTTGAAGTGGTATGAGTACCCTAATCAGTAACATTTGAGGGAAATGTCTATTAATGTTTACAAATAAAGGAACATCAACCCGGGTTGGTGGTCGGCGTGTTCTATCCAACCCGGGTTTTTCGGAGCAACCTATAGAGCGACTGGCATAAATAGAAGACGCCTTAAAGCAACAACAAGGTAAATACACTGAACTTAAAGGTTCAGTTAAAAGTTAATAATATAAAAGAGTTAATAATAATTTCCATTGCTCCGAGAGGGAAGAGTATCATAATTGAAAATATCTGTTATCCACCATCTTTGTTGTTGTTGTAGTCGGTCTCCCGCGGTCAGGGTTGCCAAATGTCTCGGGCAGAATGTCGCTAGATATGCAGCAAAATTCAGCTAAAATTAGTAAAATAGCGCTATATTATTCCCAGCCCAAATGATAATACTGTAATATTTTTAAATAGGACTCTGATTTCACATTTGAACTATTAGAAGGAAAGGACATCATTTCTTGAAGCTGAAGATGATGTTCCATCTTTGTAGGAATTATAGTATGCCAACATAGTGCTAATCTTGCTTGTGACACTTCTTAGGAGTTCATAACTGTAACAACATTTCTCACTTCTTTGCACGCCAGAGCGAACATACAAAATTGAATATACTGTGTCAGTATGCAGTCGGTTTCGAACTTTGGATTTTACTAAGTTCAGCTGACTAAACAGAGTCAATAGACGATCTACATCAGCATTAGAGTGCGGGAGGGACAAAATATCCATTGCTACTTGCTACAATATGTTGCTACTATAAGTTGTTTCCCTCATATCCTTCAAATATATCTTGACTGTTTGATAAATAACTGTCACCCGAACTTATTGTGATAAAACGTTTTACCTCCAGAAAATACCGCTAGCCGCTAGATGGAAAATGTTGTCACAGTGTGAGCACTAAAGTCTCTAGATATAGCGACTTTTCCGCTGATTTGGCAACCCTGCCCACGGTTGAGCTGGGGTGTTTTTGAATGTCCCAGCATCTAGTCTAGCCAGACTCAAGACCGCCTCAAGCCGCAGGGGCGTACATAAACGCACCTTTACTCAGATATACAATATAAACGGTAGCGTATTTACGATAATTCCTAATTTTAATGCGTTATTTTTAAGATATAATACGATAAGACATCTGAAAATATATGGCTAATAATAATCCATGAATTTACTGGATAAAACACTTGTCATTAATCGTTTTAACTCAAGATGTAGAAGAAAAACAACATTGGTGTGGCCGCAGCGCCGTTACATTAATCACTGAAAGTCTGGAGGTCACTCTGGACCTGTCTGCTTCGCGTAAGTTTTGTAGCCCGACTGCCCTGGCTGCCCTGCACTCCTGCAGCCCTGGGCCAAGACCAATGAAAAAATGACAAGAGAAAGAGGATGATTTATCGAAGAAAGAAAAGAGATGTGAGCAACAGTACAGTGGGAAAAACAGTTTCCGTGGTTGCAGCCTTCAAAGAAAAGTGCCTTTATGGCACAGTGACACTGTGTCGTGTGTGGAGTAGAAATTTCAGCTTAAATTCCACCAATAAACTGCATGATAAAAGTGAAAAACACAAAACTATCAGCACCTTCTGCATCAAAATCGTAGATATCCAAGGCATTTGCAAGTGGTGAAGTTGCTGATGCAGCAAAGGCTGCAGAGATAAAATTATCAACTTTCATGGTATATTTGTACCACGATTGTTAGATTTTACAATGAAATACGCTAATTTAAGCCAAAATATGATAATTTTGACTAAGGTTGTACGATATTTCAGTTGCTGGCATCTAGGTCTTGCTGGTTGAACGTGTCCTGTTCCCGGCAGCGCTGCCTGCTGTGCAACCTGTGCTGTTCATGTGAGCATTGCGTCGTTGTGGTGGTGGACGTTCGTGCTCTGCTCACACTGTTCTCTAACGTTACAGTTCCTTAACCCCTGCAGACCGGGAGGGGTGGTCCCTGCCTCCACATTTCTACCCTGCCGCTAGCGTCAAAATTCCTCGATTTGCCCTATATTCACAACGCTCACACTCTTAACCTATATAGTGTACTGACTTCAAAATTGTTCCATCCTTACCTTCAACTCTTCCTCTTTCCAATGTTACCATCGGGAGGGCTGTACGATGAATAGTTGTGGAGATAGGGCGAGTTTAAGTAGACCATGTTTGCGCGCGAGACAGCGGTGTGTCTGTGTGTACGCGTGAGTGCGGTGTGACTGCGGCATGGGTGTTCAGTTTCCCGCCTAAGTCCCTTGTCAACTCACTCGTATTACTACTATTATGTATCGTATGTCATGATTTCAACACTAAAAATAGTATGAACACTTGTAGGAATATATCATCGTGTAACTGTCAATTAGAAAATGATAAACAAACCGATTTGTACCGTAGGAAACACGTATATTTACTATCAATTGTGCCTGTATGGGTGTGTTTTGTTGTGTTATTTTCTTATTACTACCCCATTATATATCGTGTGTCATGATCTATACACTAAATAATAATTTGTAACCTTGTAGGAATATCATGGTGTCACTCACGTACATATATTCACTACGGTATTGTCTTACGATCGTTAGAGCACAAATTCGGACAAGGGCAATTACTTAAAAATCGCCCAGCCATTGTGGGGTCCCAGAATCGACTGAGTGGGTAGCGGATCGATATTGTGAGTGTATTTTCTCGCCTAACGACAAGAAAAACTAGCCGTACAGGGCGCGAAATAGCGCTAAATCGCTGTGACGGTAGGTGCTGTTACCCGGTTCCTTACGTACGACGCTCTATCACGTCAACCGGTCTTTAGGGGTTAAAGACTTATAAAAATAAAGCCTCAAATATTAGCGTGTTGCATAGTGGTGGTGTGAGGTCCATGATTTAAATGTCCCTCGTGTACTTTCAATATTTGTGCATCTGTAACTGTAAGTCTATATTATAATATACAGTATAGTATTTTCCTGTGACAGATAATATAAATACATAATAATATAATATAATTATATATATATATATATATATATATATATATATATATATATATATATATATATATATATATATATATATATATATATATATATATATATATATATATATATATATATATATATATATATATATATATATATATATATATATATATATATATATATATATATATATATATATATATATATATAGTGAAACAACAGAGCCATTGGACAGTACTACACCATCGTCAGTACCATGGGTGTTCTTGAACACGACCTATAGAATTGTTATATTGATTGGACTGCAAAATGTTCTCGAGTGTATGGTACTTAAGTGAATAAGTGTGTGACACAATGGTAGATCATGCCATACTAAAGTCAAACAACCAAGTTCTAAACTGGAACCAGAGGTACACCTGTTTTTATTTTTGCATAATATAAAGTACTGTACCTTATGCAGTAATACAAATACCATATGATAACTCAGAATTTCAGAAAGATTATTACGGTACAGAAGTGTAAAGCAAAACTGCTTGACAATTTTTCTGCATAGAATTAATTTCTCCTCTGACATTTTTTCAGATAATTGTCTGGTAGAAGATGGATTTCAACTTGACAGAAATACCAAGTTTACAAGATATTTTTTCAAAAAAAGAAATACCAAGTTTTCAAGACCTTTTATCAAATTTTTTAAGTAAGATCATTAAAAATGGTAAAATGAAAGATGTGAGCAGCCACTTTACTCCTTCACATAGTTTGGAGCAAATGTTTTCTTATTTGTGGAACTTAGATGAAGCACATAGTTGCCTAACACCAGAAAACGTTGTGTTACAAAAGTCTGATGCTGAATCTGAAAGATTGAGAATAGAAGGTAATAAATATTATGAGAAGAAGTTGCTTGAAAAGGCATTAAGGTTCT
Organism: Petrolisthes manimaculis; assembly: GCA_034508575.1. Classification (NCBI taxonomy): domain Eukaryota; kingdom Metazoa; phylum Arthropoda; class Malacostraca; order Decapoda; family Porcellanidae; genus Petrolisthes; species Petrolisthes manimaculis. The sequence continues at coordinate 39,299 of JAWZYT010000653.1, read as the reverse complement.
ATAATGAAAGCATAATGTATGCTGCACATCCAATATTGCTGTTTGGTAGGAGAAAATCAGAGGAAAAAGCTGATGGTCAAGTAACTTCAGCAAGTGGTTCAGCTGTCTATTTTGAAGCTGGTAACAGTGAAATTGTATATCAACCTTTAGCTCTTGGATTTGCAAACCGATCTGCTGTGTTGTTTGAGCTTTATGAGTATGATAAATGTGTGCAGGACATTGAAACAGCAGTAAGTTGTGGATACCCCAGAATCCTTCATTGCAAATTATTAGAAAGAAAGGCAAAATGTTTCCTTGCTCAGAGAAGGAAGGCTGAAGCCCTCCAGGTTATTGAGACTGCACTTGAGACATTGTTATCATTGCCACTGGATGAAACAAAGAGAAATTCATCTCAAGAAGCTCTCCAGCAGCTATACAAACAATGCCAGACACAAAGTTTAGAAGATTCATCAAATACTCCCACATGCAAGTCTGATTTCCCATCATCTTGCGTGAGAGGATTTTTACAGAAATATAAGACCCCCAAACCACCTTTATTACCAGATCCCAGTGCCAAAATACCATCTTTAAGCAGTACAGTTCAATTGGCTTTCTCTCCAACACAAGGAAGGTTTCTCGTTGCTAAAAAAGACATTCTACCAGGTTAGTTTTTCACAGCTATAGTCAAAACCAGTGTTGACCTTTGGGATTTTGTAGTTGAAATCCATAGTACATCTGATTTAACCTCACTAGAAAACATTGTAGATATGACTAAGTTAGCACAGTCCCATACATTAAAATAGTATTACATTGACTTTTTCATATTTATAGGAGAAGTGCTGATTGTTGACGAGGGGTATAGTAGAGTGCTGCATCTTGATTCTCACCTAAAGACCCACTGTTCTGGCTGCCTGGTTCGCTGTCCTGTCCCACTGCCCTGCCCCTGCTGTCCCATGGTAGGTATAGAGGATATAGAAACTAACTAGAGTAGTTGAATTGGCTCTTACACCTCTCCAGTTAGAAGGGAAATACTAATTAGAATACTGTACAGTACTGTATATCAGAGAAGGACAGGGCTCTGTAAGATCTATTTTGACTAGCTGATTAATCTAGTTTTGTCAATTCTGAAGCTGCTGTACTGCCTAAATAGAGTACCGGTAACTTGCTGTACTTCCTAAATAGAGTAAATGAAGACATATGCAGATTATATCCTCAACACTTTAAATAATACTTTTCATAATTCTTGTATTTCTCTTTACAATACAAATCAGTGTGTCAAAATTAGTCTTATCTATCTATTTATAGCTCTGATGCCACGTTCCCTCCGGGAACTCCCCCAAGGGGGTGGCCACGGCAGAAGTGTCTCCAGTATTCCCTGTTTCAACACTCCCTCCTTACTTGTTGCAGCCCTCCTTTACATACTCTTCCACTCTGTTCTGCCATCTAACCGGAGGTCTGCCTCTCACACCACGTCACACAACTTCACTTCCATACCGTACACCTTCCTTACAGATTCCTCACATTGCATTCTCTGTACATGTCCAAACCATCTCAGTGTATTACGCTTCACTCTCTCAACCACTCCACACTCATACCACATCTCTTAAACACACTTTAATTTTTTTCTCCATCCCACCTAGACACTCCACATGCTCCTCTCAAGTAACTCATTTCCACAGCATCTATACTCGACTGATGAGCCCTACTTCATGTCTATGTTTCTGACGCATATGTCAGTGTTGGCTGGATTATACTATTTCATAGTCCCTTTTTCACTTCCATACTCACACTTCTACCCTTTATAATCCTCCCCAATGATCCTATGACCTGTCTACCCCTCATTACTCTCCCTAATTTCTCCTTCCATACTTCCATGTTTACACAGAACTGTACCCAGGTACTTAAACTCCTTCACTTCCTCCATCCTCTCACCAACCAGAATTATCTCGCATAGTCCCAGTTGGTACTCCCACTCTGTACGGTGTAGCAAAGTCAATCACTTCAGTTCCTGCTCTCTCAAACACCATCACTTTACTTTTACCAACATTCACCTTCAGTTTCCTTCGTTTATACACAGACTGAAAATCATCCACCACTCTGTAACTCCCTTTCATCCTCAGCCATCAACACAGTGTCATTCGCAAATAAACTTGCCACTAAGGACCAACTTGCTTCATTCAGTCTCAACTTCACCCCCAGACCATTCACTTTGGCTCTCATATCTCTCATACAACCATCTACTGTATATATATATATTGAATAGCCATGGTGACATAACACATCCCTGTATCAGCCCTACACTGATATTCAAACTGCACACATGCTGTTGCCTCTGCATAAGAGACCTCAATGCATTTCAGCAAAGCCCCCCCAACACCATAAATTCTCAACACCTCTGTCATAGCTCTCTTATCAACCCTATCATATGCCTTCTCCAAGTCCATGAAGGCAGCATACAACTTTCTACCCTTCCCAATATATTTCTCCACTATTGATATTAATGCAAATATTTGGTCCACACATCCTCTACCCTTTCTGAACCCTCTCTGCTCCTCACTAACTAGTACTGTACACTATTAGCTAAGGAGCATAGGCCCTATATTTGGGTATCAGATTACTGCAGTCAGTAGTGTACTACAGGTGTTTAACAGTTTTGTGAGTGAATTTATATGCTCTTATTTCTTTTTGCAGGTAATATTCTGTAGCAAGGAATGTCTGGAAAGAGCACTTGCCTTATATCATGGCCAAGAATCCAATACCCTTGCTGCCCTTGCTGCTTTAGATATTAGTAAAAATTTTGTATTAGCCTTCCGGATTTTAATGCAGACAACCTATTCACAGTTAAAAGAAATGGTTCCAATCTTTCAAGAGGAAGTATTAAATATGCCTGCTGAAAAGTTAGGCTTCAACAGTAATGGAATATATGATTCCTCTGAATATAGACCTATCTTCCACTTGGTAACTAACAAAGAGAGTCGCTCAGTCAGTGATCTGTTTAAAAGATGTGCTACGGCATTTGTGTTGCTAAAATTATTAGAAAAAAGTCACCAGTTTTTTGTAAATGCTGATGGAACAGTGTTCACACCAAGCCAAGAGGATATCTTACTCTCTGGAATTACCCTCTTCACTCATGTGATGAACTTGCCTTGCAATTCTCATTCCATCGCTGAACTGAAGGTAAGTACAGTATATGCAATACAGTACTGTTTTTAAGTATAAAAACTATCACTTGTTTTCCAAGGCAATACAGGTATTTTGTCATTGATCTATAATACTTTCCTGTTGTAGAGTGAGGTTGAAGCTTGTTTAATAGTAACTTCATCAGGAATTAACCTTTTTCTGTTGACAATTAGTGGGCTGTTCCAAAGATGTTTATTGCTCTTGACTTTGTTCCCTCTGTGAACTCTATGGCAGAAGCGTCTCCAGTTTTCCCTATTCAACACTTTTCTTGCATTACTGAACCCTTCATTCTCTGTAAACTCCCTATTTAGTGCTTTAGCCAGGTATGGTGCAGCTGTATGATATGAAGCAATTATTTTTACAGTACATGTTAGCAGTAAACAGTGAATATTAGTGCATTTTATCTCTTGCTTTCTCCTTGTTTGCTTATCGAATCAAGGATTTAAATTTGGGTTCTGCATATTAGATATGATTCACTTGCATTTGTAAACTTTTCTCTTCTCCAGGTTGTTGAAAATAACCACCAGCAGAACTCATTCCAGGAAGTAGGTTGTGGTGTTTTTGGCATACTTAGCTTGTCCAACCACAGTTGCAACCCAGCAGCTTCCACGGGCTGCTGTGGCAGTGTGATGGTGCTTAGGGCTATAAGGCATATCCCAGTAGGCACTGAGATTACAAGTAATTATGGAGAACATTATGCTATGACTCCAGCTAAAAGTAGACAGGCAGCCCTTCTCCGCCAATATTATTTCACCTGCAAATGTGATCCTTGCCATAATCTTTGGCCTTCTTACAAAGATTTACCATTAAAATTTATATTAAAATGTACAAATTGTTGCTCACCAGTAAACTACAGTATGGAAATATGTCCAAAATGTAATAACAGGTATTTTGATAAACACAATTTGCAAATCAAATTGGCTGTGAAGAAATATAAGGAAGCACACTGTGATATATTAAAAGGAAATAACTCATCAGAGAACATAAATACTGTTTGTCAGATAATTCATCTCTTTGATAAATTTGTAATGCTTCCTGATAGAACATATTTTGAGGCTCAAGAAACACTGAAATATTGTTTTGACCGATTAGGATCATATTGCATCGTTTGCCCTCAAGATGTGATATGAAGAGTTTAGCTTCCTTGTTGTGCAAAATTCATGTATTTTTCAACTTACTACTTAACATCAATGAAGTATACTGTACAATATTTTACTGTACTTGAAAGTGAATCAATGGATGTACAGTACTGTATATCCAATTTGAAATAACTTTATGAAAATGTTTATTTATTTTATTGCCTCTTGACTTCCTGTCTGTAGATGTGAAGGATGTGACGTGTCAATAATTAATTGATAATTGAGGGCAATCAATTCAGTACCATATCAAAATATAATCATACAACACCTTACGGCAACTCAACCCCCTCAATTATTATTATGATGTGCTGCAGTATCACACACGTGTTGTTCTTTATTACCAAAATATTTACTATGATGGAAGGAAAGTGTTGGTGGATATTCATTGTGGCTGTACCAATAGCATATTAACCTTTTACAAACAAGAGGAATACCAAATATAGTAATATATGCATACCATGAAGATGAATCCTTCCCACGGTATGTACAGTCGGCAGCACAAGGTCGCTTCATTTCCACCTGTGTATGTATTAGCTATAGTGGTGTTGTAATACAGAAATGGCAGATATAGTTTTCATATGGTAAATTACATATGATGTTAGATTAAAAACTGATTCAGAATATAACTATCTGGTCATACTAGCAATATTAAGTACGTGAGATGGAAGCGAATTAATGCTGCCGGCTGAACAGTAGGTAGAGATATACATAATTTAAACAATAATGTATATGTAGGCTTAATTGTTGGGTTAGGTCTGGAGTACGTGTGCGGGAGGTTAGTAATATCCCATACGAGTCTATTTCCTAAATTGGCACTAACCAAATATAGTAAAGCCTAAATTTAATTTGCACGTAGCCTACTCGAAGTACAGACAATCCTATGGTAATAATGGTTTAAAATAGGGAAGGTAGGTTCGTTCGTTATATATTGCTAGTGGATGACGAATTAACTAAAGCACAAAGAGAAGTCGATATGATCTTTATCGGCTAAGCTTTCTGCTTTAAATATGGTATGCAACAAAAATTGAAAACAAGTGGATGATGTCTTGAAATGTAATGGTGTAATTTACTCCAGTACAACACACCCATTATAAAATTATTATTATTATTATCAATCAAAGATACTTGTCCTATTTGTAGGCAATAGTTGCACTTGGTCATTGGTTTGGTAAAGCTCATCATAAACTAGTTAATTAGGTCATTATAATATTATGTACACATTAATGTTATTAATGCTCTGATAAAGTTGTTAAAAAAGCTGAAATATCAATTTTTCTTAACACAATTAGTATTGAGGGAAAAGTTAGGGAATACTTTGGGATAACCTTTATTTAAGCTGTAGATACAGAATATGGATATATATGTAGCTGAAACGAAAGAAAACGAGAATACCGGTAATAATTTTTTTGTTAAGTACCAGAACAAAAAAAAAAATCTTGTTGAATTCAGAAGAAAACAGACATAAAATAGAAATTCAGTAAGGATTATCAGGAACTGCGGCTCAGAATCAGATTAATTTGAGGATGATGAAAGATTCCCTTAAGCTTGGAAGACCCTGTAGGACGAGGGAACAGATAATAGAGAAGTGGGACAGCAAGGACGAAGAAAATATTACGAAAGGAAGGACAGTTGAAGATTGCAAGGTAGTGGCTGGGGCCGAACGGGCGCTAAAACCTGTCCACATTCGGGGGACACAATCTGAGAAAAGGAAGCAGTTGGTCATATGATGATGCACCAGAAAAACATTTTATGACAGTTGTATTGTATCTATCATCCCGATAATGGTCACTGTGTCTTGACTTGGTTCCTTGTAGTACAGTATAACCCATACCTGTACCAGTCAGTCTTAAAAGATCAGCAACACTTTATTTTCTCTCATTTAAAAGTTTATAGAAAACGTAAATATTTTAAGAGAGGGATAGGTATGAGCAGTATAAGGGAGGAATGGGGGGAAGGGGAGGAGTAAGGGAGGGATAGGTATGAGTAGAATAAGGGAGGGATGAGGGGAGTGAGTAAGGGAGGGATAGGTAAGAGCAGAGATGGTGAGAGTATAAGGGAGGGAAGGGATTGGGGGAGTATAATAAGGGAGGGAAGGGGATGGGGGGTAAGGGTTGTAGCCTACTGCTAGATGAGGGATTGGAGGTGGGGTGGGGGGGTTTAGAGGAGTAAGGAATTGAGGGATGGAGGAGGAGGGGGGAGTATTAGCAGTAAGATCTTTGACATACACACACAAACACACGTTCACAAGACCACCACAACTCACCCCAACAGGACCTCAGCCCCATATCATTCGTGCCCCCCTCCCCCCTCTCCGCCCCACAAATAATTATTCTCTGACCAACACTGCATTAACTTCACAAACCATACGTAATTAATAATGTAAGTATAATTATATAATGAACATACAGTAACATACATTATTACCTTTACAAACCATACGTAAATAATAGTGTAAGTAAGTAAGAATTATATATACAGGAATTATAATAATGCATTATTCACAGTTATTAGGATAAATTAGTAATATTCTTTCACCTAACATTGTCTTTATAAATCAAATAAAGTTCTCTCACTAATGTTATCTTTACAAACTAAATCAGTAACATTTTCTCACTTACGGTACATTATCTTTACAAACCAATACGTAATTAATAATGTAATAAATTAGTATAAAGTATTATTATGGTCATCCAATATTAAAAATGTTATTAGGACAAAATTATTATATTATATTATTTAAATTATAATTAGATCCTTATGCTATTAGAGGGGTAATTATTTTTTGTTACACAGGAGAGCCTTGATTCCTCCAAAGTATGCCAAGAAACAGGACCAGATGAACAGAAATAATGGTGTTCTTTCTGTTGCTTGGAATAGTTTGGAGGATTCATTTGCCCTAGACTTAACAACACTGCACTTCCACCTTAATTAAGTACAGTCACGAGCACTAATAAATATTCAGGTGTGCTTCGAATACCTATATAGAGACAGTAAATAAATAAATACATACAAAATATGATCTCCATTGGAATTAGTTCGTTGGTGAATATTATTGGACTGTTCAAAAGCTTCAACTAAAGCTGTATACGTCTTAGTGCTCGTGACTGTACATTGGAGTGCCTTGATTCCTCCAAAGTATATCATGCAGGAAAGAGGACCAGCAGATGATACTAATGCAGAATAAATGGTAGCCTATCTGTTGCTTGGAATAATTTAGAGGAGGAGAAATATCATTTGCTCCGGAGTCCAGATTTACTAACACGTACATGTACGTATATACTGGTTCCTGCTTACTGTCTCATCTCTCAGTCACCTTCTTCTGGCGCTATATGATATTGCTGTTGAGGCGCCTAGTATCATTCAATCAATCAATTAATCAAACCAACACTGCATTTTCATTCTCTTAAAGGGATCCTGTGATGTAGTCAGATAATTGGAGGTAAATGAGTCCTTCAAAGAATGCCACGACACACACACACACCTATACGGAAGGAGCTAGCTTGTTTCGTGGCATATAGTCAGGAGGAATCAGAAGCCTCCAATTCCCATACACGAGCACATAAAATCCTTAAAAACAAACCAGTGGGAAAAAGGTTAAATATATTTAATTAAAGTACTATACGTGGGAATTTTTTTATAGATATTTAATTAAGGACCCTGTGATCGTATATGTAAATTGGAGGCTCTTGATTCCTCCTAACTATATGCCACGAAACAAGATAGCTCCTTCCATATAGATGTGTGTGTTTCATGGCACTATTTGAAGGACTCATTTATCTATAATTATCTAACTACATTATAGGGTCTCTTAATTAAGGGGGTATTACAGTGTTGGTAAATCTGGAGCAACTGAATTCCTCAATACTATTCCAAGCAACAGGACACCATTATTTTCTTTGTTCATTTGGTCCTGTTTCTTGGTATACTTTGGAGGAATCAATGTGCTTTAGGAGAGAGAGAGAGAAAGAGAAAGAGAAAGAGAGATAGAGAGAGATTACAAGTCACATGGTGTTGATGGTGGTTAGGTTAGGTTAGGTTAGGCTAGGCTATAAGGTAGGATAGGGTTGGGTTATATTAGGTTAGGTTTGGATAGGGTTGGTATGGTTAAGTTAGGTTAGGTAAGGTAAGGTTGCGTTAAATTAAGTTGGGTTACGTTAGGTTAGAGAAACTGAGAAAGGCAATGAGACTATATTTAAGGATATTCTATTGTTAATTTTAATGCTGAAGTTTTGTGGGGTTCTTTTCTTTTTACAATTATAGAGTTACAATTATAGGATTACAGGATTTTAAGTGTATCAGACTTGGTGCCTTCTTATTCCTCCTGACAACGCCACGAAACTAGCTCCTTCAATGTAGGTGCATGTGTGTGTTTCGTGGCAAAGTTTGAAGGACTCACTAACCTCCAATTTTCTTACTATACCGGTACTACATCAAGGGGGTTCCTTAGGGAGAGATTTTCTTGTTGGTGAATAGGGAGGTCTCTGATTCCCCCAAACTATATATGCCAGGAAACAGACAGACGCCCTCAATGGTATACTAATAGGGGATCATTCTGTTTCGTGGCATAGTGTGGAGGAATCACATGAAGACCTTGCAATTCACCAACAAGAAAACCTCCCCTTAATAAGAGAGATGTGTGATGTAGTCAGAAAATTAGAGGTTAGTGAGTCCTTCAAACTTTGCCACGAAACACCACCTTTATAACAATGTATTGGAGGAGGGTTTTTTTTTTTTTTTCGTGGCATAGTAAGGAGGAATGAATTTATGGCCCAGGAGGTTTGACCCATTTACTCGTAGTAGCTGTCACGTTACCCCCCTGAGAGATAAAAACATTAGGTGTGTGTGTATACCTTTCATCTCTCTCAGTGATCAATGCTTCCCTGTTGAGTGGTATAGGAGGGATAGCAAATGGAAGTGTATGAGTGGAAAAATTCTGTGTGTGTGAGTGCTCTAATGGAAGTGTGTGTGGAAAAACGTGTGTGCGTGTGTGTGAGTAATTTAATGGATGTGTGTGTGGTAAAAAGTGTGTGTGTGAGTAATCTAATGGATGTGTGTGTGTGGTAAAAAGTGTGTGTGTGTGAGTAATCTAATGGATGTGTGTACAGTTTACATACTCTATATTAGTATAAAGTATATATAGAGTATGTAGAGTATGTACAGAGTGAACATACTCTATAGTATTACTATAGAATATGTAGGATACTGTACAGTGTGGATGTGTGTGCATGTGGTAAAAAGTGTGTGTGAGTGGTCGAATGAAAGTGCATTGCAGTGAGTAGTATGTGAGTGATTTGGAAAAAGAGTGAGTGCTGGTTTCATGTATGTGTAGTGCAGTGAGAGTGTGGGTGAGTGGAAAAAAGTGTGAGTGGTGGTCTGATGGAAGTGGTTTATTAGGCCCGTAGTTTTAAAACATTTGAGGGCACTTACTGGAGCTCTATGAACCCTCCAAATAATCCAGTCCACAAAACGCTTCAGTGTTTCGAATAGGGAATCTGTTTCCTGGAGTAGTTTGGAGGGTTCATAGAGCTCCAGTAAGGGCCCTCAAATGTTTTAAAACTACGGGTGTGATCAGACCTGCTGTGTCACGAAGGAATACCATGCATCCACCTACAAAGAATAACAATTGTGTTGTTAAGCGTGTGTTGGTTCTGTTTGTTTTCCCACACCTTCTCTCTCTAACTTTTTACCTCCTTTCATATTTACTGTACAGTCATGGCTGATAGTCCATGAGTATGATGGGTTGGTGCAAAGCCACAGCCAATACTGGATAGAGAGTTGGAACAAGATATGTTTCCACACCCTCTGACTGTGCATGGCAGCTGGCAGCTCAACGAAATATTAGTAATGTTATTTTGGCACATTTTCTTTCTTAGAATTACAAGGGATAGATGTACCCCTTGCTCATGGACTTTCAACCATGGCTGTACTCTGCCTCGCATTCTACTATTTTCAATCCTATTTTCTTTCCACCTCTTTCAGCATGTATACGAACCTCACCGACACACTTTGGGGAATAGGTAACCCGTCGGGAAGTAAGCACATGCACGTCTTTATTATAACGAAATGCAAAAACATTGTGATAGCCCAAGTTAGTACACTATATTGTTTTTAGTTTAGGATAGGGGATTCACCTGGGCTTCAGCATTCATTGTTTTTATAGCATAATGTTTATCTTTTTATTCATTTCGCTATAGAATGAAGTGGGATGGTATCTCGATGGGGGATTATATATTCTGAAAGTTTGTGCATGGGTGAAGTTCGTAAAATACAGTATATTTCCTTTGTGTTTGTTGTCCCTTCTCTCTGTCACCTATTGCTTTCTCTCTCGTCTATACACTAACACGAACACCAACACTAACACCACACTACACTAACACTAACACCACATCACACCACACCACACTACACTACACCACACTACACTAACACTAACACTAACACTAACACTAACACCACACTACACCACACTACACTAACACTAACACCACATCACACCACACTACACTAACACTAACACTAACACCACACTACACTAAAACTAACACTAACACCACACCACACTACACTACACCACACCACACTACACTAACACTAACACTAACACCACACTATACACAAATGGGAGGTCCTCAACAAATTCACTTCTTCCTCCTATACATACATACATACACTCCAGCTGGTGCAACATGGGGAGGATGGTGGGCGTGGGCGTGGGCGTGGACGTGGTGTTATTGGTAGCACTGATGATGATGATGGGCGTGATGGAGTCGAGGGGGGCGGCCTGGCAGATCAGCTGGGGTAACAACGGAGAGGTAGAGACAGAGTCAAATGAAGAGACAAGTCAGACAACCTCAGAGGAGTCAACAACAACAACAACACTGGACAACCCACCAGCAGCAACATTAATCTATCCCAGTTACACTCGCATCACTAGTGCAGTCTTGGGTACCTTTACTTTGGTATATGGATGGAAGGTCATTGATGTCTACGATACTCTGAAAGTTCCTAATTATTGTAAGTTAAACAGTCAGTCGGTCAGTTAGTTAGATAGTTAGTCAGTCAGTTTGTCAACAAGTTAGTTAGTCAGTTAGTCAGTCAGTCAGTCAGTTAGATAGTAAGTCAGTCAGTCAGTCAGTCAGTCAGTCAGTCAGTTAGTAAGTACCTAAGTAAATAAGTCAGTCAGTCAGTTAGTCAGTCAGTCAGTTAGTTAGTAAGTAAGTAAGTCAGTCAGTCAGTCAGTCAGTTAGTAAGTACCTAAGTAAATAAGTCAGTCAGTCAGTCAGTTAGTCAGTCAGTCAGTCAGTTAGTCAGTCAGTCAGTTAGTTAGTAAGTAAGTAAGTAAGTCAGTCAGTCAGTCAGTTAGTAAGTACCTAAGTAAATAAGTCAGTCAGTCAGTTAGTCAGTCAGTCAGTCAGTCAGTTAGTCAGTCAGTCAGTTAGTTAGTAAGTAAGTAAGTCAGTCAGTCAGTCAGTCAGTTAGTAAGTACCTAAGTAAATAAGTCAGTCAGTCAGTTAGTCAGTCAGTCAGTCAGTCAGTCAGTTAGTCAGTCAGTCAGTTAGTTAGTAAGTAAGTAAGTCAGTCAGTCAGTCAGTCAGTTAGTAAGTACCTAAGTAAATAAGTCAGTCAGTCAGTTAGTCAGTCAGTCAGTCAGTCAGTTAGTCAGTCAGTCAGTTAGTTAGTAAGTAAGTAAGTATGTCAGTCAGTCAGTCAGTTAGTAAGTACCTAAGTAAATAAGTCAGTCAGTCAGTTAGTCAGTCAGTCAATCAGTCAGTTAGTCAGTCAGTCAGTTAGTTAGTAAGTAAGTAAGTAAGTTAGTCAGTCAGTTAGTCAGTCAGTCAGTCAGTCAGTCAGTTAGTCAGTCAGTCAGTTAGTAAGTAAGTCAGTCAGTCAGTCAGTCAGTTAGTAAGTAAGTAAATAAGTCAGTCAGTCAGTCAGTGGGTGAACTCTTTGCATGGTGGGGTCATGAAATAATGGTAATGCAGTAAACAGACCACTTCATTGGGGCAGATCTGTTTCATGACATAATATTTTGGAGGAATCAGAGGCAGAAAATCTTCCCTTACAAAGAAAATATATATATTTTCCCGTAATATTTATTATTATTGTTATTATTATTATTATTATTACTATTACAGTATTATTATTATTAGTTTATTATTATTTTTATTTATTATTATTATTATTATTATTATTATTATTATTATTATTATATTATTATTATTATTATTATTATTATTACAGTATTATTATTGTTGTTATTATTACAGTATTATTATTGTTGTTATCATTACAGTATTATTATTGTTGTTATTATTATTATTATTATTATTATTATTATTATTATTATTATTATTATTATTATTATTATTTTCACCCTTCCTTCCTCAGGCACTTGTATCTACGCGTGTTGGAGCAGCCCTGAGTGTGTGTCTGCCAGGCTGGACATGGAAGGAGGGGATTCCAACTGGCAGTGTCATTTATCCACACGTAATCCCTTGGAAAGACAACACGTGGAACAACCTGACAATGTTTACATCTTTTGGGAAGGTTAGCCAGGTCTATAGAAGGCTCTGGGTTAGCACACACACACACACTCTCTCTCTCTCTCTCTCTCTCTCTCTCTCTCTCTATCTCGCTGTTTACATCTTTTGGGAAGGTTAGCACTCTCTCTCTCTCTCTCTCTGTTTATATCTTTTGGGAAGGTTAGCACTTTATTACTTCTGTGTGTGTGTGTGTGTGTGTGTGTTTGTGTGTGTAATTTGATATTTGATTATATTAAATGCGATGATTGATGATAACGATGGATAAAATAATGATGACGATTATAATAAACATATCACCAACAAGATTTCCTCCCTTTTAATAATGTCGAAAAAGTTAATGATGAAAATTGGAGATAAATGAGTCCTTCAAACATTGCCACGAAACACAATCAAACACCTACCTATATGGAAGGAGCTTGTTTCGTAGCATGATCTGGGGGAATCAGAAGCCTCCAAAATTCATATACAATCATGGACATGCAGAGTCCTTAATCAAGGGAAGTAGCCTGTAATGGGAAATTGGAAGGCTACTGATTCCTCCAAACTATGCCAGAAAACAGAAACCCTCCATATGAAATTATACAGGGGATGTGTTTTGTAGATGAGTATGGAGGCCTACATTAAGTCCAAATTGACCACAAAAGGTTTCTTCCCTTAATTATTGTTTATATATATTTTATATCCTTGTGTGGTCACGCAGCATCAATCACCTCGGGTCGGTCACTGGGAATACAAAGTGATGGACTGGAGTACATGGCTTTCGAGACGAAGATGATCCACAGCAATGCCAAGCAGGAGTGTCTTAAGATTCCCGGGTACCGTCTGGCCATCACCAAGTCTGTCCAGTCATACAATGTGTTGCAAAGCCTGGCTATAAGTCTTGGTTAGTCCTGTGTGTTGTGTGTGTTGTTGTTGTTGTCTTAGTCCTGTTGTGTGTGTGTGTGTGTGTGTGTGTTGCAGTGCCTGGCCACAAGTCTAGGTTAGTTATATTGTCAAACTGTTTATTGCAGAGTCTGGCCACTAATTTTACTTCACTCTCCTTCCAAATGCCGTAGTTACAGTTAGTTACATTTTTTATAGTTAGTTAGTAAACGAATATGACTGCCACCTCCACTTCTAGCAAACCAATTAGCAAAGTCACATACCTAACAACTAACCACTCCAATAACTAACAAACAAAAGTATAACCAAGCCACTTATATACAGTACCTATACCAGCATGTTCAGTATAGTATGTACGTATGTATGTCACCTCACCAACTATACTTCCCCCCTTCACCTCCTCTTCTCTCACCAATAACATGCTTCTGTATCCACCACCCATATAGGATACGACGTGCTGGTGGACCTGTACCGTCAGATGAGTGACAATGAATGGGGTGATGGTACACTCTACACAGACTCTCCAATGTCCACCGAAGCTGAGCTGGAAGACAATGGTGATCCCGAGACGGCTTTCACGGCCACTGGGGATAAAGTGAAGGGAGTGAAGGCACTGAGTAGCGAGCATTACTTCTTGTGCCAGGCCAACCCACTTAATGTCCAGTGGTAGATTTATGTGTGTGTATAGTTGCGGACATATGAATGAAACAGACACACCTGAAAATCACTGAGTATAGGGGTATAGGATGAAACCTTGTTGTTGTTGTTGTTGTGTGTGTGTGTGTGTGTAGCATAAGGTAGGATGAGATCTTGTGTGTGTATGTATGTGTGTGTGTGTTTGTGTGTGTGTGTGTAAAGGCAACGTGTCCTATTCCCTGCTTGATTTGAAGTGTGTCTATATTAAGTGCCCACAGCTGTACAGTCACGAGCAACAATAACTGCCCAGATCTGCTTCGAATGGCCTCATGATGGAGTATTCGAATGAGCTCCAGCAAATATATGTATATATGTACAGTCGTGGTCAATAATAATCATCCACATATGGGTATCTCAAACAATATGAAACTATTTGACATCAGTTTAATAGAAAACGGTCATTTTCATCCTATTCAATGTTAAAATGAATGCATTAACTTTCTGTTTCAGCCAAGTAGAAGCAATGATTGATGAAAGAAATGATCCAAGTTGTGTGACGACCAGACTCCAATAAAAGATAGTGGTAGGAATTAAAAGTGGTAATTTTTTAACGACAATAGTGCAGAATAGCGACTTAATTAATTGTATTATGAGGACATAGAAGCTAGGGTGTGGTACAGTATAGGTAAACAGAAACACTTTATTCGCCTCACCTCTTGTGGTAATTCGGGGTTAACAGACTCTAGAATACTCGATATACTTTATTGGTTGGGCACAGGGAGTCACACAGGATAGGAGGTTGGTGACTTGGTGGTGGTATGCACTGTGCAGGTGTGTCGGTCGGTCCTCTTCGCCAGTGGTCGCGTGTGGTGTCTGTGGTAGGTCGGAAGCCAAGTGACCGAGCCGGTCATCACTGACCCCTTTTATAAGGTGGGCCCAGGTTCCCGGATGTGGCGTGGGTCACAAAGGTATACTCAGCCGCATGTATGCAGGTACGCGGCTGAGTCATTGGTGGGGCAAGGTGTGGAGGACACAGATGTTATCCCTAGAGAGCTGGGGAGGGGATTATTGGGCTCACCTAGGTTAAGAATAGCCCAGGAGTGGCCATAGTGTGTGTGGTCACTACATTACCCGCCCTCCCCCCAGAAATTTTTAGCAACAAACTGGGGGAAGGAAAACATATACAAAACAAAAAATAAAACTAATACAAGAAACAAATACATATACAATAATATAAAATGAATAATAACTACACAATACTATAAAATTCCAAGATAAAAAAAAAACTTCAATATATAATCCTGAGCCATGCTGGTTGGGGCGTGTTGTACAATAATTTACGTGTAAAGTGTGGATTGTTAGATGGTCGAGAAAGGCAAGTGTGTGTCTTTAGTAGTAAGTGTAAGATGTGTGAGGTTGGTTGTAGAGTAGGTGCATGTCTGTGTTGGTCAGCATGGAAATATATTTATGAGGCCGCTTAATAGTGCGTCCAGAGCGTGTGGTGAAACCCTCAGGGATCAAGCCTGTTTCGTCCTCCCGTGACATTTGTTGTGGTAACGGGGGTGTGGCTGGACGTACAGGTGTCTGTGGTCTGACGTGTGGACTGGCAGGACGAGGGGGTGTGGCAGGTATAATATGGACTATAGGAGGTTTATCCTGAGGGTGAATAAGAGGGATTATACATATAGATTCATTATGTTCAGGATCAGTTATGGAGTTAGGGAGGTATACGGGTGGTGGTGTAGGTGAAACAGGTTCTAGTAAGGGAGGAGTGGGTAGGGGTGGGGGTGTAGGTGGTGCCGGATGGATTATGGGATCGTCCTGGTCGGGTAAGGGGGGGGAATTAGGAGTAGATGGGGTTATAGATGGAGATGAAAGGTTAGGAGAAGGATGAATCTGAGGTGGGGCGAGTGGTGAGGCTTCAGGCACCGTAGGGAGAGGAGGGGGGGTATGAGGTGGTGGGGGTTGGAGAGTAGAGGGGGTGGGTGAAAGCGTAGCAGGTGGGGAAGGTTGTGGAGGAGTGTAAATGGGAGGATATGGTGTGTGGGCGTGAGACTGAGATGGTGGGGGTGGAATGGTGATAGTGGGGTATGATGGTGTTATGTGTTGGTGATGTGAGGTGTGATATGATGGTGTTGTGTGTTGAGGGTGTACGTGCGTGGCTGGTGCTACATGCAGTGGTGTAGGTAGGAGTGGTGGGCGGTGAGTTGGGTGTAGTGTAGGGTGTGTGTGTGGCAGGTGTGACGTAGTGTGAGCTGGTTTAACCCTCTCCCAAGACGTGACGTACGGCCTATTATTTATGTCTAGTGTGACTGTTGCGTCTGTCCTGGAGAGCACCGGATGGGGTCCGGTGTACCGTTGCTGCAGTGGTGTCCGGTGTGAGTCTGTCCTCAATAAGACAGAAGGTTCTGTGTGTAATCCGGGTGGTATGTAAGTGGGCCTGGTCTGATGGCGTGTAGGTGTAGGTGCCGCATTAGCGATGGCGCGCTTGAGTGTTGGTAGGAATGAGAGGTTGGATGTGTCTACATTAGGTGCGGTCATCTGACCAGGGAGGCGAAGGTCTTCTCCGAACACCAGCTCTGCTGGGGAATGGTGTAGGTCTTCCTTCATGGTCGTACGAATGGTTAGGAGTATGAGTGGAAGGGCGTCAGTCCATTGATCATGTTGAAGGGCACGGAAGGCATCTTTAAGGCGTCGGTGGAAACGCTCCACCATCCCGTTACTACAGGGGTGGTAGGCAGTTGTTCGTTGCCGTTTAGTTCCCAGGATATTAAGCATGTCCTGCCATGCCCTCGACTCAAATTGGGTACCCTGGTCTGTGATAATGATAGCGGGTGGGCCGAAGTTCGCGACCCAGTCGCTGAGGAAGTGGCGGGCGGAACCTTCCGCCGTTATGTCACTCATAGGGGTAGCAGTACACCAGCGAGTTGTCCTGTCCATACACGTAAGCAAATATCGTGCCCCCCGTGATGCTGGCAGTGGGCCAACAATATCTACATGTACTGTGTGGAATCTAGAGGTTGGGACTGTGAACTCGTGAAGGGGTGGGCGGGTGTGACGACCAACTTTAGCTCGTTGACATGACAGGCATGATGTAACCCACTCCTTAATTTGTCTCTTCATACTGGGCCATACTGCACGACGGCTCACCAGTCGCTGTGTTCCTGCAATCCCTGGGTGGTTGAGTGAGTGATAGTGCGAGCACACTGCCTCTCTGAACTGTGGCGGTATGTAGGGGCGTGGCGTGCCGCAGGATGTGTCGCACCAGAGCTTCGTGGTATCGTCTGGGGCTGTCAGGAATTCCAGGTGTAATCCAGTGTTGCCTGTTAGGAGGTTTTGCAGGTGTAAGTCAGACTGTTGCGCTGTTGCAATTGCAGGAAAATCCAATGGTGGGATGTGTTGAATGGTGGCGATGGTTGTTTGTGTTGGTGGAGACCTTGATAGGGCGTCTGCTACAGCGTTGTCTTCTCCTCGAACGTGGCGAATATCGGTAGTAAATTCCGAGACGAACGATAGGTGACGTGTAACCCGTGGAGACCAGTTGGTACCCAGCTGTTGCATGGCTGTGGTAAGAGGCTTATGGTCTGTGCGGATGTGGAACGTTCTGCCTTCAAGGAAGTGGCGAAAGTGTTTTACAGACTCGTATATTGCCACTAGCTCTCTGTCAAAGGCGCTGTATTTACGTTGTGGCGGTTCCAGACGTTTGCTGTAGAAGGCAATTGGTTTGAGTAAGCCGTCCACTTCCTGTTGCAGAACTGCTCCGATAGCGTCGTCTGAGGCGTCTGTGTAAATAGATGTGGGTGCGTGAGGTGTGGGATAGGCTAGGAGTGTAGTGTCAGCAAGCTTGGTCTTAATGTTTGTGAATGCTATCTCGGCTGACGGTGTCCATACGAGTTTCTTTTGGGAATTTTTGGTGAGCCCCTTCAACAGTTCGTGGAGCGGTGCCAGGGCTGTAGCGGCATGAGGGATAAACCGGTGGTAATAATTAACCACGCCCAGGAATTCTCTTAGTTTCCTGGCTGTCGTAGGTAGGGGGAACTCTCTCACTGCCTCCACTTTCTGCGGTAATGGGGTTATTCCATAGGGTGTGACCTGGTGGCCTAGGAAATCCAGATGATCAGCCCCAATAACACACTTGGAAGGGTGGATTTTTAAACCGTATTGCTGTAGGCGAGAAAGGATTTCCCTCAGGTGTTGCTGGTGTTGACTGTGGGTATGGGATGCGATCAGTATGTCGTCTATGTAGACAACACAATAGTCTAATCCTCGCATCACCTGATCCATGAACCTCTGGAAAGTTTGTGCAGCATTGCGTAACCCAAAGTTCATGAATGTGTACTCCCATAACCCGAATGGTGTGGTAATAGCGGTTTTCTTGATGTCGTCCTCCGCCACAGGGATTTGGTGGAAAGCACGTACCAGGTCTATTTTTGAGAATACCTCACATCCCTGAAGCTTGGAATGGAAGTCAAGAATGTGCGGGATAGGGTACCTGTCAGGGATGGTGACAGCATTAAGTGCCCTATAGTCTCCACATGCTCTCCATTCTCCTTCCTGTTGTTTGGGGACCATATGTAGAGGAGATGCCCAGGCACTGTCTGATTGTCTAATCACGCCCTGCTGTTCCATCACCTGGAATTCCCTCTTGGCGGCTACGAGGCGTTCTGGGGGCATCCTACGGGGTTTAGCAAACACGGGGGGACCAGTCGTGGTGATTGTATGACGGATCCCTGGGTCTGTGACGTGTGGAGAGTTATGTGTGGAAAGAAGTTGAGGAAATTCTTGCATGATATGTTGGTATTGGGATTTGTTGGAGTGTGAGATGTGTGTTATTGTGGGAGAAGTGTGTTGACAGTGTTTGGTGGGAATAATGGCTCCAGTGGGTTGGTGAATGAGTCGTTGTCTCTTAGCATCTATCAGTAAGTCATGAGCCGTCAAGAAATCGAGACCGAGGATTGGTGCCTGGACATCAGCCACAACGAAAGGCCACACGACATACTCCTTTCTGATGAGGGTTATTCCCCTGCTTCTGGTGCCATATGTAGCGATGGGTGACTTGTTCGCTGCGAGTAGGTCGTAGGCAGTAGTGTTTTGGCACCTCCTATCCTTTACACTGGGTGGGACAACACTAACTTCTGACCCTGAGTCAATAAGGAAGTAATCCCCTGACTCGAGGTCTTCCACCCACATTAGAGTACGAGTGGTGTGGTGGGGCGTTGGAGTGTTGCCAGATGGTTGCGGTAGCGAGGGTGGTAGTGTCGGTGTGGCGAGATTGGTATTTGTGTTGAGGTTTGAGTCAGGCGTGGTGTTGTGCTGTGGCGTAGAGTAATTGTTATGTGGCCCTGTGTGATCAGAAATGATGCGGGCAGTCGAGTTATGGGCACTGTGTTGCGACCGCCTTATTCGTTTCCCTGACGATTCCACTGACAAGGGGCGCGGCAATTGCGTGCATTATACCCAAAACGCTGGTGATACTCGCATATATGGTTATGTTGCCATTGTTGCTGTGGCGTGATGGGAGTCTGGCGCTGCAATGGCGGTAGTCTGCGTGGAGGTGGGGCATAATGTTGTTGAGTGGAAGGTTGTTGTGTAGGTGTGTAGGTTTGAGGTACTGAGATGGGTTGTTGTTGCGGTGTGGGGTAATATTGTTGTGAGGATGGAAGGGCTTGTTGTTGAGTGGATTGGGGGGTGGTATTATACTGGTATTGCATTGGTGTTGGTTGTGATGTTGGTACAGGTTGATAAACTTGTGTCTGTTGTAGGTGTTGGTATTGGTGGGTGGATGTTGGTGGTATGTGTTGTTGTATTGGAGGTATAGGTTGTTGGTGTTGTGTCTGTTGTAGGTTTTGGTATTGGTGGCTGGATATTGGTAGTGTTTGTTGTTGTATTGGAGGTATAGATTGTTGGTGTTGTGTCTGTTGTGGTGGAGGTAGCGTTATTGGAGGGATGGCGGATGTGGGTGGATTGGTGATGTTGGCGGTGAAATGCTGGCACTCGCCCAGACTCGTTGTGGATATGTCCATTATTTCGTCTGCTTGTGTGGCGTATTCCAAAAGTGGCTTGTTTTTGTGTGCTTGGAGGAGTTGTTGTACTGTTATAGAGAGTTTCCTGGTGAAACAATCCCTCACGGCATCTTCTGAATATGACTTGCCCGCCTTCTCATTCAGCTGTAGGAGGTTTCTTAGTAAGGCTGACGGGCGGCGCCCTTCCAGCTGGGCGTCTTCCATGGCCCTCCTGTATTGGGATGCCGTCATACCGTGTGAGGATATTATGGTATCCTTCAGACTCTCGTACGAGCGCTGCTGAGTAATTTCTGAGGGAATATCTTGAAACACGTCAGATGGTAGCGCTCGCAGGACAGCGTTGAATTTCTCCTCATTTGTGTACGTGCTGGTATACCATAACGTCTCCATGTGACGGAACCACGAGTGTACATTTGGTGAGTAAGGAGGGACGTGGGGAGTATGTGTCAGTGTAGTAGTGTTTGTGGATGGTGAGTGTTGGGATAGAGGGTGGGGAGCCATGTTAGGTGACTGTGTGTTGTTGTTATTGTGGACTGAGGTGGCCATGTTATTGGTGTGAAATAAGTATAGTAATGGATGTGGAGTGGTTGGGAATGAGTAGGCTAGGTTGAGGAGGAGTGGGGGTGGATGGTTAAATAGGCGGGGAGGTAGCGGGAGTGATAGAAAATGGAAACACGATGGGGGACCAGGATATACAAAGGAAGAGGCAAGGGATGCAGTTATGGGAAAGGGTCAGGTTAATTCCCTTGGGAGTGTCGAGATGATGTGGCGCACGTGGGTGAGGTGTGCGGGTGACGGTGTGTGGGTGAAGGTGAGGTGTGCGGGTGAAGGTGAGGTGTGCGGGTGAAGTTATGGTAATGTTACACCAATATAAAAAAAAAATATATATATTATACAACATGTGGCAATGGGCCGTACAAACGAAAAGATATGGAAAAAAATGGGGGAGAGTAGCACTGGGGGGGGATCACCGAGGGAAAGAATGGAAAGTAAATAATAATGGTACTCAAGTTGTTGGAGACGGTACAGCCGGAGGTAGAAAGATGGTACCGTAATAGTTCCTTCACAGCAGCCTGTAAGTGTGTGTGAGAAACTGTGGGGGTTGGAGAAACACGTGGAAGTTGGGGCAGTGAAAATGGGTAGCTAGGGGGCACACTTGGGTTTTGGGAGGGGAGAACTGAGTGGGGCAAAACACAAATTTTTGGCTACGTTAACACAAAAATGGAGGGTGGCGTGTATATGTAAAGGGGGTCCTTGTGGCTGGAAGAGCGGTCGTCCGTAGCGTGCAGGCGTGGAGTGGCGTAGGGATGTGGAGTGGTGAGTGGAGTGATGGCGCACGTGATGTGGAGTGTTGAGTGGAGTGATGGCGCACGTGATGTGGAGTGTGGAGTGGTGGTCCAAGAGTCAACCGTAACACGTGGCGTGGAGTGGCGTAGAGGTGTGGCGTGGCGAGTGGAGCGGTGGCGCACGTGATGTGGAGTGTGGAGTGGTGGTCCAAGAGTTACCCGTGGGACGTATCTTGTGGAGTGGTCCAATGGTAACACGTGGCGTGGAGTGGTGTAGTAGTCGAGGCTTACATGTAAGGTATATCAAAGTATATATTCTAGAGCAGTCCCGGGGTCACCAGTGTGGTAATTCGGGGTTAACAGACTCTAGAATACTCGATATACTTTATTGGTTGGGCACAGGGAGTCACACAGGATAGGAGGTTGGTGACTTGGTGGTGGTATGCACTGTGCAGGTGTGTCGGTCGGTCCTCTTCGCCAGTGGTCGCGTGTGGTGTCTGTGGTAGGTCGGAAGCCAAGTGACCGAGCCGGTCATCACTGACCCCTTTTATAAGGTGGGCCCAGGTTCCCGGATGTGGCGTGGGTCACAAAGGTATACTCAGCCGCATGTATGCAGGTACGCGGCTGAGTCATTGGTGGGGCAAGGTGTGGAGGACACAGATGTTATCCCTAGAGAGCTGGGGAGGGGATTATTGGGCTCACCTAGGTTAAGAATAGCCCAGGAGTGGCCATAGTGTGTGTGGTCACTACACTCTACACACTCATCTCACATCAACCAACCATAAGCCAACATGTGGAAGGATCAACATAGTTGTAACTCTCCTATGTGAAAAGTGTAACCTGTCTTGGTTTAAAGACAGTACGGTACGTCTGTGAGTGTGTGTATTCATATATTAGCTATAGGGAAAACAGTTGTAGAATGAATGTGTGTGATTATTTTTTTCTATATAGAGGAAGATGAGGATCAAGGTCTGACAGCCTCCTCACTGGGAACATTGCATGGATACCAGTCATAATATCAAAAGATATTTATTATTTATGAGGTTTATCGGCCTTCAATATCAACATTCCCCTGATAACTCATTGCCAGTATACGCCTGGGGATATATTTAACTCTATCTCATACACTAACTCATCTTTAGCTAATATATTGTGTTAGAGGAGAAACAGTTACTGAAGGTTAATTCATGAGTACGGAAGACATAGGCTGAGACTGTACAAGGTAAACAGAGACGAAAGTGAGAGTATAGATAGAGACAAAGTGTAGCCTATTATGTGTAGGGAGGGTTGGGAGCAGATCGAGGCAATGGGAATTTAATTAAAGAACGGAAAGGAAACTTTTGTCAATATAGACTACACAATACAGTATATTTAACGGTACCTACTACGACCCCACTAATAGTTCCCCTGGGAAGACCTGAGTAAGTGACAGGTGGAGATAATTAACTGCATGAGGTGTGGTGTGACTGGTGTCGGGTTGAGGATAAATTGTGTATCGCTCATCATTCTGTACACGTTTCCATAGTTGGTTTGAACACTCGTTACCGTGGGAGTTTCAACAAGTTTCATGCCGTGAGAAAAAAGGCGAAATTGCTAGATTAGTTCGTGCAAGCAGCCAGGAAAATGAAAAAAAGAAATTAAAGCTTAATGTGATATCTGGCAGCTTTAATTCGGTGCTCCAGTATGAACAAACAAACAATTAAACTGTCAAGGAAGGAAGTTAAATATATTATATATACCGGTACCCATATAAGGGAAATCGTGGCGGGATAGATCGAGTCGAATGGTAATCTATATATGAATGGAAGGAGAAGCAAGGACTGAATAATGTATACAATAATTATTATAGGTTACTCTCTTGCAATGGAATCTGTAGTGTCAATTTGTGATAAGATGCTTTGATGTTTTACTGTGCAATTTTCCCTTATAATCACCAGTTGTTTTTTAAATATAAGTGTGGAATATAGAGGAAAAATGAGTGTAGAGTGGATTGAGTTGTGAAATGCGATGGTATATTAGACTAGGGATATACAATACTTAATTACAAATATATAGGCGATAATGGTCTACACCGTGGTTTAATTTAATCCTTTAATTAATTGAATATACTAGTGAATTAGGTTTACAGTACTTTATAATTATTATCCCCAAGAAGACAATGATTCTTGATGTGTTTGTTTGCTGTAGTAATTATTTCAATAATAAAGTATGACAACAGTAATAATCCCTGATGAAATTAATTGGCCCATGACTGTTTACGAAATTTCCTCTCGTAATCACCAAGTTGCGTCATACACAGAAACAGTAAAAACAGTTTATTTACAATTACGTATTATCAAGCAATGTCGACCACTAGTTTAATATATTTTATGATAGTGTAATGCGAAAATACGGCATGTATGTTTATCAATACATATACTTTTATAATGATACTTTTGCAACCTTATATATTATTATATTACAGCATATTGTTTCGACTTGTTACAACATAATAGTGCAACACATTAACCTGATGTAGTCTTTCCAAGTCGTCTATATTTGTGAAGAATTTATATATATTGTAGAAGTATAATATCAAATTAATAACGGTAAATGTATTATGATAAAAGTAGTTGAGGAAAATGATAATTAATGTGGGATGCGTTAGTCACTTGTCGTAGACTGGGCCTGGTGGGCTGACGTCATGTTCAGTGACGTCATAAAATTGCAGTATTGCCAGGTACATGGAAATTTCTCTGTTTTAGGAAATTTTGAAGTACATACAGGGATATTATATAAAGATTGTTCACGAGTAAAAGAGGAAATATCTACCAGACGAAATCTAATAAAAGACCAAAAGTTCTGTTCATAGATGAAATGACCGTCAATTTTCAAAAGTAAACAGGAAATATTGAGGTAAAATGAGAAATTCTGATATTAAAGTTGAGGTAAAAAAGGTATTTCTGATGTTGAAGTTGAGGTAAAAAGGGAAACTCTGATGTTGAAGTTGAGGTAAAAAAGGGACATTCTAATGTTAAAGTTAAGGCAAAAGGGGAAGCTCTCACGTAGAAACTGAGATAAATAGGGAAACTCTAATGTTGAAACTTAGGCAAAGAGGGAAACTCTAACGTTGAAACTGAGGTAAAATACGGGGAAACCCTTAACATTGAAATCGAGGCAGAGGGAAATTCTGATGTCGAAGGTGGGGAAATTTGTTGAAGCAGACAGACAGAGCTGGCAACACTGCACCATTGGGAAAGCTAGAGGAGTAGTAGAGTGCGGAGGAGGAGGATCTGCTGGCATTATTATATCGTGTTATAGGACCGTTTTTTTCTACTAGTCACTGGGTAGTAGCGCCATAAGTAGGTGTAGTGAAGTGATATAAGTAAGTCAGTGTAGTGAAGTGATATAATAAAGATGTCTACACCAGCCAGACGTCGCCTAATGAGGGACTTCAAAAGGTTGGTATATACATCACCATCACCTGACCTTGTTTGTTTGTATTATTACTCATATTATGGTCACTTTTAAGCCATAAGGAAGTGTAGTAAAGTGCTATAAGTAAGTCATAATAGTGTAGTGATATAAATAAGTCAGTATGGTAAAGTAATAAAATAAAGATGTCTAGGCTCGTACATACATACATTCATCACCTGACCTTGTTTGTTTCATCACTCGTATTTTAATTCCTATTTTGGTCACTTTAATTCAACTTTGAACACCTGAATGATGAAGCTGGATCTCTAGGGTAATATTATAATTGGGTTTGGTGACTGGAGGAAGGGGAAACTACGCAGTTTTTATTGGTGTTAATAGTTGCCAAAAATACTCGTATGTTTAGGGCTGGGTCTTTGTTGTTGTGCCTCTATAAATAACTTACAAATTATTATCATTGGTGAATATTGGTGTTAAATAACTAACTAAACTATTATTATCCCAGTATATTGGTGTTAAAAGTTGCAAAAAATAAAATTCGTGTGTTTAGGGCTGGGTCTTTGTTGTTGTGCCTCTATAAATAACTTACTATTATCATTGGTGAATATTGGTGTTTAAAGTTGCCAAAAATACCAAATAACCTTACTATTATTATCCCAGTATATATATTGGTGTTAAAATTTGCCAATAATAATACTCATGTTTAGTGATGGGTCTTTGTTGTTATGCCTCTATTAATAACTTGCTAATTATTATCATTGGTGAATATTGGTGTAAAATAACTTACTACCTTACTATTATCATTGCAATATATTGGTGTAAAAAGTTGCCAAAAATATTCTTGTTTGTTAGGGGAGTGGGGAACAATATAAGAAATTTCAGATTATTTTTGGGATAGGATTTATTATGTTGGTTTGTGTGTTGCCATGTATTATTTGAGAGATTGTCAATGTACACAAATATACTACCAGTAGGTAATAATGCAAACCTTGAATATGCACTACAATGCAATTTCAACTTGTTTGATTGAGAATTATTAAAGCTGACAAATTTTAGTTGATACCGATATTTGGTGGACCTGTGCTTGGATCTCTTTATTAGGTTAAGTGTCCTTGAGGAGATTTTTGTAGAATTTATGCCTCCATTGGTTTGTCTATATTTTATTGTTTATATTAGTGCAGACTATTTTTTAAAGTTTAGATTCCACAAAATTTACCATAACATCTGTAATTTGATACTGATATTATATACCAGAACTC
Source organism: Petrolisthes manimaculis (assembly GCA_034508575.1). NCBI lineage: Eukaryota > Metazoa > Arthropoda > Malacostraca > Decapoda > Porcellanidae > Petrolisthes > Petrolisthes manimaculis. Next base: position 12,958 of record JAWZYT010000653.1, on the reverse strand, counting down.
CTTTCCCTTACCTGCACAGACAAAGGAAATAGATGTGTAATTGTTATTCAAATAAATATGCCCAGAGATATGAGTATGACATTACTGTACGGAGTTGGAAGAAACAGCTGTTTATGATATTGTTATATCAATGATGTCTTTATTGTGTTTAAGATGTAATAATGACAACTTTAATATCATATTGACATTGTTACGATGTAATTGTGCCATAGAATTACCCTATTTACCTCATCCTAAGCTGAGTTGGCATGGGTAGCACGGAGTGGAGCATGTATAGACATCATTGATTGGAGACGGCTTTGGAGGACTTTGGGGGATGTGCTTATGATTATGGTGTTTATGGTGTGAGACTTTGAGGAATGTGTAGGCCTGCTTAGTTTTATGATGTAGGATTTTGAGGGATGTGCTTAAACTCAGATACTCGCAGAAGATTCCCGAGTAGAGGCTTGCTAGCCTGTTAGACCCCGACTCAAAACTATGCAGACTAAATGTTGGTTGGGTGCTTTGTGTGGTAAAGTATTTTGTATTAATTTTTGCTTTTAGAATATGGTGTTGGATGTTTATGATTATTGTGTGTGTCTGAGAGGGATGTGAATACTATGGTAAAATTATGGTGTGAGTGGGCACCTTTTAGAGTGGAAGGAAGCATTATAGGGAAATAGAACTGAACAATAGTGCTGCATTTTCATTCCCGACTGTATGGCATATCTTGGGAAAACTTTGCAGTAATGTGTACTTGCCCGGCAATAGTGTAACAGGAGTGGTGCATTAATTGTGTAGTGTTAGGAGGCAATATCTGGGCCTTCATGATGTGACTGATAAGATTCTTCCTGAACATCTGGGCCCGTTTTCTCAAGCCAAGTTTACTCTTAACTCAAGATTTTGTTTTATGGCAAGGACTAAGACCCGGAACTGCTTCGAAACCATAATCACAGCTCATGCAAATAGAATTACAAAACCATTCACTGCTTCAAAATGAGCCTGAAACACTATGGTGAGGTCAATATTACAAACATATGAACAACTCTTAAGATGCCTTAGGGGTAAAAACATTATTAAAGAGCTTTCTTGAATTCCCTTGGAAATCTTTAAATATGATGATCCTTACAAAAAGTACAGTTTGTACTGTACATTGAGCAATGTAGTCTGCTACTGTATAAATTAGTTCTGTGCTATGCATTCAGTGCAGAGAGTAACATGGTACAGTACATCCCACTCATTTAACTCGCCTGGTTGGCTACCCCAAAACACACTCAAGGTTCATCTATCAGTGATCAATGCATAGATGGGTAGCCCACAATTTCATGATAGAAACACCATTGATGCATGTCTAATGTGGCAACTTAATGATCTAGGTACAGTTTTGTTATTACATGTCGTCCAAGTACATCACAAACTTTACCATGAACAATGAGTATACTGGGGTGAGGTATGTATATACTGTACGTATTTAATTTGTAGTAAATGATAACCTTAGTTTTCTAACAAACCCACCTAAGTGGGGTTTTTCATGTTTACTGAGAACGTCTGAATTACTGGTGTGTGGAATTGTTTACATTACCGTATATATTTTTCAGGTTGCAACAAGACCCCCCAGCTGGAGTAAGTGCAGCCCCAACAGAGAACAATATAATGATCTGGAATGCAGTTATATTTGGGTGAGTGGTCCTAGACTTGGAATGTATTATGTAGAGTCAGACTCTTGACATATGGTTGCCATTATACCTCCTCATTTTTTTTATTTGAGTTTGCACAGTACACTATAATATATACTGTATATATATATATATATATATATAGTAGGTAATTGTTTCCTTACATACAAGCTGTCATTATCTGTTTTGAAGAGAATTGACTTTAAGAGCCATAGGCCAGTGATATAGAGTTCAAATCCTGGACATAATGGGAGTCTTCAGGTATGGTGTGTTGTACTGGTGTTGCCATATTACAACTACAATGTGGTGTAGAGGCTTCATTGTTTGTAGCATTTATGAGTATTGATACATTTTGCATAGTTTTTGCTAGCCATTTTACAATTTTCTTTTTAATTGACAAGATTTTCAGGATATGGATATTGATTTAATTTAAAAAAAATGTTTATGGGGAACTGATTGACTATTTTTTTCTTGCAGGCCACATGACACACCGTTTGAAGACGGCACGTTCAAGCTCACTTTAGAGTTCACAGAAGAATATCCAAATAAACCTCCTACTGTTAAGTTTGTTAGCAAGATGTTTCATCCTAATGTGTATGCAGATGGTGGAATATGTTTGGATATTCTTCAAAATAGATGGTCCCCGACATATGATGTAGCCGCTATTCTTACTTCTATACAGGTAAAGATATTTCTACTGATATTTTTAAATTTAGTTTTACTGCTATCTAGGCTGCCTGTTAGCAAGTACCAGCCTCTTAGTGGGTGCCAGGATTACTTGAAGGGACAACCAATGATATATTACTGTAATTATGTCTTGGAAATTCTTTGCCATCAAAATCTATCTAAAAATGGGATTGTTTTTCAAGACCATAGCAGTGTACTACAATTTATTATCGATAGTGGTCTAGCCAAGTAAATCATGATGATGATGATGTTCTACTTGGCTAGAAACCTAACTACAATGTATTTAACATACTGAGTGAGGCTAACTAGTGCTATGGAAAATTGAGTTTTGATCATGATAATATTAGTGATATTGTTGGCTTTTTTATTATCACACATTCATCTACAGTACATAGTTATGGATACAGTACAGATTGTAATGAAGATGAGTTTTTTTTTTAATACACCCATGTGCCATTACTCTCAAGCAAGGAGTTGTCAATACAGTAGAAATAAAATAAAATTTCTCTTTCAAAGTAATTTTTCCACAGAAATATACCCATATCTTTATGATCTGTCAAATCAGAGCATATCCTTAATAAAAACATAGGTAGCTAATAATGTTTACATTTTTTTCCGACAGTCGCTGTTGGATGAGCCCAATCCTAATTCCCCGGCCAACAGTTTGGCAGCGCAGTTATATCAAGAGAATCGTCGTGAATATGAAAAACGTGTGGCTGCAATTGTAGAACAGAGCTGGCTAAACTTTCAGGTATGTTTTGTAGGAGAAAACATCAGTGGGTAAGTAGGAGTATTTATTGGCAAAGTGTCCATGCCATTCATGCAAAACTATAGCTGTTGGTCTCTGCAAGTTAGGGTTACTTTAGAAATAGAGACCCACTCAAGTTTGAAAGAGTTGCAGTTATGCTCTGTTTTCTATGGAGCAGGGGTATATGGTGTTTGTGTATTGTTGTAGATGGAATTGATGATTTTTTGACATAGTATATTGCAGGCACAAATTGTATTATATCCATTTGTTTATGCAGGATGAAGATGAAGGAGAAGACATGAAGAAGGACACATAGGGCATATGGGTTCTGACTGCAGGGGTGGCCAGTCTGTTTCACCACCACTGTCCTCCCCTGGCACCACACTCACCACTCACATGCTCTTCTTCACTCGTATCCTTGTATTTCCATTATAGCTGAGACTTCACAAGGTATTTAACCACCAAAAATTGTATGCACTTGTAAGAAGCAGTCAGATTTTCATTTTCTTCCCCCCTACCTATTACCAGTAACCCCCAAAAGGATACCGGAAATAACCTGTGTGGTTTGTTTGAGATTAATTTTTCCGAAAGGAAGTTCACCCAAAATATCACACCAGACATGGGCATAAGTAATTCAAGGTTTTTAATAAATTATTTCTTTTCTATATTTGCATTGTAGCTGAAACCTCAAAAGATACTGTATTTTAGGAATTACCACATAAATTGTAAGGACGTAATCCAGTTATTTTTGAAATGTGATGAAATTATTTGGGTATATTTATACAAATCCAAATAGGTGAACTTGCCATTTTAGTTAACAATAGGTAAAAGATAAAGGGGATGGAAAAGTTTTGAGGGTTTTCAATTAGTGTAAATTTAGTTTTCTGCTTGTACCACAAATAACATACTGTACCAAATCAGGCCAAGCTGCACAGCTAACATACATTTTAACTTTATTTTTTCATTTTAAGTGAAGCATGTGTGATGTGAGGAAGTGAAACTTGAGTGTGTTGTTGGGGTAGTGGCAGACAATCATGGGAGCATACAATAGCTCTCCTGTACGATATGGCCCAGTAGTTCATTGTCAGCCGGGCTCCAGGCTTGTCATTACTACTCGGTCGATGCCAGTACTGCAGCCAATATAGTGAACGATATATATATATTTTTTTTGTGCATTTGCAATTTGTGTAAGCCTTATTATGTAAGCTGCATCAGGTGTTCATTATTCATGATAAGATCTTTTGAACTGATAGATGTGTTGTGTAATTTCTCACCTCCCTAACCAATACACTAATATAGTTACATCACTCATTTTATATGGCTCTAAGTGAGGCTTTGGCTTTTAAGCAGAATCCATTAGTAAATCTTTAGGACGTTAACCAGTAAACCTATATTCATTTGTGAATCGAGGTTAAGCAAGTGCATGTAGGAACTTTATTTTTAATTCACTTTATTGGATCATAGCTTTTACTTTCTGGGTTATTTCTGGTCCCTGTATTGGTGAGAGCTTGTTAGGTCAAATATATATATACATGAAATATTGGAAAGGGAGGTTTACTGTGTATGTATGTTTTTGTATGTGACCGACTGAGGCAAGTGTGTCTGTGCTGAGCAAAGTGGTGACACTGGTGTATTCTAAAGATCTTAAGTTTTCCCAGCCAGTTACTACCACATCACCTGGTTCTAAAGAATTTATCCTTATTCATTGTACAATGTCTTCTTGCATATGCTTTGTGTTATAACAGAACAGATGATCTATCTTAAGGTAGCTACTTTCTATTCTACGTAAAGTATATGTTAAATCTCGTATTATATGTTACTTCAGTCTACACTATGGTGATTTAATCACAGAAGCACTAAAGACTTATGTTTGTCAGGAGTTTTCAGAGACCTTTGGCACATTTCAGTCTACTATTGAAAATTGCATAAAAATTTAAGTTTTGACTCTACCCAGTTGCTTCACTATGCTAGGCTTTTAATTCTTGAGATAATTTTGAATGCTAGTAGAGAAAATAGCAATCTTTGGGATGTTTGAAGAGCTGAAATAATTTAACATGGCAATGAAGGGATATCAGAACCCTCCAGTATTGCAAACTACGCAACTAGCCTTCTCTGGGATGTTTGGCATGGAACTAGGTTAAAGTGGTTGTAGATGACTGGAAGTAGTAGTTAGCTTTATGGTGAGACTACTGAATAGGGTCAGGGTCAGCTTTAACCTTTTTATTTTTACTTTATGTACATTACAAGCATATGGAAATGCAAATGTGTAAAACACAAGTAGTGATCTTTTTGTTTGAGTCATTGAAAAGGTATTTTAATTAATGTGTTTAAATAGTCCTGCTTATAAATGTTATATTATGTCGGAGCCTCACTTTCTCTATGAGGAACAAGAAAAAAACAAAAACAAATGGTCACTTTAAGTAACAGCCACCAGGACAGTCTAGGCATACTAAGAAGCAGCTCCTGTCTTACTAGCTGGGAACAACACAGTACTGTACACAAAATTTACTTTGAAGTGTAGTCAAGACCTGATAGACTGAGTTTGAAATGCCACTTGAGAAGGAGCTGCTCTTACTTTAGTACTGCTTTTACTTAACAATATAACCAAACTTTGTCAGTAATGGCTGTGTCATATGGCCATTTCAGTTATTGGTTATGTGTTGACATTTTTCTGAATATTAAGGTGAAGTATGTCATTGTAACATGGATACTTGTGGCATGGATGAATCGTCATGCCTGAAAATGTAGTTGTTTTGTTAGATTTTTATTTTTTGGGTAAGAAGAGTTGAGATTGTTCTACACTAACGAACTTATTGTACCGGTTGGTGGCAGAGAACATTTTAAATACTGAACAAGAGAACCATTTTACATATATCTGCAGTGAAGATAGTAGTGTGTGAAATATACAGTCAAATTTGATTGCTTAGTGCTGAAAGTAATATTTTCTCCTCCTGTAGATAAAAAAGAGGAAAGTTGAGTTAGTTCTTGTGTTACTTTGAGTGAGCCAGTGGCCCTCACAGGCCTGGTATAATGAGGTGTGTCAACGTGGCCCAATTGTTAGAACGAGACAAGGCTGTAAGTAAGAAAATATATTGACAATGACTTGTGCAGCAGCTCCAGACACTAAATTGAGCCACGTTGTACCAGTCATCATCACCTAACCATTGAGTACTCAGTGTATGGCTCTTGGTGTACAGATTTAGTTTAACACATTGTTATAACTCAACCTATTATGATGACGGTGAAAAGTAATATGCTAAAAGGAGTCTTGAAGGAACAGTGAGACTAATCCTCCTAGCATAATATATAATAATGGCCTTGTGCATGTTGTATCAAGTCTCAAAACCCATCTCTGAGCACCCGACTGGTGCAGTGGTAGATGCACCTACTGCTCACATCTTTGGGCAGAGTTTGATCCTCACTGTTGCATGTAAACCGGGTGAGGAGGGGTACTGCTCTCCTGTATAACTCGGTGGGCTATATGGCCTAGCCTGGTAGAACCCATTTCTAACATTTGTTAACTCCCGTCTCTGTCTGCTCCAGATCTCTGTCTAACATTCGGGCCTACGAGTCTTATGATGATAGTGTTACATTACTATTGTACTGATTTCTATAGTATGAGTGGTTAGTGTGTGCAGATATTCTTGCCTGGTTTGGTGTCTCCCTAATGAAGCGAGTTCATTGCTGCTGACTGAAGAAGGGTACCATTGTCATTTATAATTGGAAAATATTGTGCTTTGTGTATATACTGTAATGTTATCAATAAATTTCATCCATATGTAAATTTTCATTGTGTTTATATTGCCATGATGTTATGTACCGGTACGTCATTTACTAGAAGTAAATGTTTGTGAACTGGTAGAAGTATATATGCATTCAGCTAAGCTAGGCCAAACAGCCCAGTGTGGGGGACCATACCACAGTACCTTCATAATTGGTGGGGTTTTAATAATTTTCTGAAATGTTCACAGTCAAGTTTTTAATTATAATCTATTTTTCTTTTTTCAAAATTAAAATCTGGACTTGTTTGTAGGACAGTTATAATGAAAAGTTTCCCAGATACAACTCACCCTATCATGTGTAGCCTAAATCTGTAAATCTCTGTCTATATATAATACAGAATTCATTATTTAAATCTCGACACAACTTCACTCCTTTCTACATAATATTACATCTGCCATTTAATTTATATTTACACATGCTACTTGTATACACTCCATTCTTTCCTTCCTGTCTGTAGCTTCTTATCTCCTTCCCAACCAAAGGACCACTGGTAGATGGCAAAACCGGCACAGAAATAATTCCCTGCCAGATACAAGCCTTCAGGTTGTTTGAAAACATATTATAAAAGTTTAAGATGGTTTAAAAATCAGCACGGATAAGAAAAAATACAAATGAAACCTGTTGTAGGAAAAACTAATATACTTTTGGCACCCACTGTTCCATTATGAGTGTACCAAAGTGTGTCAATAGTGCAAAATTTGTTTACACATACAAATAGATGCTTAGGGTGTGCAGGGGTTAGATTCCACCTATTTGTGTAATGTTGGGGGCATCACTGTTTGTAGCTATGAAGACCATCGTCAATATGTAGTGTCCACTCAAATTCCACCACTAATCTGAATGGTCAACATTTATTTATGGCTCGATATTGCTCCTACCATTCATTGTACTTGACCAATTAAGGGCATTGTACACTTTTGGTACATTAGAGCATCTTGATTCCTCCAAAACATATACACCAGGAAACAAGACCAGATCAACAAAAAATAATTATAATAATGGTGGTCTGTTGTTGAAGTTCCTCAAGCTGTCTGGCCGAGCAGCCCCGTGGTGGTCTGTTTCTTGGAACAGTATGTAGAAATCAGTTGCGCGAGATTTATCAATACTGTACTATCCCCATACCTCATAATAGTCTTGTCACGGAAGATAAACAGTGATGGATTAGACTAGATATATAGATAAAAAGATAAATAAAGAGAAAATATACATATAGAAAGTGACAGTAGGCAGGCAGGAAAAGAACGTACAGTACGGTACTGTATAGACGAGTGTAGCGAGGAATAAAAATGGGGGAGTAAAAAGGAGAGTGTGGAGTGAAGACAGACATACAGGCAGGCAGATTGAGGAAGACTGAAATGAAAGATAAATCTAAGGATATGGTTTTGCCATTATGAGAGAGAGAGAGTAGGAATAGGAAGAGAAAAAGATACAGGGGGAGGAAACGTAACTACGTAAGAGAGAGGGGGAAGAGAAGTAACTACGATTAGAATAGAAAGGGGAGGTACAGTTGCCTCCAAAATTTTCGAGACACTACCTGCTACAGAGTCTAGCATGTAGTGTCTCGAAAATTTTGGAGGCAACTGTACCTACGAATGGGAATAAGAGAGAGAAAGAGATGGGGGGGGGGGGGAGAGAGAGAGGGGAGGCGAGAGAGACCAAAGTGCCAGCCAGTCGTTGGTTGGTTCAGTCAGGGAGCATCCTAGTGTGAGTGTGGATGCCAGCCTCCGTGATTCTCCCTCTCTCCACAGCCACCTCCAGTCCCCATCACAACCCACGTGAGGTATGTAAGCTATCTATCTATCTATCTATCTATCTATCTATTTATCTATCTATCTATCTATCTATCTCAATTACTCTTAAAAAAGTCATGGGCTACTGATAAATAAGTATATTATTATTATATATTTTAAAACGGCAAAACAATTTCACTTCGCATTTCAATCTCAATCTCCACTCTCATGTGTCTCTAAAGGTTATCCCTATAACATACGAAGGTTACGGTGATCAAAGTGAATATCGGCCAGTGCTTGACGATATAATTTAGCAGGAAAAACCTCTTATTCACCTAGACACGCAGTTTGCCAATTTTTCAATAAACACCAGACAATATTCATTGCCGGAGAGAAGAAAGCACACCGGACATAAAAAACAATAATAAATACTGTACAATAAATAAATGAATAAATAGTAATAATACTGCAGACACTACAGTCATTTATAAATTATTCGTATAGGTAAGGTTATAATTATCTCTCAGACTGTGATCATGTGAATGGAATATGCTGTACAGATTTGTTTCCTTTAATTTGCCCGTAATATGACGTGTGTGTATTAATATCTGATAATGATGTTGACACACTGATCCAACATTTGAAGAGCTCATTCCAACACGGTGCTTCAGAGACGAGTGTTTACGTAAGGTCTCATCATTGTTATCGTTCCAATCCAGGCACCCGGTACAGTTGGACACATGAATGGGTGGTACAGCCTAGGTGAAAGATACTTGTCCCATTTGAGTAACCAGTGTCTATTATCAGGTACTTGCTTTTTATTACCATCCTCAATACAGACTTCTGCCCCTGATGTCTCCTATTTGGCACTAAGAAACTTGATATTGGGAGAAATTGACCATCTTTCACTTGATCACCCATTCATGTGTCCAACTGTACAGCCATGGCTGATAGTGCTTGACCAGGGTCCAAGGAGTGTTGGAGAGCAACTGAACAAAGTTCGATCAAGTGAATTTTACGCACCATTCTCAACGTTGAGAGAGGTTTAGAAGACTCACATTTTTTAACTCAGTTCAGTTGCTCTCCAACACTCCTTGGACCCTGGTCAAGCACTATCAGCCATGGCTGTACATGTGAGTTCATTTCGGCAGCCAATGCTCTCTCTATCTTATTTATCGTTCGAGTACCATGATCCTTTCAGTGTGTTTTAGGAATGAGTGAGTGTTTACAGATTCATCAAATTTCAATGCACCCAGTGATTTATAGTTGATTTCGTCGGTCAATGATTTCTATTTTATTTTTATTTATCGTTCAAATACCGTACCTCAGTGTGTGTGCTTCGGTAATCAATGCTTTCTGTCTCTTATATATATACGATGAAGTGAGGGATACAGTCAAGAGAAAACACACATACCGTTGAGAGAGACAAGAGTGGAGAGGGGATGACATAAGAGAGGAGGAAGGATAGTCAAGATCAAAGAGGATGGAGGAAAATAGATGAAGGAGGAAGATGGAGGGAAAATAGATACAAGTGGAGCAAAAGTTCATTACTCCAACCTATGCCACAAAACAGAGCCACTATGAATACCATTGAGGACGTCTGTTTCTTGGCATAGTTTGAAGGAATTAGTAGCCCTCCAATTTACCAACAAGAAAATCTCCCCTTAAGCCAGCCAACCACTCAACAATGAGAGAAGAGAGGTGAAGATATTGAGGGAAAAAAACACAAGAGAAAGAAGATAGAGAAGAGGACGATGAAACAGAAGAGAAAGAGAAGTCGATGAAAGTGAAGGATAGAAGACAAAATCAGAGGAGAGGATAGATGACAAAAAAAAAAAAAAAAAAAAAAAAGACAAAGGAAAGCTGAGAATAGGAAGATTAAATGAAAGAACTGTTAATGCCAAATTGCAGAAGAGGATCATAATTATTACTGAATGGAAGGAGGAAGATGAAGATGAGGAGGAGGAGGAGCCCTACAGTCCCGACCCACTCATAAAACTTGTACCCACTCACACACACAGGAGTGGAGTTGACGAAGGGGTTTATTGTTTTCTCGGTTTGTGGGTAAACAAAAAAACAGTAACAGGAATCACCAGCCCTTCAATTATATTCCATTATAATAAAGAGTTCACTGATTCGAATGAAAAAAAAATACGAACATAAATAAAAACAACAACAATGAAAAAACTAATATAAAAAAAAATATATTATACTTGTGATGGATGGAAAACTGGCAACATCTCGGTACTGAATTATTTAGTTGATAGTTAAACGTGAGGGAGATTTGCTGATTCCTCCAAACTATACCATGACACAGATTCCCAAGTAGTATTTATTATTGATGTATCATTTCCTGACAGAGACTGGGGGGAATTAGTGTCCCCCTCTCTCTAATTTACCCCCACGAGATTACACCCTCTCTGGTTACCCACTTGAAGGAAATGGATGAGATTCTTAAGTTGGTCAGTCAGTGAGGTATATGGTTGTTGGTCTTGGGTCGTATGTTAGTCAGTCAGTCAGTTAGTTAGTTAGTAATATGGTGGGTGGTAAGTCAGTCAGTCAATCAGTTCATCAGTCAGTGATAAGGTGGGTCGTTAAGTCAGTCAGTCAGTCAGTGATATAGTTGGTCCTAAGTCAGTCAGTAATATGGTGGGTGAGTCTGTCAGTAATATAGTTGGTCAGTGAGTGAGTGAGTGAGTATTATGGGTTGTAGAGGCAGGTAAGGCAAGGTCAGTTACTATTACCAACCATTCAGGTGCCCTTGAAGGCTATTAGTGTGATTGGGTGTGACGTCATCAGTTCCCTCTTCCTCTCATACACACACACACACCGCTCTTATAATTTATCTCTTTATCTTATTTTTTTTTCTCTCTTTTAATTTATCTGTCTCTGAATTTCTCTTTCAATAATTTTCTTATAATATATTCTGCAGTATATCTCAACATCTCTTATTCTTCCTCTTTCTCTCTCTCTCTCTCACACACACACACAACTTCAGAGAGAGAGAGAGAGAGAGAGAGAGAGAGAGAGAGAGAGAGAGAGAGAGAGAGAGAGAGAGAGAGAGAGAGAGAGAGAGAGAGATTAAGCCAGTGGAGTTTGCGTGTGGAAATAAATGGACTGAGAACCCAATACTTCTAATTATCCAACACAGTCCCATAATAATAACAACCATCCATTAACAACATCATCATCATCATCGTCATCATCATCATCACCACCGTCATTATTTTCATCATCAGGTTACAGTAATGACATCAGTCAAAACCCAACATAAATTAGAGACCTTTTCCCACTCCTATCTAAAATATAGGCCATCGACCCTTTCCATTTCTGTCTTTAGTATAATAATTATGTCATTAATGTGTATCACTTCTGCATTAATTATTATAGCGACCATTCCCATACATTATCTAAATTCATACATGTCATTTGTGTGTATCAGTCTTTCATAAATTATCCACTCTTTCCATTTCTATCTATAACATTATAATTATGTCATTTATGTGTCTCACTTCAGCATTAATCATATTGACCATTTCCACTCTTATCAAAAATTATATATAATATCTATAAAATTATGTCATTGGTGTATATCAGTATTCCATAAATTATCGATCCTTTTCAACTTCTATTTCGTAAACTCCAATCATGTATTTATGTCATGAGTGTGTTACAGTTTTTAATTATTCGTATCGAACATTTCCTACATATTATACAAATTTATACATGTCACTTGTGTGTATCAGTATTCCATAAATTATTGACCCTTTCCATTGCACTCCATAATTTATACCGACCATTTCCCATACATTATCAAAATTTATATACGGTATGTCATTTGTGTGCATCAGTATATACTCGTACATATTCCATAAATCACAGACTATCTCATCTTCTTTATATAACAGACCTACAAATAACAATAATAAACAAACAATAACGTTGATAAAAAAAATAAAGACAAAGAAAAAAAAAGCAATAATAACAGATGGGCACCAGACTTCTTTCGTAAACTGCACAGTATTATATATAAAACATTGCTGTGTTCTGTCTGTACAAAAAACACGTCACTTACTGGTACGATTTAACAACAATGTATTTAAAAGGTTAGAATGGTGTTATAGTAATCCGAAAGTGGCCCATCCGATGAACAATACATTTCACTTCTCATCTGGTTCTCTCTTGGTCGCTCACTTCCAATAAAAGAACAATTATCCATCTTAGAGAGAGAGAGAGAGAGAGAGAGAGAGAGAGAGAGAGAGAGAGAGACTTAGTGGTGTGTGTGTGTATGTGAAGTACCACCACCACCACCACCAGTGTGGAGTGACGTCACATTAGGACATCAATGATATACA
>JAWZYT010000652.1:160000-167286 GCA_034508575.1 Petrolisthes manimaculis | reverse complement strand
GGGAGGGAAGGGAAATTGGGAGGGGAGGGTGGGAGGGAAGGGAAAGACGTAGGGAGGAGAGGGAGAGAGGGAAGGGAAATTGGGAGGGGAGGGAAGGAGGGAAGGGAAATTGGGAGGGGAGGGTGGGAGGGAAAGGAAACACATAGGGAGGGAGGGAGAGAGGGAAGGGAAAGAGGTAAGGAGGGAGAGAAAGAGGAAAATATAAGGGGTGATAATGTGATAAGGAAAAGTGTTGTATATACTGTATCGGGAATTAATTAAGAGGAGAATACACTTTTGGTACATTAGAGAGCCTTGATTCCTCCAAAGTATATCAGAAAACAGGACCAGATTAACAAAAATAAATATATGAAGGTGATGGCCAACTGCTTGCAATAGTTTGGAGGAATCAGTTGCTCCAGATTTTACGACCCCTTCAATTAAGGTTAAAGGGGGGAAGTTTTGTGTTGTTAATTCTGGAGCAATTGAATCCTCCAAACTATTTCAAGCAACAGAACACCATTATTTTTGCTCTTCTGGTCCTGTTTCCTGGCATACATAGGAGGAATCAAGGTACTTCAATATAACAAAAGCGAATTACCTCCTTAAAGAGGTGGTGAATCTGGGAAGGGGATATGGTTAGATTAGATTAGATTAGGTGTGGTTAGATTAGATTAGGTGTGATTAAATTAGAATAGACTTGGTTAGGTTAGAGTAGGTGTGGTTGGATTAGATTAGATGTGGTTGGATTAGATTAGAATTGGTTAGGTTAGAGTAGGTATGATTAGATTAGATGTGGTTAGATTAGATTAGGTGTGGTTAGATTCGATTAGGTGTAGTTAGATTAGATTAGAATTGGTTAGGTTAGAGTAGATATGATTAGATTAGATGTGGTTAGAGTAGGTTAGGTTAGGTTAGATTAGGAAGTGGTAACGAGGGAGGAAGACCACCACGCACCACCACCACCGCTTCTTCTGATGAGGGTATTTTGAGGCGAGTGTAACGAAGAAGAATGCTATTGGGGGATGAACTTAACTCGCCTCAGTTTGATGGCTTGGTAATAGTCTCGAAGAAGGAGATTGAGAGGTGCAAGTGGGAGGAGGAGGGAGAGAGAGAGAGAGGGGAAGATCAGAGAGAGAAGGAGAAGAAGGAAGAAGAACAGGAGGATGCAAGAATCAGGGTCAGTGTCAGGGTGAAGGTTAAGGTCAGGTCAGTTTAGTTCAAGGTCACAATGTGTTTTCTAGTTTTGTTTTGTTTTTGGTAGCGAACAAGGTGGTCATAATTATTTAAGAGGGCAACACATATCTAATACATTAGAGTACCTTGATTCCACCAATATATTACAGGCAACAGGACCAGATTAACATAAATAATGGTAGCCTGATGCTTGGAATTGTTTGGAAGAATCAGTTGCTCCAGGTTTACCAACACTGAACTCGATCCACCTTAAAGTTCCTCGTAACTATGAGAGGGAATGGGTTACCTCAATGGGGTCGTTTTCAATATGAACCAAGTGGTGTCTAGGGAACACTCATTTCTAACCAGTGCAACAAAGCATATCCATCCTATACTCGTCTGGCGATAAGGTTTAGTAATGACACTCTTGTAAACATGTAAATAGAAGCTTACTCATTACCTTACCTATACTATTCATGTGTGTGTGTGTGTGTGTGTGTGTGTGTGTATTACATTATTGTACTGGTGAACCTCCTGCAATATACAATTTATAAGAGATAGCATGGCAACGTCGAAAATAAAGCTATTATTCCCATTCCTAATATTGAGAATCCGAAAAAATTGTGATCAAATGAATGCAGATTAAGTATTTTGTCTTAGTCTTATACTACTACTACTATTAGTACTAGCACTACTACTACAATTAGTGCTAGCACTACTACTACTACTACAATTAATACTAGTACTACTACTACTACAATTAGTACTAGTATTACTACTAGTACTACTGCCACTACTACTACTTCTACAACCACTAAAAATGCTACAATCACTCCTACTACTAACTACCATTACTACTCCCAACCACCACTACTACTACCATCAACCTCTACTACTACCATCAACCTCTACTACTACCACTACCAGTACTACTACCAGTACTACTATTACCACTACATAAATTGAGTCTAAAAAAATAAAAGTACAAGAGAGAGAGAGAGAGAGAGAGAGAGAGAGAGAGAGAGAGAGAGAGAGAGAGAGAGAGAGAGAGAGAGAGAGAGAGAGAGAGAGAGAGAGAGAAAGTGGGAGGGGGATGTGATGGAAAGGGTAGTGAGGGCGGAATGTCTCAGATAACAGAAAAAATGCGAACAGTGGAATTAGACAAAGTGGCAATAAATACTCAGCCACGCAGAAAAGAAAAAGGAGAGAGGAGGAACAAGGGTGGAGAGGAGGAGGAAGAGGAAAAAGACACGAGGAGAGACAGGAGTGGAGGGAAGGAGCGAGGAGAGGAGGGAAAGGAGGAGAGAAGGAGGAGGAGGAGGAGGAGGAGGAGGAAGGGTGAAGAGACAGAGAAAAGAGGGACGGATGAGAGTGAAAGGGATGAAAGATAAATGGAAGAAAGGTAAAAGGAAATGAAGGAATGAAGGAAGGAAAGGGGACAGAGAAGAAAATATTTATTTTTATATCATTAATTATTCCCTATTATTTATTATTCCTTATATCCATTATTTATTATTCGAGCCATATTTTAAAATCCATAAAGTTTATTATATTCTTTTAAAGGGAATCATAAGAGAGAAGATTGGGAAGCACACAATATATACATATATGTATACTGTATATATATAAATGGAGGCAACTGTACACTGGTGATATTGCTTGTATGTCTGTGAATGAATATGAATATGTATGTATGTATGTGTGTGTACTGTACGGATGTGTGATGGGGGGGAGGGGTTAGGTGGGTTGGGGGGGGAGAGTCAGGTATGGACAATGAAATAGATTTGTTCATGCTGTAATCCTTCTGTTTGAATTAGCTTTATCTTGAATATTATACAGTATATACCGCATCGCAAAATGTCATGTGAACAGCAAAGAGGATTCCACCGTTTTGTAATTTCCTGAATAGCTAGTTAAATTGTCATCAACGTAATTGCTTTGGTGTGTGTTGCTGTGACTCCCATCTATTATTATTATTATTATTATTATTATTATTACTTTTTTTAATCATGCTGACCTCTTTTACTATAAATAGTTAAATACAAACGACATAATTTATTGACATGAACTAGGATTTGCTTTAAGTTGTTTTAGACTCCCACCTATTATTTTTATTATTATTATTATATACATTAACCTTTTATTATATCGATAATTTTTCCATTACTGTGCTGTACATGTCAAAATACAAACGATATAGAAATTAAATATTTATTTATTTATTTCGTGTTTTGCTTTGTCACATATTTATCCTTACTTTAGATTTATAGATTTAGATTTAGATTTAGATTTTTAGATTTTTTCGTATTTATCATTTTTGCATTACGTACTGTACATACATGTCAAAATACAAACGATGTAGACTTGAACAAAACCCCGTTAGCGTTTATCTGACCTAATCCTGATGAAGCAAGCAATGTTTCATCACAACCACATTGGACTGAGGTAAGCTCCTGAAAAGTATATTAGTCCCAACAAAATTACCAATTATGTCGTAAATTGACCTGTCGTTTGTATGTGTGTGTGTGTGTGGGTGGGTGGGTCGGTGTGTGTGTGTGCGTGCGTGGGTGGGTGTGGGTGTGTGTGTGCGTGGGTGGGTCGGTGGGTGTGTGTGTATGAGATTTGGTGCATGTGTGTGTGTGCATGCGTGTGAGATTGTGTGTGTGTGTGTGTGATTTTGTGTGTTTGTTTGCGTGTTGAAGACTATTTTTTGTTTTATAGGGCCTCGATTACCGGTTAAATAAAGTCCCTGTCCAGCATAGGAAGAGAAACAGATGAATGATGTTGCTAGTAGGAATAATTGGGATGACAGTTAACCGTGATTCAACAGGTTAAAGTTTGCATACCATCCCTCATTGTAACATTCCTACTGCATCCCTCACCATTGCATCTTCATCTCCTCCACCCATCCATCCTCCCCCTCCCACCCAGTATCCTATTCCTACCATCCTTCACTACCCAATCTCCACCATCTCTCTCCACCCAATCTTCACCATCTCTCTCCACCCAATCTCCACCATCTCTCTCCACCCAATCTCCACCATCCATCTCCACCCAATCTCCACCATCTCTCTCCACCCCAATCTCCACCATCCATCTCCACCATCCCTCTCCACCATCCCTCTCCACATCATCATCATCATCCATCCTTCCGTCCACCATTTCTCAGTGTTTCTCTATATTCCACACATCCTCGCAGATTCCACCGGCCTCTCCTCCACCTCCTCACCTTCCCAACTCCTTCATCCACTTTAAGCTTCCTTCCATCCCTCGTTCGACCCCACAAATTCTCCTTCTATTTCCACTTTCTTCTTCATTCTTTCAGACCTTCTCCATAACTCATTCCTACGTGATGTCATGGTTTGCACTATTTTCTTTTACTGTATAATATTAATTAAGTGAAGACAGCATTGATTAAGAGGGTCGTTCGGATTTTGTTTTGGGCAAATTGGAGACCTACTGAACCCTCCAAACTAGGTCAGAAAACAGACTACCCCAGTGTACAGTACGAGTAGAGGAATCTTGTTTTGTTGTGGAAATTGTATGGCTCCGTCGACTCAGAAACGTCCACAACAAACCGCGACCCCATTATGAAGACAGTATATACGTTTGACACAATTGAGTACCTTGATTCCTCCAAAGTATGCCAAGAAACAGGACCAGAATAACAAAAATAATGATGTCCTGTTGCCCGGAAGAGTTTAGAGGAATAATTAGTCCCTTAATTAACACCTTACCAATCCCCATCACTCACTCACTTAACTGGTACAGGCAGGATCCGACTCTGGTCAACACAAGGTAAACAAACCCAATTGAGGGCAGCAAAAACCAAATAGCGCTTAGGATTTATGATTTACAGTCTCAGTGGACCTTTACACGACCCACATTACACTCTCATTTTCCCTCCCCCACATTCATTCTCTCTCTCTCTCTCTCTCTCTCTCTCTCTCTCTCTCTCTCTCTCTCTCTCTCTCTCTCTCTCTCTCTCTCTCTCTCTCTGTGCGTGTGTGTGTTTGTGTGTGTTTGGGAGATGTTGGATTCTGTAATGAGGATAATTTTGTGTATGAGCCAGAAAATGTATGTTTATGCTTGCTTGCATGTGCATCTGTGTGTGAATGTGTGTGTGTGTGTTTAATACATGTGCGTCAGTTTGTGTAGACGTACAGTATTAATAGTTTATGAATATTATGTGTGTGTGTGTATGTATGTGAATGCGTGTGTTCGTACATACGTGTGTGCATGTGAGGCAACTGGTGCGCTACCCGGGTTGACCTAGTTCCTGCATGGTTGGCTTCCCTGGGTGACCTGACCTGTACGGCTCCTGTCTCACCGCCTCTCTCTCTCTCTCTCTCTCTCTCTCCGCGTTGTATCATGTTTTGCGTTTGATTCATTCACTCCCTTTCCTTCTATATATTTATTACTTTTATACTTTTATCACTATATTTTTACCTCATGTGTGTGTGTATGAATATGATTGTGTGTGTTTGAATGTGCGTGTGTGGGTTTGAATATGAGTGTGTGTTTGAATGTATTTGTGTACGTTTGAATATGCGTGTGTGTGTGTGTGTGTATGTGCATGTGTGTGTATAATTTAATCTCCATCTCCCCCACAGCAATGCTCTTTAGTTACGAAGGAAAGTGGGTGTGAAAAAAAAAAAATATATATATATAACCTGACAAAAAATGGGAATGAGGAAGCATAAGTCAGAAAAGCAGCTGAGGCTCTGAAATTTATTGGATCTCTCATTCTCCCTGCAGAAGTGTGTGTGTGTGTGTGTGTGTGTGTGTGTGCGTGTGTGTGTGCGTGTGATATAATGCATGTGTGTGTGTTGTGTGATAATGCATGTGTGTGTGTGTATATATATTCATTCATGCACACACACACACACACACACACACACACACACACACACACACACACACACACACACACACACACACACACACACATACACACACACACACACACACACACACATCTATACTATTGGCCTACATACAACAACACTGAGGGAGCATTATTCATATATATTCCCTGTGTCGTGTTTGTTGTATTGACGTGAAAAAACAACGATCTGTCTTTGTAATCTGAATAAATATATACTTTTTTTTTGTTTTGTAAGTGTGTGTGTGTGTTACCAGTTCGGGTGAATACTATATAATGAAGCAATGTGTTTTCCAAATTTGATTCATTGTGATTTAAATTGCAATTGAATCTTCCAAACTATATCTGTATGTCTGTGTGTGTGTGTGTACAAGATCTCCCAAAAAACATATGATTTTTTTTTGAAAATCTATTGGGCAGATAGCATAAGTGTCAAGGAAGAAGGGATTAAATTTAGGAGGAGACGAGGAGGGACATTTTGGGGGAGGGGGAGGGAGGGAGGGACATTTAGGGGAAGGGGGAGGGAGGGACATTTTGGGGAAAGGGGGTAGGGACATTTTGGGGGGAGGAGGGGGTAGGGATATGTTTCTCAGCCGTGGGAGTAAGTGTGCTGTTTCTAAATGTGTTATTAGTTTTCATTTGTTTCTTAATTCCTTTCTTCCTTCGATTCTTTCTTCATTCCCTTACTCTCTTCATTCCCTTTCTCTCTCTCTCTCTCTCTCGTTGTCGTAAAAGTAAACACCGAAAGTAAGGAAATAGAAGGGGAGGAGACGAAAGGAAAGGAGAGAAGTTTGAGTAAAGAAGGAGAAGGCATAAAAAACAAAAGAGAGAGAGAGGTTGATAGACTGAAGGAGAGAGAGAGAGAGAGAGAGAGAGAGAGAGAGAGAGAGAGAGAGAGAGAGAGAGTTGCATGGACAAAAGTAGTGGTGTTGAGTGGCGTGGTGCTGGCGATAGTAGTTTATGGGCTGCAGTAAATATTCAGGCACGTGGAGGAATGGGGTCACCCAGGGAATGTAGGGGTGGGGAAAAAAAAGTTATTGATAGCGGCCAGTGTGTGTGTGTGTGTGTGTGTTTGTGTTTGTGTGTGTGACTGTGTGTGAATGTGTGTGTATTTGTGTGTTTGTGTGAATGAATGAATGTGTGTGTGTGTTTGTCTGTGTGTGTATGTTTATGAATGTGTGTGTCTGTGTGTATCTGTGATTATGTTTGTGTGTGTGTGTGTCTGTGATTATGTCTGTGTGTATGT
>JAWZYT010000652.1:147500-152500 GCA_034508575.1 Petrolisthes manimaculis | reverse complement strand
CCCACCTCCCTCCCAGTCCATTTCTCCCTCCTTAATCATCTCTTCTTACCCTCCTCCCTCCCATTCCCTTTCTCTCTCACTCCCAAATCCCACATCATTCCTATTCCCATCCTCTTACCCTCCTCCCTTTCAATTCCTTCCTCCCTCCCAATTTCCTACTTCCTCCCAATTTCCTCCTCCCTCCCAAAATCCTCCTCCCTCCCAATTTCCTCCCTCCATCGTAATCCCCTCCTCCAAGCCTATTCCTTACGCTCTTACACCCTCTCACACACAACCCACCTTCCCTTGCCTTCCCTTTCCTGTTTCCTTTCTCCAGTACCCACCCACACGCCCGCCCACTGTTCCGGATTACAAGGGCGGACGGATGCATTAATCAGTGGCTTCTGCAGGTGTGTGTGTGTGCGTGTGTGTGTCTCTGTGTCTGTGTATGTGTGTGTGTGTTCACGAATTGGTAGACTGTCGATTTATCCAAACTATATTTTCCTGAAGACAGGTCATCCTACTATACCTTATTTTATGTTGAGACGACTACGTAGACTCCAATCATTATTCTAACCACAACAAACAACGACGATCCCTTGAATTTTAACCTACAGTCAACTCACATGTGCCTTTTGATAAGAATATTACGTCACTATAACTAATACCTCAAGATAAACAAGAAATGATAAAGAATACAGCAACAACAACTACTATTAGACGTGAGGAATACAGTCCCAAAACTCGTGACTTTGACTGTACAGCAGAGTGATTGGCAGGTCGAGTTAACTAAAGGACTCCCAGACCCTCACCCTCCACTTTCTTTTACCTTGTCTCCTTGTTTTTTCTTGGCTGCTGTAAATGGGTTTTTCCTGAGCTATATTGAAGGTGTGTGGTGGGTGACAGGTCTGGTTGCTGGTGGTGGTGGTGGTGGTGGTGGTGGTGGTGGTGGTGGAGATGGTATAGTGGTTGGTGATGGTGGTGGTTGGAGGTGGTGGTGGAAGTGTGTAGATAAATATGGTGTTGGTGGTGCATGTGTAGATATAGAATAGATAGTTGTGGTGTAGATGGTGTTGGAGGTGGTAGTGATAGTGGTGGTTGTGTAGATGATGTTGGTGATAGTGGTGGTGATAGTGGTGGTTGTGTAGATGATGTTGGTGATAGTGGTGGTTGTGTAGAGGATGATGGTGGAGTGGTTCTAGTGCTTTGATGTCACTGATGCTGCCACAAATATCTCTTGACAAAAACACAGAGAAATTGTTGTCTTCAGAGGAATTTTGTAATCTTGTGACTACAGTGTATAAAAATTAGCATTTGAATATTGAGGTTTTTTTTCTATAGCTTAACACATCCTAGTTATTAACAATTTGGATAATAACTTTGCAGTTTTGATATTAATAACCAGGTGAATTATTATTGTATGAGATTACTCCCCACCTGGAATTAAATCTCCACCGTACAAAACCAGAACCAAAATTCTAAAAAAAACATAACCAAATCCTAAGAAAAAAAAAATCCTCAAAAAAAAACAGAACCAAATCCTAAAAAAAAAACAGAACCAAATCCTGAAAAAAAAACAGAACCAAATCCTAAAAAAAAAACAGAACCAATTCCTAAAAAAAACAGAACTAAATCCGAAAAAAAAAAACAGAACCAAATCCTGAAAATCAGAACCCAATGCTAAAAAAGGGACGTGCATCAAGTGTGGCCCACATAGCATAACTAGGGAATATCCGGATGTTATAGGGTGGACCGAAATATCCCTACCCATTCTTGGCTTACATGACCCTGATCCCTCCCACCTACAGACCTCTTTCCAGTCACTGTGTGTGTGTGTGTGTGTGTGTGTGTGTGTGTGTCTGTGTGTGTTTGTATATGTGTGTGTTTGTATATGTGTGTGTTTGTATGTGTGCGTGTGTGTGTGTGTGTTTTGGGGGTTGATGGTTTGTGCGTGCATGTGTGCTCTCATGTGTGAATGCCAGAGTTTATTTTGAATTAGAATATGCATCAGCTTGACAGAATGGTTAACAACATCGTATGAGGAAGAGTCTTTTTGGAGGTCGTATATATATATATATATATATATATATATATATATATATATATATATATATATATATATATATATATATATATATATATATATATATATATACAGGCAAAAAAAATGCTAAAACACGTTTTTTGGGCCCAAAAAGTCGATTTGTGCATGCATCTTCGGTATCCGTTTATATCCCAAATTTCGCCTAAAAACACCAAAAAATCGAGTTTTTTGGGTCTCAGAAGCGATTTGTACATTTCTACACTGTTCTAGAAAAATTTCAATTTTCAGGCAAAAAAAATGCTAAAACACGTTTTTTTGGCCCAAAAAGTCGATTTGTGCATGCATCTTCGATACCCGTTTATATCCCAAATTTAGCCTAAAAACACCAAAAAATCGAGTTTTTTTGGTCTCAGAAGCGATTTGAACTGTGATAGAAAAATTTCAATTTTCAGGCAAAAAAAATGCTAAAACACGTTTTTAAGGCCCAAAAAGTCGATTTGTGCATGCATCTTCGATACCCGTTTATATCCCAAATTTAGCCTAAACACACCGAAAATTCGAGTTTTTTGGGGCCCAGAAGGGATGTGTACATGTCTACACTGTGCTAGAAAATTTTCAATTTACACATATATATATATATATATATATATATAATAATAATAATAATAATAATAATAATAATAATAATAATAAAATGTGTTAATGCAAGTGTCTGTTTCTTCAGAGTTTTAGGACTTCTTCAGTTTCAGGAGGGTGAATTGGAATTAAGTGTGGAGGTGAATTGTATTGAAAATTGTTTGCAAATCTACACATTGATAGGCAACACTACGAGTCTCGCCTTATTAATCAATGCTTAACATATTTAACATAACGAATGCAAACTTGCAGTACATTATTAAAGCCGTTATCTACAGACCACCCAGATGATAAAAACATAGCATTATCCCTCATCAACGTGTGACACAAAGAATATTCAACAGCCACGAGTCTTTGGCTGTACTCGTGTCTGCTATAACGTGTATATAAACGAAGTATAAACGAAGAATGGTCACAGAAAACTTGATTACTGGTGAATGGGATGATCACCGGGAGAGACACACCCCATGCTGGTACACCTTTGGACGTCCACACACAACTAGATCACTACGGACCATCTTCTCTGTACACACTTGAAACATTTTCTCCTTCCTCTGCTGCTGCTGCTGTTATTGTTGTTGTTGTTGTTGTTGTTTTTCTTGTTTTTCTTGTTGTTTTTGTTTTTGTTTGACTTCCTTGGCATTTTCTTTGCATTCATTCATTTGTCTTCCTCATATCTTCTTCTTCTCATTCCTCCCTCCATACTTACCGCATTCCCTCGTCTTCCTTCTACTACTTTCCTCTCTTTTTGCATCTCTCTTTCCCTTCTTTCTTTACTGTCACACTATACCCGTCTCTCCCTTCCTTACCTCTCTACCCCTTTACATCTCTATATCCACCTACCTCGTTCCCTTCTCCCTTCCTCTCATTATCTCATTCCTCTAATTTTTAACTATTTTAATTTATTTTATCTTATCATCTTCTTAGTCTAATCCAGTCACCACTATTATTCTTTTTGATACATTTCTCCTTTAACTTGCCATTTTACTTTCTTCCACCTCTCTGTTTTATCTCTCTATATATCTTTCCCTTTGACGTTTGCTTCTATCTCTATTTATATCTATATCCCCTATCCTCTTTCTCTCCCATGCCTCTCTATTATTCCTTTGCCCTCCCTCCATGCACCATCCCTCCCTTCCCCCTCACTCTCTCTCTCTCTCTCTCTCTCTCTCTCTCTCTCTCTCTCTCTCTCTCTCTCTCTCTCTCTCTCTCCCTTCCAGCTTGTTCCTCTCATCTGATACCAGGGTCTCCAGTTTCCAGGAATGGCATGATATAAATTGCATTCCGAAGTCATTTCCCACCCCCTCTCCTTTCCTTCCCTTCCCACCTCCTCCTCCCCAACACACACACACACACACGCACACACACACACACACGCACACGCACACGCACACGCACACGCACACCACCCAAACTTTTGTCTCCCGTGATTTTTTTGCGTACTGTCAAGACTCTTAGTGCCGCAATTCTGAGTTGGACCCCATGATAAAAATTTACACCTGGCAACCGAAAATGTAAATATTAAATAAAACCCAGTGATCGATCGGGATTCATAATGAGTAATGTAAAATCCCCACAAAAAATCCCATCTCTGTCAGGGGGATTATTGAATTATTCTACGCGATCTGGTAAATGAAGTGATTCCTCGCAGCTCTGTAGGCAAGAACAGAGACCAACAAGAGATTAATTTTATCCTCTTAATGAAGGTGGTAATTCCCTTTTGGTACATTGGAGTGCCTTGATTCCTCCAAAATGTGTATGCCAGGAAACAGGCCCAAAATAATAAAAAAAATAAAGATGTTCTGTTGCTTAGAATAGTTTGGAGGATTTAGTTGCTGCTCCAGATTTACCAACACAAAACTCTTCCCTTAAGGTAATAATTATTTTTTGATACATTGGAGTGCCTTGATTCCTCCAAAATGTGTATGCTAGGAAGCAGGCCCAAGTTAATGAAAAATAAAGGTGTTCTGTTGCTTAGAATAATTTGTAGGATTATTAACCCTCTCCTGGTGTACATCTTTCATACGTGTAATGACGATGCCTTAGAGTTGACAATTTAGGGGGTGTGGGAGTAGGGGGACTGGAGGGGGGGGGGGAGTGCGGGAATAGGGGGATAGGCTTGGGATGGGTAGAAAGCCTGTCCCCTATTCCCGCAACACCCTACCACCCACCACCCACCACCAAGTCTGTCACCCTACTCTCACTTCCACCCATCCCTGTCTGGAGGAATCAGTGACTGCCCCCCTTCCCACCCCTCCACCCCCACCTCCCCACTTCCCACCCCACCTCCCCTCCTTTTCTTTCAAGTTCAAGCTTTATTTACCACAAGTTCAAGCTTTAT
>JAWZYT010000652.1:102500-142500 GCA_034508575.1 Petrolisthes manimaculis | reverse complement strand
CTTCCATTCTCGTCCTCCCCTTCATCCTTCCATTTAGTGACCGCTTTGGCCCTCCTTCGCTCTGCCTTGCCTGCCTCTCTACCAACTCTCCCAGATGCTGCTCTTTCCTACTTCATTATTTAACTCTCCCATTCAGGATTTCTCTCTCCACTTACCTACCTATGCAGTGCTTGTGACAATTCATATACCGAGTAGCTGTTACCAATGAGAGCTGCTTGTTATGTGTTGGTGGTCGCTTGAACTGAGTAACTACATGCTAATCTCTGTTCTTTCAGTTCATCTTTATTGTCTCAAGGTCCTGTATGAAATCCTTTGCAATTCTGCTACATCCTCTCCTCTCTCATTATTTTTCTCTTCCTTTTTCCTCTCTCCCTTCCATTCCTCCACTTCTCTCTCCCTTCCTTCTCTCCTCTCCTCTCTCCTTTTCTTCTCTCCTCTCTCCTCTCCCTTCCATCCCTCTCCTCTCTCCCTCCCTCCCTTCCATCCCTCCTCTCCTCACTCCTTTCCATCCCTCCTCTCCTTTCCATCCCTCCTCTCCTTTCCATCCCTCCTCTCCTTTCCATCCCTCCTCTCCTCACTCCTTTCCTTCCTTCCCTCCCCTCTCCTATAGTCTCTCTCTTCCCTCCCTCCCTCTTCTCCTTGATCTCTCAGCTTCCCTCTTACTGTCCTTGCCTTCTATTGTATGTTATTCTTTTTGCTCCACACACCACCAACATATGTTAAATCTTACGGCTAGTTTCACTCAGGATAAGATCTGGGAAGGGGGATGAGGGGAAGATGGTGGGAGGAGGGGAGAAAGGAGTGAGAGAAAATAGTGGGGGAGGGAGAAAGAGAGAAGATGGTGAGAAGGAGAGGTGAAGATATTGAGAAAAAGAAGGAGAGGAGAAGGAAGGAAGGAGAAGAGAAGGAAGGAAGAAGTGAAGATATGGGAAGAAGAAAAGGAGGGAAGGAGAGGAAAAGATGGTGGGGGGAAGGAGGAAGAAGGAGAGGAGAAGGTAGGAGTTGGATCTGAAGGTGGGAGGAAGGAGGAGAGGAGAGGAGAGGAGAAGGAAGGAGAAAATGGAGGATAGGGGAAGGAAAGACAAGATATATTTTTTTTACTTGACCTTTTTTCCCAGTTTCTCTCAAATGTGCCCTTTTTATTTTGCATATTGCTGCTTAAGGGAATTATTTTATTTTTATGTACGAAATCGAGGCTACTGATTCCTCCACAAATTTCCACATAACAGCACGTATCATAAGATGGTCTATTTTTCGTGACATAGATTGAAAAAATGTGTAGCATACATTTTGTCCAAACCACATAATCTTTAACTGGCGATGAAATGTTTTGCAC
The DNA here is from genome assembly GCA_034508575.1 of Petrolisthes manimaculis. Classification (NCBI taxonomy): domain Eukaryota; kingdom Metazoa; phylum Arthropoda; class Malacostraca; order Decapoda; family Porcellanidae; genus Petrolisthes; species Petrolisthes manimaculis. Next base: position 141,164 of record JAWZYT010000652.1, on the reverse strand, counting down.
TTCGTCAGTATGTAATCATAATTATATTTTACTCCACATTTCCGTAATATCCCTCCAGCATGAATTTACTACTCTCCCTCTTCTATTTATGATATATCTATTTATGTTTATATATATATATATATATATATACACATATATACAAATATATACAAATAATAAGGACCTGAAGAAAAATAGAATATATATATATATATATATATATATATATATATATATATATATATATATATATATATATATATATATATATATATATATATATATATATATATATATATATATATATATATATATATATATATATTCTATTATTCTATTATTCTATTTTTCTTCAGGTCCTTATTATTTGTGTGTATAATCTTGTGATCTCACGGTAATTTCTTCTTCCAATAAATATCTCCAGTATCGCCTTTGACCTGTTTAGATTAAGTCCACCCACCCACTCTCTCTCTCTCCCCTTCTGACCTCAATCCTCTCTAGTCATCTGGCGCACGTATCCTTGGTCAATATCTCAAGAAATAGACGAGAAATATTGCCAGTCCCTTCTATAGGTCATTGATAGAGCCGTGACACCCTGCTGAGAGGTGAGCATTTCAGTGTGTGTCGCGAACCGTCTAATGAATGCAACGGGGATATATTTTGCTGATGATGATGATGATAATAATGATGATGATGACGATAAGGATGATGAGGAGGAGGAGGACGACAACGAGGACGATGATGATAATGTTGATGATTATATTAATTATGTTGATGATATTAATTATGTTGATGATGATAATGTTGATAACGATAATGATGATGATGATTTTGGGAGCGAATTCAGAGTACATTGATTCCTTTAGTTTGCTCTGCCAAAAATTAACACCAATGCCATGGAACTCCTATTCGCAGATGACAACAAACACAGTCCTCATGAATTAATATACAAGTCCTTTCCGTATTTAGATAACTCGTGTTGAAATAGTATAGACTTCGAGCGAGTACTGGCAGGTCTTGGAATAATAGACATCTGAACACTGAAATAATATCTCTCCCCTTCTGAAATTTATAAGAGAGCGTCAGTTAATACCCTGCATGGTTATATAATTATTAGGTATGTGTGCTTAGCTAACAAACAAAGGGTTCAGGTAAAGGAAGAACCACTTGTTTTTAGTCATTTAAGGGCTATTGAATCCTCCAAATTAGTATCACGAAAACCCAGAGCCCCTATTGGTAACATTAGAGTGATAAGTTTCCTGGAATAGTTTGGAAATATCAGTGGCCCTCCAATTGTACCAAAAAATATGACGATTTCCCCTTAAGGACCCTGTGATCGTGTATGAGAATTGGTGGCTACTGATTCCTTCTGATTATGCCACGAAACACGCTCCTTCCCAATAGAGGTTGTTTCGTGGCAATATTTGAAGCACTCCTCTACCTCCAATTTCCTGACTTATATCACATCACAGGGTCCCTTAATAAGAGGTCTGTGAGGGGTGGTTGGTGCTTATTCTCTATATAACAATTTTGCAAGTTGTCCCACAAAATAAATATACACACCCCATTGACTCGAGCCATCCCACATGAAAATCCTGACTCAGAATGTGGCTCCAGGATTTCCCCCAAAAAGTTACGATAGAGACCCGAGGTAGGTTGGTTGTTGGGACGGCTCACAGCTAGAAATATCACTCCCATCCCCCGTAGCCCCCCACCCACCCACCCCCCTTCGCCCCCCACCCACTCACCCCCCTTCGCCCCCCACCCACCCACACACCCACCTCCTTCGCCCCCCACCCACCCACCAACCCACCCCCTTCGCTTCGCTTCCTGACCTACTTTTCTATAATTCGTTTGCTGCTTGTGGATGTGCCCCCCTCTGTGTTTAGTTTTTAGTTAGTTCCAACCCTTCGTTCCATCTTTCTTCATATCTATCTGGACTGCCCTCCCTCAACAACTATCCCCTTCCATCAACACCATTCATTTCAGTCCATTTGTGTCTTATGTTTTTCGTCTTCTGTGTTGCCCTATCCCCTACACGTCTCCTTTCCCTACACGCCCACCTACCTACCCACGTCTTATCTCAGCCACCCACCTACCCACGTCTTATCTCAGCCACCCACCTACCCACGTCTTATCTCACCCATACACACACACACGCCCACACACTCCCACCCACACGCAAGCCCACACACACACTCAAACTCCCACAAAAGTCCACACACACACACACTCACTCCCACACTCAGCACCTCACACACACACACACACACACACACACACACACACACACACACACACACACACACACACACACACACACACACACACACACACACACACACACACACACACACACACACACACACACACACACACACACCAAGCCCACGCCCACCCCCACGCCCACCCCCACGCCCACCCCCACTCTCACGCCGACACACCCCTACCACCAAACCCACGCCCACCCACCCCTACCACCAAGCCCACGCCCACACACCACCAACCCCAACCTCACCCTCATTTACTTCAACCCATACCTCCCACTATACTGAGAGTTTGTTGTTACTGATATAATATTATAGTAGTCTGTCTTTCAGTTGTCTGTCTGTTTCTGTCTCTCTATTATTTGGCAGGTTGTCTCTCTGTATGTCTGACTCACTCACCCCTCACTACTCGCCTATTTATCTTCCCAGGCATAACGCTATAAATTAAATTTATCATATTTTCATTTATTTTTTAGTTATCGTATTCGAGTTATTTCTTTTTGTCTTTATCCTACCCCTCCTTTCTCTCTTTTTGTTTCTCTCCCTCTCTCTCTCTCTCACACACACACACACACACACACACACACACACACACACACACACACACACAGAAAAATATACACACACAAACACATACATATGGAAATGTTGTGTTCCTTATTAGGAATATTTAGCCATTTGATGCTTCATGTAATCCTTAAACTTATTCAAAGCGTATGGTGTTCAGTCGTTTAAAATCGCAGGATCAAAACATTATATATTTTAATCTTGAGGGAGTAACCTGAATATTATAATTTATATACATTAGGGAATTAGTTTAGTACATAAATAAAACATTTACTAATAATAATAACATACCAGAGAAGAAGACAACATGTTTAAATATTCACATAGTACGAATATGTATAATTAGGAATGTGCATACTACTTACCCTTGTTTTTAATTAAGGATTGAGTCTGGTAAATGGTTTTTTTAATGACAAATACTATCGAAAAATATATAGAAGATTAATTTATTTTGATACGAAAATAAGAGGATTATTTGTTTAGGGTGAATGAGAGTGCTACGGATTTCTCCATTTTTGCCCTGGAGAAAGATCACTCAAGTTAAAGCATATGGGATCTTGTTTCGTGAACTATTTTGGAGTAATCAGCATTTCTCTTAATTCCCATACTTGACACGATTCTCTTGGGGGGAACACACGATGCAATACCTACCGAATTAAGGGCAGACTCTTTTTGTTGGTGAATTGGAAGGTCTCTGATTCCTCCTAACTATGCTACGAAACAGATCCCCCTATAAGTAACCATTGAAGGCGTTTGTTTTCCGACATGGGTAGGAGAAATCAGAGAACAAGAGAACATGAGAATCTCCCCATAATTTAATGAAGGAAGCACTGAAAACCCATAAAGCTTCAAATGCCACACACACGTCCGCTAACGAAGGATGGGAGAGAGAGCAAAATTTCTATAAAAGTGGCAGGAGTGTCCTTGATAAAGCGGTGGTGGTGGTGGTGGTGGGGTGTGTAAAATGTTCAGTGTGGCGTGTGAGGCTGGAGTCCCAGTTCTGTCGGCAGTGTTTCTTGTTTAAAAATAAAAGCGTAAAACGGAGTCGCCCTAAAAAGTTTGCCATGTGGTGTGGAAATATCTATACTGAACGTTGGATATGGTGTAAAGTGACTCTGTGGGTGAGAGAGAGAGAGAGAGAGAGAGAGAGAGAGAGAGAGAGAGAGAGGGAGAGAGAGAGAAACAGGGAGAGGAAAAGAGGTCACGCTACCCCCACTATGACCTACCCCCTCCCCCCCTTCACATTTTCATCCTCCATTTCTCTTCCTCTATTTTCGTTTTTCCTTTCCTTTCTCTATACAACCCTCTCCGTTACCTTCTTGCCTGGTATCCTGATTGCTTCCTCCATTACCCTCCTTTCCCTCCTCCATTTATCTCTCTTACCTTCGTGTCCCATCACCTTCCTTTCATTGCATTCCTACTCTCCTTTTCTGTTTCCATCTTGGTTTTTCATCCGTATCCTTCCCTTCCCTTTTCTGCACTTTCTTTGCCTCCTTCTTACCCTTTTCCAAATATTTTCTACCCCTTTTTTCTTCTCTCTTCTTACTTCACCTCCAATCTCTCCCCATTTTTATCCTCCCTCCTCTCTCTCACCTTTACCAACACCCTCCTCTCCCTCACCTTTACCTCACTCTCTCCCTCACCTTTACCCCACTCTCTCCCTCACCTTAACTCCAACTCCCCCTTCCCCTCACCCTCACCTTTACCTTCCCCTCTCCCTCACCTTTACCTCCCCCTCTCCCTCACCTTAACTCCAACTCCCCCTTCCCCTCACCCTCACCTTTACCTTCCCCTCACCTTCCCCTCACCCTTCAACTCCCAGCTTTCCTTTCCCTCTCCCCAAATTTCCCCACCTTTCCCCTCACCCCCCTCGACAACACAGCAAGCCATAGATCACAAAACTATAATGACAACTCGGCCACAGTTTCACGGACGGCTGACTGGGTTGCCTTCGAGGGGAGAGGCGCCCCCCTATCCCCCTCCCTCTGCAGTCTCCTCCTTCCTTATCTCGGTGTTTCAGTGGTTCGGGGAGTTTTCCTCGAATTGCCTTGTGCAAAAAAAAAAAAAAAAAAAATACACCCTGACCGCGACATACATAGCGAGTGGAACACATTACTGTAGATGATCTTGTGTGTGTGTGTGTGTGTGTGTGTGTGTGTGTAAAATAATAATAATAATAATAATATAAGGTTTATTAGTAAATGGCAGCTGATAGGCTGAAAATATACATAATACATTTAAAATAAAAAATAAAATGAGGATGAATGAATGAATACATGTATAAATATTAGGGATGAATAATAAATTGAACATAGAAAAAACACAAAATACAATAGGACTGTACATGTGTACATGCCCCGGGAGGGTAGTGGTGTCAGGTCAGGATTAGGATTAATGGGGGGGATTAATATTGAGGTGCTGTGTAGGCCTGTGTGTGTGTGTTTGTGTGTGTGTGTGTGTGTGTGTGTGTGTGTGTGTGTGTGTGTGAGTGTGTGTGTGTGTGTGTGTGTGTGTGTGTGTGTTATTCTTAGGAGTTATTTATTGTGTTGACTATGTGTGTGTGTGTCTGATATAGTTTTAACTAAAGAATTAACTATTAAGGTGTTTGACGATAGTGGGGATTGAGCTGTTCTTGTAGCGATCAGTACGGCATCTGATGGGTTTAATTATGTTGTGGTGACGTGAAGCTCGGCGTGGTGGAGGCAGGGATGGTGGAAGAAGAGATCTGTGCCGCGGATGTTTGATGAGATTATCACCAAATTTGTGTAGGTCTTGGAGGTGACGTTGAGAAACTGAGGTGAGGTTGAGGGTAGTAAGGGCATGAACATATGAGATGTAGTTGTCTCCCATAATAACTCTACATGCTCGTTTCTGGACTTTTTCAATTTGTCTTTTTTGGGTGGTGTTGAGTGAGGAGGCCCAAGCAGGTGAACAATAACATAGCTTAGGAAGAATGAAGGTGGTATAAACATCCCTAAGCTGTTGTTGCCAGGCCCCCAGTGCCTTCATTGTTTTGAGCATGTAGAGTTTGTATGTAGATGCCTTGATGATGTTGGTGACGTGTAGTTTCCAGTCCAGCTTGGCGTCGATGGTGACACCTAACAACTTGGTAGACTGAACCACCTCTAGAGAGTTGGGGCCAATAGTGAGTGCAGGTGGTGGTACTGGTGTGATGGAGGTGTTAATGTGCATTACTACCGTCTTGTTGGTATTAATGGTAAGGTAGTTGTTGTTGGCCCAAGTCTGCACATTGTCCAGTGTCTGTTGGTAGATACTGTAGTCTGGGGTGGAGTTGTTAATGGTGGTCCCTACAGTACAGTCATCTACGTACTTCCAGCGGTGGGGGGTATCAGTCAGGACATCGTTAATAAGGATTAAAAATACGAGGGGCCCGAGCTTTGTTCCCTGTGGGACGCCACAACTGAGGTGTTGGAATGTGGAGGTTTGTCCCATGTATCTGGTGGCTTGCTGGCGTCCATGAAGGAAATCAGCAAGCCACGATACAAGGTAACCAGGTAAACCAAGGTACAACGCCTTCCTTATCACAGTAGTGTGATCCACAAGGTCAAACGCTTTCCTGAAGTCAATGAAGGTGAGGGCAAGAGAGGTGTAGGGGTATTGTGTGTGTGTGTGTGTGTGTGTGTGTGTGTGTGTGTGTGTGTGTGTGTGTGTGTAGAGGGGTTTTGTGTGTGTGCGGTATGACTGTGTATAGAGGGGTAGTGTGTGTGTGTAAATAAGTAAGTAAGTAAGTAATGCTTAATATAGTAAATACAATTAACACAAATTATACATAAGAATTATATTTAAGCTACGGTCTGTCGAGCAGAAGCTCCATGACACAGATAAAAATAATTGTGTAAATTAATTATGACCTAGACCAAAGTTTTTTATGACATCATAGTAAAATAGAATAAATAGAGTAAATCCAAAATTAAACAGTAAACCAAACCAAAGGAAACAGCAAACTAAAACCAAACTAAAACCAAATGAACGGTAAAACTCTCAGTAAAGTGTGTGTGTGTGTGTGTGTGTGTGTGTGTGTGTGTGTGTGTGTGTGTGTAGTTACCATGACAACTGTTTCCATTGAGGTGTTATTGGCCTTCAACCTCCTGCTCGTTGCTTAATGTGATCGCCTGTTGTTTCCAAGTCAGGGATGGGGAGAGTCTTGGCTTGTTTACAATTTCTATAAGGAGTAATAACATCAATGATAATAATAATATATACAATGTTTACGTTCACTGACTTACCTCCTCATAACCATCTCTCTCTTCTACCTCCCCCCCTCCCCCCAATCTATTATGTTCTTGCCACTCTTTTCTCACTCTTTGCAACTCTTTCCAACTTTTTGCAACAATTTTCTCACTCTTTTCAACTTTTTCCTCACTCTTTCCTCACTCTTTCCCACCTTATTGCCAACATATCTTCCTCTTTATCCATATTTTTTCATTCCAATTTTCCATCTCTCTCAACCTCCTCTTATGCTTATTTTATATAGTTTCCCTGTTTCCTACATCTAAAGTATTTTCCTCTTTATCCAATTTTTCTTCATTCCAATTTCCTTTCTTATTAAAATCAAACTCCCTCCTAACGGGAACCGCCTTGTTGTTGTTGTTGTTGTTGTTGTTGTTGTGGTGGTGGTGGTGGGGGGGGCTTGTGTGTCTCTGACACCCGTAGTTTTAAAAAAATTGAGGGTCCTTACTGGAGCTCTATGAACCCTCCAAACTACTCCAGGCAACAGATTCCCTATTCGAAACACTGAAGCGTTTTGTGGCCTGGATTATTTGGAGGGTTCATAGAGCTCCAGTAAGGGCCCTCAATTTTTTTTAAACTACGGGTGTGAGACCTGGCGAGCTAGACTAGAGGGGGCTCTGGCCCCTGCTCTGCCCCGATTTCGTTTAGAGAGGGCTTCCCATGCTAGGAAGGTCGCTAGTGAGAGACCAGACTAAATGATTCCCATCTTTCAGTTCTTCAACTGTCCCTCTTTTCTTTTTATTTCATTCCTGCTTCCTGTCACACCTCTCTATCACCTTTTTCTGGCACTATATGACCTCGATGTTGAGGCGCCTAATATCCATCAATCAATTAAACTCAAACTCCTCCCCTGTTTATTATATTATTTTCTCTTTCCTTCCTGCGGTCACCTTTCTTCCTTTTCTTTCGTGTCGCGTGGTGATGATATTCTGTTGACCTGTTTTCACCTCCCGCCGCCACGCAAATTTCTGGCGCCCATTGTGGTGACCTCGGACTAAGTTGGACACACACACACACACACACACACTCACACACACATTGTTGCAGATAAACTCACTCAACTTGCGGGCACACACACACACATATACACATTCACACACACTCTCTCTCTCACACACACACACACACACACACACACACACACACACACACACAAACACATACGCTCACTCTCTCTTTCTCTCTATCTCACACACACATACATTCTCTCTCTCTCTCTCTCACACACACACACACTCTCAATCTCACACACACACAATATACTTCACCTTGTCTAATTCTTCTACCCATCTAAGTCCTGAGTGCTGAGTTATATAGTCACTCTGTATAGGTAGAAACTGGTGCTTCTTCGAGGTGTACAAGTCCCCAGTGTGTGGTCCTGTTGATATCTGAGGTAATTTACGGGGTTTGGAGGAGAGAGAGAGATATATATACAGTACAGCCTGCAGCATAAATTCCCGTCCATCTATAATGCATCTAATATTGCTAATATGACCAGATAGTTGCATTTTGAACCAGCTTTTATTCTATCAACATACTTAATTAATTTACCATATGAGGACTATATCTGACATCTCTGCATTAAAATTGTATTACAACATCACTATAGCTAATACATATGTAGGTGGAAATGAAGCGAACTTATACTGCCGGGTGTACCTACCATGTACTGGACAACGTTACATCATTTTAATTAATTTACTCATCACGAAGAAATACCCCACCCCTATCTCTCCCTCCCATTTTCTTCTCTTTTCCCTCCATTTTCTTCTCTTTTCCCTCCATTTTCTTCTCCCTCTTCCCCCCCCATCTCTCCCCTACAGTATATCTTCTCCCTCCCCCAATCTTCTCCCCCATATCCTACCCCCATCTTCTCCCCCATATCCTCCCCCCATCTCTTCCCCTCATCTCCTCCCCCACACCCTTATACCCATCACTAAGAAAACCCATCCCCCCTCCTTCCTACCCCCCTACATCCCATCACGAAGCAGCCCCCACCATGGAGATATAACCCTTTATACCTCCTTGGCCCCCACCCCATCCCCCCACCTCCCCAGCCCCATCCCCCCAACCTCCGAATATCCCAGAGAATTAGGTCGGGTTTATCCCATGTGGTCTTTGCTTTTATCGAATTTTTATCTCGTGTGTGTGTGTGTGTGTGTGTGTGTGTGTGTATCGAATTTTTTCTCGTGTGTGTGTGTGTGTGACCCAGATACTAGGAGCAATATTTCTCTCTCTCTGTGAATGCAGTTAGGTCAAGACTCGGAGTAATTTATCATTCCCGTTAAACTTTCTCATCCTCAACTCCATCTCCCGAGTTTTGTCCTTAATCAGCAGACAGCCGAGGAGGTGATTATTGCGGTCTTTGATAATAATGTGAAGGCTTAGATCAGGTCAGGGTAGGAAGTTGTGTGTTGTATTGGTCTTATCCAGAAAGTTGTTAAAAAGAAAAGTTATATGAACAATAACAACAATAATGAAAATAATAATAATTTTAACATTTGTAATAATAATAAAAATAATTTTAATAATGATAATGATAATAGTAATAGTAATAATAGTAATAATTATAATAGTAGTAATAATAATAGTAGTAGTAATAGTATTACTATAGTAATAGTAATGATAATGATAGTAATAATAAACAAAAGCGTATGCCAAACCATTAGCCCTCTGTTCGTAGTTGTGGCTTGAATGCGTGTGTGAGTTTTGTTGTAAGTAAATCTCAGACATAACGACGATAATTATACGCCTTTCATATTCAACTGCACAATAACATAAACGACCATCGACAAGGAACTTATTATTGCTGTGTGTTCCTATTACCACTGAGCAAGTTGTTTATTATCCTCGTGCTCTATTTCCCATTAACTTATTAATTTCTTCCTGTTTATTAGTATTCATAACTTAATCATTCACAGCAGCTGAAGGTAGATTATTAATAAGCACACAATCTGAATATTAGCATCATTTTATAACCAAATTTATTTCGGTGCATATCAACATTAATGATTAAGTTCAGTTTATTAGCTGAGGTATAATACGAATCTAATATAGTTATACTGGCATTCACAGTCGCCAGTTGATGTTATACTGTTAAAGGACCCTGTGATCGTGTATGAGACCTGGTGGCTACTGATTCCTCCTGACTGTGCCACTAAACAACATCCCTCAACGTAGATGGTGTCTCGTGGCAATGAATGAAGGACTCACTAACTTTCAATTTTCTGACTTAATCTCGGAGGTCCTCAATGTGCAAAAAGTAAACAATTACAGATCACCTGTGTTGCTATTGTACGTCTTCTTCTCTAGAACATATGTCAAAGGATGAAAAAAAAATAATGGATTATATCTGACATTATCAAAGGTATTTTATCCAAAAGTATGTTGCAGATATTTTGATAATAGATTAAGTGCATGGAAATTAATTGATAAAAATGATCGTTTTTCATGAAATCTTTCACATCATGAGTGTGTGTATTTGTTCTGATTTTAAAAGCTCTTGAACAATGTGTCAGCGTTATTAAATTCTGTGAAACCAGTAGCAGCATATAATTATGTTCTGTGTTTACGAATAGTAGATCTTGGGGAGAGAATGGAAGTATCTTTAGACGAGTAGTAGATCTTAGGGAGAGAATGAAAGTATCTTTAGACGAGTAGTAGATCTTAGGGAGAGAATGAAAGTATCTTTAGACGAATAGTAGATCTTAGGGAGAAAATGGAAGTATCTTTAGACGAATAGTAGATCTTGGGGAGAGAATGGAAGTATCTTTAGAACAGCTTGTGGCCAGAGAAGGTGTTTTCGTTAGGATGATGCGAATGTTTTTCAAGACCACCTTCATGGAGTTGGAGAGATATCCGGTCACCCTGGTTGAGTGATAGGATGGCTGAGTTGGTGATGGTCTGTGTAGCCCCGTGGTGGTGATGGGAGTCCCCGTGTGCTGTCACCACCTCCTCCAAGTTCCTCACGAGTGTCACCCTGGGGAAAAGAGTCTGTTAGGCATTGTTCTTTTCTATCTGTATTTTATTAATTTATATTTTTACATGCATTGTTCTAGCAGTTTTAGTGATATGTAAAGTGGTTCATTCAAACCCCAAAAGTTAATAACAAAATTATGCAAAATTTAATCAGTAAAAGACAAAAGCGGTTATTCTTACATGACTCCACTTTAGATATTTGCAACGTTACTCAGTCAAGCCCCAATTAAAGATATAAATCAACAACAGTATGCAAAATTTGATTAATAATGACAATGAAGGTTAGTCTTACACGACGCCATTGTTGCCCAGTATGGAGAAGGTGAAGAAATATGCACCGGGACTTGGAGCAACGAAACACCCATGTAAGGCGTTCCATCCATTGCCAGAGTTGAGTAGAATATTCTGTAACACACCGACACAAGTGACGGAACTATAGTGTATCTTATAATAATATTTTTTTTCTTTATTCGAAAATGGACCAATTCACTTTTAAGTACTTTTTTTTTCTTTATTCGAAAATGGACCAATTCACTTTTAAGTACTATGACCTTGGACACTCATTTGTCATACATTCCATTGTTTGTATGTTTTAGAGAATTTGTCTTGGATTGCATTTCATTTATCGATAAAGCCAAGATGTATATGATGGAGTCAGTACCTTTTACCTTGAAAATGTGTTCAAAATAGTGATATGACTAAAGGCAACTCACCTCAAACTGCAGTGTTCTAGGAGAGAAGACGACTCCCCCCACACTGGCTCCCCCCACACTGAAGGCGACACCCTGGCTCTGCCTGAGAGGAGTTAAACACACTTAGAACAATTTCACAAAGACCTTAATTCTTTAACGACAACTGATGATATTTGCCATTTTTTTACACTGTCGTCAGACTGTTTCCTATGACAGAAGGAAGTATTATTGGAGTTCAAAACGTAAACACTATTTATAGTAATTCGTAAACAACAGTTCCCGTCTTGGAAAAAAACAATTATTTATATTCACAAATATTTATACATTATATTCATAGACTTATATTCACATGTTCCAGTAACGCTTGTTGTGCAGGAAAATGTAGAGAGCATTGCAATAGCCACACGTTATTTAATGTTATGAGGCAACAAAATTAGTTTTATTCTACTAGAAAAAGTTATGATGAATTAAATATCCTTTAATGTTGGAGATACAGTGTATATTTCACAATGTTGCCGCACAATGTTAATTTGTACATCAAGAACATTCATTTATCTAATAATTTGTAACTATAATTTCATCACAGTCAGGATATCATTGCTGCTAAGTTTGTTAAAGCTTATTTGATAATTTCACTTACAGTATAGTCAACGAAAGTGATTATATATTGAATGAAGTAGAAATTCAATATTACATGATTTACATTATTAAAAAAAAGACGAATTACTCGAACCATATTTATTGCGTAAAGATATAAACGTTTCTTAAGAATTCAAATATCGTTTCCTGAGACAACATACGAAAAACATGTCTGATGATTACCAGAATAAATAGAAAGTTTCATGAAATGCTTGATTAATGTAACGTGTCAGTGTCTGAACAAATACCTGCGTTTTGAGTGACTTCTCCTGATATTGTTGGTGGCGTGTCTGCGTCGTGGGACATGAATGGGAGAGAAGGATGGGTTTTTAATGGGTGTAGAACTGGCCATTGTGGGATAGTTGAGAATGGGATCGTTGAAATGTTTGTATATGGGTTTTATGGAGTGTCTCTTTTGTTGGAATTTGGCCATGTACATTTGGTCAGGCCTGTATCTGCTTCCAGTGTTGGGGTTGTAGTATGACCCTCTAATGGTCCGTGACCTGGGCCGATAATTATTATTATTACCAGCGTAAGGTTCCAAGGTTTCAAAGGGGTCATTCTCATTCATGAGGCTAGTGTCAGTCATGGGATCAAAGGGAATGGGGTAGTCAGACATAGGACCATCAGGAATGGGGTCAAATGGTATAGACTCATCAGGAACTCTGTCAAAAGAGTCAGTAATGGGCCTAGGATTCATAGGTGGCCCGGAATTGAATGGGGGTCCTTGGTCAAATTGTGGCCTGAAGTCTAATGGTGGCGTAGAATCAAGAACGGGCCCAGATTCAAAGGGGGACCAGGGGCCAGTAGATGGTCTAGAAATGAAAGGGAGCCTTGCATTCCAAATGGGTATTGCTTCCAAGGTTTGCCTTGCATCCATGGGGGGATTTGTATCCATCGGGGGTATTGCATCCATGGGAGGCATTTCATCCATAGGGGGCCTTGCATTCATAGGGGGCCTTGCATCCATGTGCCTGATACTGAGGGGGTTCCTCTGGATATCAGCGGGATTTATATCCATTGTGATAGGAACTACCATATGCATCTTGGGGGGATTCCTGATATCAAATGGAGGCCCGTTACTGTTAGGAGGCCACCTGATATCTGAGGAGGGACCGGCGTCCACGGGGGGCCTGACATCCATGGGGGGCCCAGCATCCATAGGGGGCCCAGCATCCATGGGGAGTCCAGCATCCATGGGGGGTCCAGCATCCATGGGGGGCCCAGCATCCATGGGGGGTCCAGCATCCATGGGGGAATTGATATCTAAGGGGGTCCTGGAAGCAAATGAAGGCCTGGGACGTATAAAATCACTTGGAAACCCAGAGTCATTCGGGGACCTCACGTTGATAGAGGAAGAAGACCTTTTGTCAGTTTTGGACACATAATCAACAGGGATGGGAGTGTTGTGTGAGGGGGACCTGGTCTTGAGGGGGGACTTTGAAACGTAGGAGGGCCTGGTTTCAAGTGGACGAGTGGAGGAATCTGGGGACTTGGTGGTGGAGGTGGAGGAGGACTTTGTGTTTGTAGTGGATCTAGAGTTGACGGTGGATTTCTTGTTGGCTGTAGATCTGAGGTTGATGGTAGACTTCTTATTGACCAGTGACTTCTTGTTGTTGTTTGTGGTGGTGGTTGATTTTTTGTTGGTTATAATATCTGGGCTGGAGGAAGATTTGGTGTTGATGGGGGACCTGGTGTTGATGGGGGACCTGGTGTTGACGGGGGACCTGGTGTTGACTGGAGACCTGACATTGATAGGGGGCCTGGTGTTGATGGGGGACCTGGTGTTGATGGGGGACCTGGTGTTGACGGGGGACCTGGTGTTGACTGGAGACCTGACATTGATAGGGGGCCTGGTGTTGATGGGGGACCTGGTGTTGATGGGGGACCTGGTGTTGACGGGGGACCTGGTGTTGACTGGAGACCTGACATTGATAGGGGGCCTGGTGTTGATGGGGGAACTGGGGTTGACTGGAGACCTGGTGTTGATGGGGGACCTGGTGTTGACTGGAGACCTGGTGTTGACTGGAGAAATGATGTTGATGGGGGAACTGGGGTTTACTGTAGACCTGGTGTTGACTGGAGATCTGACATTGATAGGGGACCTGGTGTTGACTGGAGACCTGGTGTTGACTGGAGACCTGGTGTTGACTAGAGACCTGGTGTTGACTGGAGACCTGGTGTTGACTGGAGACCTGGCATTGACTGGAGACCTGGTGTTGACTGGAGACCTGGTGTTGACTGGAGACCTGGTGTTGACTGGAGACCTGGTGTTGACTGGAGACCTGGCGTTGACTGGAGACCTGGTGTTGACTGGAGACCTGGCGTTGACTGGAGACCTGGTGTTGACTGGAGACCTGACATTGATAGGGGACCTGCTGTTAATGTGAGGTTTGGTGTTGACTGGAGACTTGGTGTTAATGTGAGGTTTGGTGTTAATGTGAGGTTTGGAGTTGACTGGAGATCTTTTTTGAGCAGAAGTCTTATTGTCGATGAAGGGTAACGAGTCGGAGGAGGAGCCGGTGTCTTTGGGGAAGAGACGTTTGACCTGAATCTGAGGCATGTTGTCGCCATTGAACTTTGTCTCCGTAAGTGGCATAGTGTCCAGGGGGAACATGGTATTACGAGAGGAAGGAGAAGATATTTGGTTGAAAGGGACTTGAGGGTGAATTTCCAGTGTTGAGGAGGGTGAGTTGGCCTGGCGATTCACACGACCGACGAAGAGATGAGGACCACCACCTTCTTCATAATGGTCCACAGCACATTGTCCCTTGTTGACGATCACTGCAGCTACTACCACAGCTGCTAGACTGGCCCAGGTCGCCATCTGTATAAAGTTGATATGCGATAAACAGACGATTTTAATGTGTTGCATGCATGTGTCTGTGATAAGTGATAAACAGGAAAGTAATGCCATAAAATATCTAGTATAATTACATTTAATTTGTCTACCATAATAACACAGTACTGTATTCATGAGTCATATGGTTTAGTTTAATATAATTTAACTTGAACCAATCTCATGGAAAGTGCAGAACAAGTAGAGTGGATAATATAGTTAGCATTTTTCCTTCATCATCCATTGTTTATCCTTCACTTTTTCATCAGACTCATATGAATTAGTTAATCAGTAGTCTTCTAATCTTATTCATATCTTCGTAAATCAGAGAACCGTGGGAAAGGTGGCAGGTGTGATCCTCTCTTATGTGAAGGTCCAGGAAGAAACAAAAGGTGATAGATAGCCTAACTGTGTGTATAGAAGAGATAACTCACCTTAGTCCTGCTACTGAGAGCGATGGCACTATACTGTGTGTGCTGGGAGGAGTGCTGGGTATTACAACAAATCTCCTTCCTTCCTTCCTTCCCTCTCACCCTCTTCCCCAAGTTTTGTTACATCTATAAACACTTGACCACCCACTGACTCACCCACCTATCTGTCGACACATGCACTCAGACTTGGGCAGGCTGGTCCTAACACACACACACACACACACACACACACACACACACACACACACACACACACACACACACATACACACACACACACACACACACACACAGACATACAGACACACAGACACACAGACACACACACACACACACACACACACACACACACACACACACACACACACACACACAGACACACACACAGACACAGACACAGACACAGACACACACACAGACACACACACGCACAAACATATTCTTGGTTGATGGTGAGAGACACAGAGCTCCGTGCCCCTATATGAAATCAATACTGTTTTCACACACATGGTGGAGGAGTGAGTGTAATGCCCAGTGACTGTGTTTACACACCCTGGACCCATGTGTGTTGATGGTCCCTTGCCACGCCACACACTGTCGTCCTCATCCTATATTCTGTAACCTATGACTCTGAGGTATAGAATTTCAACTGGTATAAATTTTTACCTTTATTTATCCTCGTGCTTCTTAGGAACTTTGGTGCAATATGATGATGCCATTCGTTGCTTCTGCTATAAGGAAGTAGTTTTTAATGTATTGTCTGAAGTTATATGGAATATATATTTTATTATGTAGAAGATTAGATTTTATGTATTTGTAAGACATCTTTGCTTTCAGCTCGTGCGCCGGAAGTTAACTGATGTCAGATAATGGTGTCATGGAATTACGAAATGAGCAAGTAAAATAGAATTAGGAAGCTTAATTGGAAATGAGGCAAATTAAGATTATTTGAAGCCAAGCAAAGACAACACCTGTGTGATGTGATGTGAGGTTGACGGGTGTACTGATGAATGATATGAATGAATGAATGAATGCCTTTTAAGGGGAGATTCACTTGTTGGTGAATCGGAAAGCCTCTGACTCCTCCAAACAATGCCAGGAAACAGACATCCTAGATAGTACTAATAGGGGATCTGATTCGTCCATGGCATCGTTTGGAGGAATTAGAGACCTTCCAATTCACCAACTTTAGAAATTCCCCTTAAATATATACTTTACGTAATATGACGAAAATGGAAGATTGTCAGAGAAGCAAGGTATTGTGCAGTACAAGGATAAGGATAATGGGATATAAAGGTTACAAGTACAGAGTGAAAGGTGATACAGCAATAGAGGATCAACCATGGAAGTAAAGAAGTTATTTTAGTTATAAGTTTTCTAGCGAACATAGATTTTTTTTTTTACTGATATGTGTGGAATTCTTAATATTTCTGCTTTTTGTATTCCTTTCTCATATCAGATACATTCGCTGGAAGGGAGGGTACGATTTTGTTTACGACAGTACAGTTATTAAAGACTTATTGTAATTATATTTTCTTATTTATTTTTTTATTCATTCATTTATTTTGGAAAGGACAGAGGTGTACAGTGACTCTATTTTAGGACATCTCCATTGCCATATATTTTTTTGTAAGTTGATATATCGTTTCGTAATCCTTTTTGTCTTGTGATGTGCAAGGGAATCTGTTGTGGACTATGGCAGCCGAGTTGAAATTTCGTCAGGGGGGAAATGTAAAGTTTCTGATGTACCAACCAAGTCGAACTGTGGGAAAATATCACGTCTCGTCTTACGGATGATTGAACTGTGAAGGTGTGAAGATTCAGTGTTGTTTTATGCTTCCACTTTGGACGAGAAAATTCACACGTATGCAAATGCGCGCACACACACACACACACACATACACACGCTCACACACACACACACACGCTCACACACACACACACACACACACACACACAGACACACACACACACGCTCTTTTACACGACGGCACACATATGAACGCACATAGAACACTTTAAAATTATTAACGAGATAATTCCTTTTTGGTATATTAGAGTGCCTTGGTTGCTCCAAAGTATGTCAGGAAACGGGACCAAAAGAGCAAAAACTAATGGTGTTCTGTTGCCTGGAATAGTTTGGAGGATTAAGTTGCTCCAGATTTACACCAACACAAAACTTACCCCTTAATGACGTGTATAATTATATATGCCAGTAATATTATTTATCCGTGAATTAATCCTATGTTGTGGACAAGTTTGTAACCCTGAGAATAATGTGTCAAGGGAGGTTTGGTAATATAGTCTCTCTTAACTCGTATTAAAATGTTTATAATTGTGTACAGCCTTATAATATAATGATGTTCGTGGAGTCAATAGGCATAAGTTTAATTCAGCTAATTACCTCAGGTCCAGCCTTGATAATTATGTAACTAACTCATTTACTATTATCCTCATATCGTTACTCAGTATTACATTATGGTGTACGGATGTGTAGTGGGTTGGCTACGTGTGTGTGTATGTGTTGATATAAGTGTACTGAAATAAAACGGCTACGGTAGTGTGTGTTATATTCATTTAAAATTACTAGTGTTTGTAATCTTTCACTTGTAATTCTACAGTCATGTATGTTTCTGAGTACACTAATGTTTGAAAAATTATTTCTGTGGATTATTGCATCCTTACTATAAATTATATGATCATTATGAGAGAAGTTTTACCACCAATATTATAGTGTATAAAGATGTTAATAACAAATATAGGTAAATATAAGTCCTGTATACCTCAGTCCTTTAGCAGATATTTCTTTCCTTCTTCAATTTAGTAACTCGTAACTTTATAGATTCAGACACGAACCAGACTGAGTATAGTTCATTTTTGCATATAAAACTCTATCTTCATGGATTTATGTATATACGTATGTACCGTATGCATGTTTATGTATACGTCAATGCGTTTGGAGTCACAAGTGAAAAATGTTTGATATTGTTGCAGTAGATGGTGATGTTTACCTTGTTGATAGTATTTTATCATACTTACTACGAGAGGAAAGCTGTCAAACGTTTACTAAAGGTATATCTATCGCATTGTGTGTTGTGCCTAGAGTATGTTTCTGTCGAGCCTAGAACTTATCTTATTATTATTATTATTATTATTATTATTATTATTATAGGATCTTATCACACTTACTAGGAGAAGAGAGCAGTCAAACATTTACTAAAGGTATATTTATATCTATTGCATTGTGTATTGAACCTACAAATTGTGTGTCGAGCCTAGAAATTATCTTATTATTATTATTATAGAATGTTATCACAATTACTAAGAGAGGAGAGCGGTCAAACATTTACTAAAGGTATATCTATAGCTTTGTATGTCGAGCCTATGTAGAAATTGGTGGGTCATATTCTTCCTTCTCTACATGAGTTTGCGTGCAAGTAGACTGAAAGAACCAGACAATCACACAAGCACCTCGCAAACTGTAAAAATTCCCAACTTGTCAGTGGCTTTCCCACTTCCGTGTTCGTGCCAAAGTTTTAGTTATGAAAAAAAAATTGCGCAGTCTTCTTGCTGAATATATTTTCTTCCTACTACTACTACTACTACCACCACGTTGGAGAGGTGTATAATATGGTGTCCGAGAGAGAGAAAGAGAGGGAGGGAGAGAGGAAGAGATAGATAGATTAATAGATAGATTGATAGATTTACAGATAGATGGATAGATAGATAGATAAATAGATAGATAAATAGATAGATAAATAGTTAGATTGGTAGATTGATTCATTGATTGATAGTTAGACAGATAAGCAGATAGATAGATAGATAGACAGATAAGCCGATAGATAGATAGATAGATAGGGTGTGAGAGAAAATTGTCGTTTGATTCATGTGATAGTTTGATGGATTCAGTAATTTGGAATCGGCCAACATTAAACGGAGAGTATACTTTTGGTACATTGGAGTGCCTTGATTCCTCCAAAGTATGCCAGGAAACAGAACCAGATTTACAAAAATATTGGGGGCTTGTTGCTGAGAATAATTTGGAGGAATCTTTATCTCCAAATATGTCAAACCTATAATACCCTATATCCTTAATAGCAACAAGTCTCGTCACCTATATATAGCAGAAAAATTACCACACCAACCAACACATCCTCCTCAGTCCTCTCTTTGCTCATAGGCTTCTTTCGACCCACAACCCCTAATTTCTGAAGCTATGGGAACACGAACCAATCCGAAAGGTAGACATACATTTTACCGAAGAAATGGAATTAGAAAATTGGAGATTATTCTGATGAATGATATGCAAACCTAAATACATTACTTTTCATGTTGGTGGGTTATGGGTGTTTCTCGTGTTATATAAATATCGTCTGGTGTTATTCCTGTGAGTAAATAGCAAATAATTATCAAGGTTTCATGGTTGGTTCGTATAATATGACTCAATCTGCATTACATTATGATTTTACAAAAAGAGAAGAATATAAAATAGAGATACAGGAATCGATGCATATAAAATAAAATAAAGACACACTGTAAAAATAATATCAGGAAGCCTCATGCATAGCAACACGTGGACATCTTTACTATTTTGTACAATATATATTATTACTGATGTCTATAGCAAGCCTCTGTCCCCTCGATGGTAATGGTGAGGACTGGCTGTGTGTGTAGTTGTGTATGTGTGTACTTGTGGTTGTGTGTGTAGTTATGTATGTGCGTAGTTTTGTGTATGTGTGTGTAGTTGTGTGTGCAGTTGTGTTGTGTGTGTGTGTGCAGTTGTGTATTTGTGTGTAGTTGTGTATTGTTGTGTGTGTAGTGCATGTATGTATTGGAGTGCGTGTGTGTATACTTTGGTGAAGCGTGTGTGTATATTATATAGTTTGGTGTAGTGAGTGTGTGTGTGTGTGTGCGTATAATATATATGTGTGTGTGTGTGTGTGTGTGTGGATGTGTGTGTATAATAGTGTGGTGTAGTGCTGTGATAATTAGGATGAACTTTGGAGCCGCAGTGATGAGGCTAATTATAACCCCCCTCCCCCTCCCCCCCCCCTCTACCCCCCTGCTACCCCCCTGCTACCCCCCCTACCCCCCCCCCCCCCTCCTGCTCCCCCCCCACACACGTAATGATGGAGGGACAGGGGTATTGATTTTGAATGTATGTACGTGTTTGTTTGTTTGTTTGTTTGCTTCGTTTGTTTACATTTGTCTGTATAATATATTTTTTTTTATTTTTTTTTGTTTGCCCATTAAAATTCTCTGTTTGTTTGTTTGTTTGTTCGCGTGTGTGTATGAGGAGTAGTTTTTGCTGACTTGTAATGTTTCGTTGTTTGCTTCTGTGTGTGTGTGTTTGTGTGTGTATATTTTCTTTGCTCAGATTGTTATGTTATTGGATCAGTTCGTTTTTTGTCTGTCTGTCTGTCTGTCTGTCTGTCTGAATGAGGCAGTGATATCTGAGAAAGTGAGGAAAATTAAGTTATATGATAAATGTAGTAGAAAACAAAGTAAACATGATAAAAAAAAGGTGAAACTGGAAGGACTGGAAAGAAGGGGTGGCTAAAAGTAGGAAACAGAGAAAGCAGGATAGAAAAAATCTGGAACTGAAAAGGACTGGAAAGAGTAGGAGGACTGTGGGTGTGGGAAGAAAATGGCTTAGACTAGGAGACAAAGTAAACAAGACAGAAAAAGCTGGAACTGGAAGGACTGGAAAAAAAAGAATAGCCAAGAATAGGAGACAAAGTAAACAGAATAAAAGAAGGTGAAACTGGAAGGACTGGAAAGGAGAGACCAAGAGGAGGAGACAAAGTAAACAGAATAAAAGGTGAAACTGGAAGGACTGGAAAGGAGAGACCAAGAGGAGGAAACAAAGTAAGCAGGATAAAAGAAGGTGAAACTGGAAGGACTGGAATGAAAGGATAGAAAAGAATAAGAGACAAAATGAACAGGATAGAAGAAGTGAAACTGGAAGGACTAGAAAGAAAGGATGGAAAAGAGTAAGAGACATAGTAAACAGGATAGAAGAAGGTGGAACTGAAAGGACTGGAAAGAAGAGAATAGCCAAGAGTAGGAGACAAAGTAAACAGGACAAAAGAAGGTGGAACTGGAAGGACTGGAAAGAAGGGGTGGCCAAGAGTAAGAGGACCGTGGGTGGGTGAAGTTGTGTAAAGTTGGTGGGAAGGGTTTGGTGAGTTTAGAGCCGGGTGGGATGTCTCTCCAGCATCACAATTGGCTGTCACCCTTCGTCCCTTGCAACCCCTCCCCCCTTGTTGTATCCTTTCCACAGTCACTCGGTTAATGTATCAGTCAGTCAGTCAGTCAGTCAGTCTATCTATTTATCACAGCCCCCCTCCCCTTTGTATCCTTTCCACAGTTACTCAATCAATGTATTAGTCAGTCAGTCAGTCAATCAGTCAGATGGTGAAGACTAGCAAGTATTAAGCTAAAGTGACTAGATGTGTAGGAGGTGGTTTTGTGTTGTGAACGCATAGAATTATTTAATTAATATCTATCATTTACCAGCAAGCAGTTTAATCCGAAAATTATTCAGTATTATCTTTCCTACTACATTTTGTACAAAAATTATAAACATGATAAATGAATGGAAATCATCCTGTTCCTCAATCCAGCTCATTCAAAACATCATCCATATATGAACAATTTCACATTATTATACACGTATGTATTGAGTTTATAAAAATAAGGGACAATGCTTATTTCTCTTTCAGTCCAGCTGTGTTCTCCTGATTGTAGTTATTAATATGTTTTTTTACGAATCCCATTGTAATCAACGCAAATGGACAATCAGGTTTAATGGATACATGATCGACTTATTACCAGGAAAAAAATTAATCGTTTCAGCATTAGTGGCCAAACCAGCATGAACAAAAAAGTGGTTGGTAAACTTGCATGGTGTGGTGGCCTCGCTGCATGGGTGGTACAGTAGCCTCCAAATATTTCGAGACACCACCTGCTTGAGTCTAGCAGGTAGTGTCTCGAAATTATTGGAGGCAACTGTACACAGGCAACACGGGGTAGGGAACACAAGATTCCACTTTGTTGTCTGGGAATTACTGTGTGGGTACAAATTGCAGCTGAGGAGTAACAGGACCTGAGTAGATAAACACCAAACAAAGCACGATATTTACTGACGACGTTTAGGGTGTGTGGTAATAGGGGGCAGGCTTGGGGAGGACTGGGGGGGGGGTGTGCGGGAATAGGTGGACAGGCTTGTGGTGTGTATGTGTAGAAAGCCTGTCCCCTATTTCTGCACCTCTCTAATCCCTCCCAAGCCTGTCCCCCTACTCCCGTACCCCCACAGACCCCCCCAACCTCTCCAAGCCTGTCCCCATATTCCTACACACCCTTAACTTTCTCTGCTGCATATTCAGAACGACGTAATGATATCGAGGTGAATGAAGTTGTATTCCTTATAGTATGTCCGTTCGTCGTGCCTCCATCAAGGCATTCCCTCGTTCCCATTTTCACTTACATGTTTGGGATAACTGTTTTAAGATTGACATATTTATCCCTCCTTCTTCCCCCTCCTCCTTCTCATTCTTCCTCCATTTCCCTCCTTCTCACCACGCCACCACCTCCTCCATCTCCTTCCTACATCTCCACCCAACTATTTCTCCCTTCTTTCTTTATTTCCTCCATCCTCTATCTTTCTCCTCCTCACAACTCCTACTCCTTCTCCTCATAACTCCTGCTCCTCCTTTCTCCTCCTCCTCTCTTCTCCTCCTCCCTTCTCCTCCTCCTTTCACCTCCTCCTCTCTTCTCCTCCTCCCTTCTCCTCCTCCTTTCTCCTCCTCCTTTCTCCTCCTCCCTTCTCCTCCTCCCTTCTTCATCTCCTCGTGGTTGACCAAAGGGTAGAGGTCCAGGCGTCTTCACACAGCTGTCCCACTCCTATTATCGGGACATCAATAGCTGGTCCACCTGTTGCCCAACCCTGCCTGCCTCCCTGCCTGTACCAGCTGTTGCACTCCCACCATCCCTCCACCAGCTGCTCAGACACACTACCAGAACCAGGACACAGTGACCCCCAGACATTTACCCCAAGTAACGTCTCCCTAACGCAAATGATCTAGACTTTACCCCCAAACTTTTCCCAAGTAACTCTCCCTAACGCAAATGATCTAGACTTTACCCCCAAACCTTTCCAAGTACACCTTCTCCAGGAAACAGAACCCAGTGACCCCAGCTCTTGCCCTAATACTTTCTTCCTTAAACAAATGATCTAGATTCGACCCTAGATTATTTCCAAGAACCTACTTCCTAAAACAATGATATATCTAGATTTGACCTTAAAACAATCACTTCACCCCTATCCCCCTCATCCTCCTCCAGCCCCTATCACTTTATCTCCCTACCCTTCTCATACTCCTCTATCCAATCACTCCACCCCACCCACCCCAACCCTTCTCCTTTCCTTCAACCTCGAGTTCTCATTACAGTTGATGGATCTGCTACGACCCTGTCACTCCCTCTCACCCTCTGTCTTGGTCAAAAGGCTCGTCTTCCCATTCCTCTCTCCACTGTCGAGGGTATCTATCTCATCTATTCTTTTATTTTTCTGTCCTTGCTCCTCCCATACCTTGATTTTTTTTCTTTTAGCCCTCCAACTACGATCAATAAAAATGTCCTGTTCTGAATCCTTCTTGGCTCGTCCTCCCATTCCTTTACTTTTTCCACTATCTAGGCTTAACTTCTATTTTAGTTTTTCTTCTTTTCCGTGGTCTCATCCTCAATTCTCCCCTGTGTTACCCTTCCACGTACTCGCGGCAAAAATAATCATCCTGCCCTCAACCCTGCTTACTCACCTTGAAACTCTTAAGGACCCTGTGAACGTGTATGAGAATGGGAGGTTTCTGATTCCTCCAAACTATGCCACGAAACACGGCCAGTCCTTCCATATAGGTGTGTGTGTTTCGTGGCATTATTTGAAGGACTCTTTTACCTTCAATTTTTTGACTACATCTTGGTTTCGGGAGCCATACGAAAAACATACTAATGATTCTGTTTTTATCGGCACAGTCAAGTCATCCGTGTCCTTTCCTTCTGATACGCGAGACTGTTTTCCAGGGTTCGTTTAAAGGGACGTGAGGGATAACAAAACCTTCTCTACTTTCTCCCCTTCACTTCAAAAATCACACACATAAAGTACATGTCTCCTCTCCTCTCCTCTCCCCCCCAACACACATATAATTTTACATTTATTTCGCATTCTTTCCCACACATATATATTTATCCTTCCCATATTAATTATTTTGTAATTATTCTATCACCCCCCCCCCCACACACACACACTCAAACATATTCCTCCCCCCCCCCCCCCTTCCTTTAATCACAGAGGCATAAATGAAACACTCTTCTTCATGATTAGTTTATGGGACAAATTCAATACCGTAGCAGTAGATAATAACTAACTCTGACCACCAGGGCCGTTTCCTCTCACACCTACAAGAGAACCAAAGGGGACATTATATACAGACATGGTATTAAAGGGAGGGTTATACATTCTTGGTACATTGGAGCTCATTGATTCATCCAAAGTATGTCAGGAAACAAGACCCAGATGCACAAAGATAGTGGTGTTCTGTTGCCTGGAATTGTTTGGAGGAATCAGTTGCTCCAGATTTAACAAAAGTGTATTATCCCCTTAATTAAGTAATTGCAATAAACAATGGCCGTAGTTTAAAAAATGGGGCTTACAGTTCAGTAGTGTTAAGAAATTATATTTATATACTAATTTTCGCCTTAATTGTTAAAGGATCCTTGCCTTAATATTAACTCACAGCAAGTCTTCTCTCACTATGAATCATCATTCATAGTGAGAGAAGACTGGCTGTGTGGAGCCTATTGTATGAGACAGAAAAATATAGCTACGAAAATAATAAATCTATCATAGCCACATACTCTTTCACGTAAATTATATATAGCCTTCAAACCAAGTAATGATGTGTGTCAGATAATAAATTTTCCTATTTCTTATGTGACTATAAAAATAACAATATTAACAGAGTTGCACTTGTATCACGTGCTTTGTCTTAAGATTCTAATACTTAAACTATAATGCTAAACAAAGGTACACTACTGGTAAGCTATAAAGATTTATGTTAGGTTAAATTAGGTTAGGTTAGGGTGAGATTGGTTGAGGTGGGTTGGCTTGAGTTGGGTTGGCTTGAGTTGGGTTAGGTTAGGTTGAGTTGGGTTAGGTTAAGTTAAGTTGAGTTAGGTTAGTTTAGGTTAGTTTGGGTTGGGTTAGCATATGTTTGGTTTGTTTAGGTTAGATTAAATTCGTTATGTTATGTTATAGAGTTGCAATCTGGTGTATTTTCTAAAACTCCATGGTACAGGTTAGTTTCTGGTAATGGACAAGATTGGTTTATTTCTTCCTGTATTAAAGAGCGTGTGTTTATAAAATATACACGTATATCTGAAACTAGGGCCACCATTACTACACTTCAACCATTACTTACGGAATGCAGGAATAAATTAATGTAACCTTTACCTCAAGTCCGATAGTGAAAATGTTCTCTTGGTAGAATGCATTATATTGTTCTCCTTTGTACACTACATTATTATCAGTTACAGTACATCTAAAAATTCTCACAAACATTGGAAATTTACGACACTGAAAAAAAAAAAAATATATTTTTAAAAAGACCTTTGAGCTGAGCATGTATGTATGTATGTACCCTAAAGTCCTCTGATACATTTTGCGTGTTAAGGGGATATTTTCTAGATAATAAATAGGAAGGCTAGTGATTTCTCCTAACAGTACCAGGAAACAGACAACGTTTTCTTGCTCAATGGTACCAATAGGGGATCTACTGTTTCGTGGCATGGTTTGGAGGAATCAGAGACCTTCCAATTCACCAACCAACAAGAGCAATGTCCCCCTAAATGAACAGTCTATTAATTTGTACAAGAACATTATGATGCTGATGATGTCTTTGGGGTCGTGTATATGCAAGGATGCTATAGGTCGGTCACTCATTCACTCACTCACTCTTCAGGCGTATGATGACTCTACTTTACACTCAATAGACCAAACTCGTGTGTGTCTCTGTCTTGTCCAATGGTGAAACATAATGAAAAATCCCCACCACAGTAACGTTCGTGCCCAGTAGGTTTAGTCCTCTACCCTATAATTTTTATTTTCACCAGATTTCACGACACGAGTTTTGTCTTTGATAGTACATGCAGTCCCTTCCTGTAGCCATCGTATACCAACAATCAGTCATCGCCACCATCTTTTATTTGTATTATGTATTATTTTCCTTACTTGTAAACGACCCTTGGTGAGGTAATGTTAGCAATGTCCCTCCTGAGTTTCGTTCTTTGTACACGAATCATTATCACTTCTCTCCCCGCCCCCCCCGAAAAAAAAAAAAAAAAAAAAAAAAAAAATATATATATATATATAAATGATTCAGTGTCCCTCTCTAACTTGTGTGAAATGAATTGACCCTCAGGTGTGAATCAACCCTTTATAACTCACTGGAACCCGACAAAAAATCCATAGAACTGAGAGTGCCACAGATATTATGAAACACCGATGACTGCTTGCTTTTATAAATGACTGCTTGCTTCTATAAATGACTGCTTGCTTCTATAGTACTCCATTTTGACTCAAGTGGCCAAGTGGAGGCTAATAATTCCTTCACCCCTTGCCGCAAAACAGATCAAACCCTTTAACTCAAGGTGATGGCCTGTTTCTTGACATAGACGAAAGGAATTAATATCCACAAATTAGCAGAATATTATTTTCCCTCTGACCACTTCCTTTCTCCCCTTTTCTCTTTCCATTTCCCTTTTCCCTTCTCCATATTCCTTCTCTCTTTTCTCCCCTTTTCCATTCACTCCTTTCTCTTCACTTCCATTCTCTCATTTCTCTTTCCACTTCCCTTCTCTCTTTTCTCCTATTTTATCTCCTCACTTTCCATTCTCTCGTTTCTCTCCTCACTTCCCAGTTCCCATTTTCTATCCCCACTTCTATTCTCCCTTTCCCCTCACCCACTTCCCTTTCCCATCACTTACTACTTCGAGATGAACCGTCTTTCTTCCAGTGAAAGAAGGCCTCTCGGGGTTTGCCTCTACCTATATCTAAACAAAAAATAATAATAATAATACAGGTACAATACTCATCCTTATCAAATTGCTCCTCGTGGATTTCATTATTAATTAATACTGAGATCAACTCTGTATTGGGTGGTTCCTTACGGTATGACTCTTGCAACTCAGATAAGACTTAATAAAGGACCTTGTGATCGTATAATTATGAGACTTGGTGGCTTCTGATTCCTCCTGACTATGCCACGAAACAAGCTCCTTCAATATATACTGTAGGTGGTGTTTCGTGACAATGTTTGAAGGGCTCACTAACCTCCAATTTTCTGACTACATCACAGGGTCTTTAGTGCACTCACTCCCTTGACTATCTTTCGTAAACATATGTAGGCTTTCACAATTATTACCTTTGTTATCATTAAGAAGATTCATTGTAAAATTATCATAAAGTAAACTGCCAGTGATTATAATTATCTAATATAGTTTTGCTCTTCCATTTCAGGATCACATTATACCTTTTCATACGGTGATTCCAATTTGCTTTTGCCATATTTTAATAATATAATAATAAGCACATTTAATTAACAACAACAACAACACAACAACATCATGAAACATCAACACATTACAAGGAAGCGATCAACACTTCCCTACATCACTCTATAATATACCTCTACTTCACACCAACCAACACAGTAGATAAAGTAATGGTAGATAAGTAGTAGATAGATAAGTAGTAGATATTTATTTTTAAAGGCACGGTTTTTTAATTTAATGTTCAGTGAGCTCTGATGTTTCCTATGCACTGTAGCTCGTTACTAGAAAAACATTTCAATATTCGATAATTTCCTAGGATCTTCAACTGATAAACTGAAATAAAAATGAATATAAACAAAAAATTACAACTTTCTTCTTTGGGTTTGTATAAGTTGATAGCAAGACACAAACTGATGTGTTCATATGCAACACCAAATATTTGCAGAAGGTCTATAACATATTGCATTGCACAGTATTAATACGTTTGTGTTTTGTTAGTACAGTTCAATTATAAAAAACAAAATATTCATAATTTTTTTTCAGTTTCAGCTACACATTCGTGAGCATAATTTCTGTCCACTTATAGCATAATAATATCCTTTAATTCATAAGATATTATCGCATGTTTTTGTTTGATTTCATATAATCTGCGAAATAAAATTAATACACATTAGTTTAACCCATCAAAGTACCACGTACCTTAATGCTGTAAAATTACGAATGACGGAGGAAGAACAGATGTAAATAATGTTCACGATTGTACACCTGTCAATAACTCCTGTAATTAGTACTCACTGTGGCACCTGAAGCAATAGTTAACTGAGCCATCTTAAAATTACACATCATGAATCGACATTACACAAAAAGTACAGCTGAAATCCTTATAAAGTAATACCAGTAACTATATTATTTTATTTGGCTACAGAGAGAGAGAAAGAGATAGTTTAATTTCACCGTTATAAAGCTTTGTATTTTAATCACGTAAAAAGAGTTAATTCTTGGTCACTTTATTAAGGACCCCTGTAATGTAATAAGAAAATTGGATGTTATTAAGTCCTTCAAACATTGCCACGAAACACACACACCTACATTAATTAAAGGAGCTTGTCTCGTGGCATAGTCAGGAGGAATTAGAAGGCACCACCAGGTCTTATTTATACGATTACAGGGTCCCTTAATAATGTAGGTAGGTAGGTAGCAGTTGAAGTATCTATCTATCTATATATATAAATCAGTGTATATATACGTTTGATTTTGTTCTATACACATTTGAATTTTAATAATTAAGGGGAGGTTTTATTATTGGTATATTGGAAGGCTACTGGTTCCTCCTAACTATATCAGAAAACAAACTAACTCAATGCTACTTTAATGAGGGAACTGTTTGGTGACATAGTTTGGAGGAATCACAACAGATCTTCCAATGCACCAACAAGATAATCTCCCCGTAATGTCGTGTAACCTAATCATATGTTTATTTTTCACTATTTTACTCTAAGTAGTCTAATCAAAGTGCAAGAATTCCATCTGCTAGGAACTGTACTGAAAAAAAATATATGAAACGCTAAAGGACACAACATTGCGACCTCCAAAACAGTGTTGATGACAGCAAAGGAAAATTATGCATAAAGAATAATATGTACTGAAGCTGTATTCAGATGCAATATACTTCGTCTATTTGTAACAGTACAGTATTGATTGAATGTATACTGGAAATAACAGCAAATGTGTATGGAAATGAACAATGTGGCTTGTATTGTCTTGGAAAGTAACTGTTGTTTGGATTCTCCGTATTACAAAGTACAACAAAATAGGGATGCAATTTTATGCTGGTTATGTTCCACTTCATAAATTCAATATAAAGTATAATATAATTGTAATTAAGAAAATGGCAATTTATTTTATTTACAGCAGCCTTTAACCAGCATATATAAGAATTTCCTGGCATTTATTGTCCTCCTTTTTAATAACATTATGTTTTGCAATGGACTGTAGGACTGTCATTGAACCGCTAATGAATAGAGATGAATAATTACAGTTGATGCATTGTTATTGTCATCACTCAGTCAGTTGTGCCTCAAAGCGTTTCACATACTAGTACAGCTATGGCTACTAACTTGTACAGAGGATGTGGCACGGTAATAATTCTCCTTATAATATCACAAGGAACCAGAGGCTGCAATATTGTCTGTCCACTTCTTCTTCCAGGCTTGACATTTATTCACGTCGGCTCATATTTTCATTCCTATTTCCTCTCTCCTTTTCTGGGATGATATTATCTCCTCTTGCCTCAAATCCCCCATCTTTCTTTTTCTGTATGTACACCCTTTACCCGCATAAAATATATATACATTTATCTGTATTACACACTTTTTACATTCTCGTTTTGTTAGGTAATAGAATAAGTTATGCTCATTTGTTTATGTTATCACAGTTTTTGTTTTTATGTTTGTCCAGACTTTCCTCCGGTTCTCTTTTTATATTTTCTCTCTTCTTTTCATATTTATTTTATCACACAATGATATCACGTTTCTCACTCACTTCATCTTTCTCCACTTTCTCTTTCACTCCATTTCTGAATCTTCCTCCACTCATACACTCGGTTGGCTCTCACTCACATCACCTTTATATTTTTATTTTTATTAACGCGTTATTTCTGTCCAATGTTGCAGCACCGGCAAAAAAAAAAAAAAAAAAAAAAAAAACGGAATAAGGGTCAACCTTTCTGAATGAGGGCTTACTAAGGGTGGAGAGTAAACCAATCGACTTCACCCTTAAATTAACTAACTGCCTCCTTATTTTTCAGACCCTGAATCATAATATTAATGGTTAAGAGGGGGAAGTTTTGTGATGTTTGTAAATCTCGAGTACCGTAACTGAATCCTCCAATCAATTCCAGGCAACAGAACACTTGTCAATTTTGCTCTTCTGGTCCTGTTTCCTAGATACTATGGAGGAATCAAGGGACTCCATTGTACCCACAAAACGAATTACCACCTTAGCTCAGAGCCCTAAGAATACCTTTTATGTACACTATACAACAACAACACACTATATATCACCATCAACATTACTCTTATCACCATCTTACTCCAAGTATTTTTTATCACTTTTTACAGACTTTAAATCATTCGTCTTTTTCTTCATTTCACCCACCTCATCTTTCCTCAATATCACCTCATCTTCTTTCTATAATTATTTACTTTTCCTACCCCTTCTACTTTCTCTTTTCTTTATCCCCCTCCTTCTCCTCTTTTCTTATAATTTTTCTTCTTTCAACTTTCTTTTTCTTGCTCCTCCTCCTTTCTTCTTCCCTCCTACTCCTACTCCTCGTTTTTTCTTCTACCTCCTCTTCTTCCTCTTTTCTTCTCCCTCCTCTTCCTCTTTTCTTCTCCCTCCTCTTCTTTCACTTTTCTTTTTCTTCCTCCTTTCTTCTTCCCTCCTACTCCTCCTCTTCTTCTTCCACCTTTCTTCTCCTACCCCATCCTTCTCTTCTTCATCTTTTCTACGTCTCCTCCTCTTCTCCGCCCCTCGCTATCTCCTGGCCAGCTTAATCTTCCTCTTACTCTTCTTGGGCTTGTCTGGGTCGACCTCTTTGACGGGATGGCCCAGGCTCATTTTACACTCGATCAGGTACGAAGCCAGAAGTGGTAGTCTCCATCTTCCTCTCACCTGTATACAGTCAACATACAGACACACACACACACACACACACATACACATACACATACACACACACGAGTACATACACACACACATACACACACACACACAAACACATACACATATACACACACACATATACACACACACACAAACACACACACGGGCGAAAAGAAGACATTTTTACAGTGTTACTTTATGAACCACGAGATAACTGACTCTATACTACAACCAAAGCGCTATTTTTGTAGCATAAAACTGAAATATTGGTATATTTTTTTATGACAAGAAAACAGCTGTATTTTTTTCATGAGACTCGCCAAAGGAATAACACCAAATGGTACTAAGAGACATTGGATAATAATTGGATAAGAGGCAGTACAGTGTTGGTAAATCTGGAGCAGCTGATTACTTAAAAAAAATCCCATGCAACACCCGACCATTGTTTTTGTTAATCTGTTCCTGTTTAATGGCATTTTTTGGAGGAATCAACAGTATAGTATCCCCTTAAAAGTTTGGAAGTTTAGATCGTGTCTGGGGTTTAAATTTGCACACAGTGTGAATTAAGGGACTCTGTGATATAGTGTAAAAATTGGAGGTATAAGAGTCATTTAAATATTGTCACGAAACACCACCTATATGGAAGAAGCGTGTTTCGTAGCATAGTCAGGAGGAATCGGAGGCCGCCAATTCTCATACACGATCACAGAGTCCTTAATAAGAGAAACAAAAGCGATATTCTTAGGGAGAAAGTTATGTAAAGGGAACCAACTTTCGTGTCAATATCTATAGTTTTGCTTTAGTCTCTTTGATTAAATTCTTGTTTTTTTCACCTCGATTACTATTATTATTATTATTATCATCATCATCATCATCATTATTATTCTTGTTACTATAATCATTGTTATTGTTACTATTATTATTATCATTAATATCATTATTATTATCATTATTATTTGAAAAGCATCATAAGAGAATATATATATATATATATATAACTTTGGTGACTGAGTGTGTGTACATAATGTGCTTACAAACATGCAGGAAGATGCGTTATTTAAGGGAAGAATATATTTTTGGAGGCTAATGAATGAAATCTCCCAAAATCATGTTACGAAACAGATCCCCTATAAGTAACATTGAGGTGATTTGTTTCCAGGGGTTTGGTTTGGAGGAATCAGGGACAGAGGTTCTCCCCTTAATGTGATAAAGTAAAGAAAATATAAAAGGAAATAAAGAGAAACACACAAACACACACTATGAAAGGAAATAAACACACACACACACAATAAAAGGAAACAAACACACACACAATAAAAGGAAATAAACACACACACACACACACACACACACACACACACACACACACACAAAATAACAGTGTACCAAACCAACCTTCAGAATAAAGGGAAGATATATTAAGGGGAAATTTTCTTGTTGGTCAATTGGAGGGCTACTGATTCCTCCTAACTATGCCAGAAAACATATGCCCTCAGTCGTACTAATAGGGGATCTGTTTCGTGGCACTACTTGGAGGAATCAGAGACCTTAAAAGAGTAGATAAAATGTCCCCATAAATAAATTTGAGTTATGGCCTTGGATTTATTTATTTATTTATTTTTTTTTTGGTAAGGGGGTCATAGAATTTTTGTACATTGGAGCTCTTGATTCCTCCAATGTATACTAGGCAACTGTACCAGGTAAATAAAAGATAATTCTTCCTTTATTTGGATAGTTTGGAGGAATCAGTTGTTGCTCCAGAGTTTAAAATTTCCCCTTAATTAAATTACCCGATGGTAACATGCACAAACATACCAACGAAAGAATCAGGCATATAAACAAACAGGTTAATTATGCAAACACGTATACACAAACAAATAATAAATATACAAACAATGATAAACAAACAGAATATGATGCAAACTGAAAATAATGCAAACACTGATAAACAAACAGGAAATGATGCAAACACGTATACACAAACAGAATATTATACAAACACGTATACACAAACAAAAAACTATACAAACAATGATAAACAAACAGGAAATAATTATAACATAACCCAGGCATGACAAACAACAAACATACAACATTAACACACAAACACACACACATACAACATTAACACACAAACACACACACACACACACACACACAACACAAACCATAGAACCATCAACGGCACAGACCAACGCTTGGAATAACAGATACTGGAATTAAATAATGCCAGATATAACTAATACACTTAATGGCAAATTCTAGAACTACTACTACTTGAACTACATAACATTTGACCTACTCAATACTAGAACTATTACTACAACTAATACTACAACTAATATTACAACTAATACTAGAACTAATACTACAACTAATACTAGAACTAATACTACAACTAATACTACAACTAATACTACAACTAATACTACAACTAATACTACAACTAATACTAGAACGAATACTACAACTAATACTACAACTAATACTAGAACGAATACAAAGACGAACACTAGAACAAATATACTAAAGCTAACACATTAAAAAAAAAAAAACACATACACTAAATACTATGACAAGTACAACCCATTTATTTTGAACCACCAGCAGCATTGACTAGAAGAAGAAGAAGAAATAACACTATGAAATGATTAGGGGTGCAGGGTGAGACAACAGGAACACCACTCTTGGACACATACCACTGCTCCACCCACCTGGGGTCTCGGAATCCCATACATGAGGAGTTTGAAGTAGCCGATCCCTGGAGGCACGATCACTAGGCGTACCTGATCGTCTGTCTCTTGTCGCCCCAACATGCCCTATAGGAAAACATAAGTTACGAGTTACCCAATTTGTATACTCGTAATTCATGTTATACTCATATTATCATTTTATGTTTCCATCTTTATCATCATATGCTCCAGTTATTACCTTTTGGCCACATTATTTTTATATGCTCCTATTCTCATCATCTCATGCTCCCTCTGTCCACCACCACATTTATGCTCCCCATACTCCTCCTCTTCATATACTCCAGTTTACACCTTCCCTCCTCACCTTTTTATGTTCTCTATCCTCTTCCTCCTCATATGCTCCAGTTCACACCTTCTCTCCACACCTTTTTATGCTCCGTATCCTCTTCCTCCTATGCTCCTTCTCTCTACACTTTTATGTTACATCTCCTCCTCCTCCTCCTCATATACCCCACGCACCACATATATAATTATATATGCTTCCCACCTTTATATATTTCTCCCCCACGACTAACCTTTTGCTCCAGGGCGGCTCCTTTGGCATCGAATACCTGGAACATCAGCATAACATCGAAGGCTTTCTCGAAGGTGAGGAGTTTCTTGCCTCCCCACGTCAGTATGATGGGCCCGGGTTGGTTGATGGGGTCGATGCCACACTCGTAGAGGCGTGGCGTCGGTCCCCAGGCAACGTCGTGTATGGGCCACGGCATTGGGTACCTCCGAGCCTGAAATTGTATATAGTAATGTTGTATCGGTTTTTGTCATTTCGTCGGGGAAGAAGAATTAAGAACAGGAGGTGGGAGAAGAACTAGAAGAGGAGGAGGAGGAAGAAGGAGCATGAAGATAAAGAACAAGTAGAAGAGGGGAAGGAAAGAGAAGAACAATCTGAGGAAGAGGAAAAAATAAAGGAAAAAAAACAAAGACGAGACAAAATGTGTTGGTTGACCTTTTCACACACACTGGGACGCATGACGAGATATAAAAACTACTGAGCTGACCTTTTCACAGACGAGGAGGAAGGACGCCACGTGGTTAAGGGCGCTACCCTCATCCTCCAGCAGTTCCTCCTTGCCCGCGTACACCTTGAGGATGAAGGTGTCGACGGCGGGGGCCAGGACGGTGAAGGAGCCCACAGCCCCTTCCTCCTTCATCGTACAGAACACCCACTGGTTTACGCACTCCTCTTCGCTCTAAGGGCAGCCAGACAAAACAGTTTTTTTTTTTTATCTTCAGAACGATATTGTTACACCTTTAGACAACTTGGAATACTAAACTTGTGGTATGTATAAGATTGTTTGCTGTTCCTTATTAAATGCTGTCATCTATCGCTTCATGTAAAGTTTAGAACATCCACTGATTTATGCACTCTCATCTTCGCTCTAAGGGCAATCAAAAGAGGACAAGGGTTTTTTATCTTTAGAAGGATACTGTGAAGCCTTTAGACAACTATGGATATTGTGGATGAATTAAAGTACTCCAATCTGCCACCAGTCTGACAGACCCTTTGTAGATGGTATCACTCTGGGACAGTCATGGTCAAAAGTCCTGCAACCTGGTAAATAAAAGCGAGCCATTTGTTTGAATCTTATAAAACAATATTGCAGAGACCAACACCTATTGTTTCGGATCATTTTTTTTCAAAGCCATCTCATTGGAAGGTGTTGCAGGACTATTGACCATGACTGTACAATGAACTTAACCCCTTACCATATCAATGAACATGAGTTGGCTTAGTATTCATTGATTTAATGTTCTAGAGTACGTGGAGTATTTGAAATTTATAACATTGGTATCACATCCGATGTAAGAAAACCTATGTGTGGCCTCATTGAGAAAATGGTACATTGTGTAGTCACGTATTAAACTATAAATGAAGATTATTATGAAAACCAGAATATATAGACTCGTGAAGGAATATATATTAAGGATTTTATATTCCTAGTAGGCAATGGATTAACACTCAAGGTCTGCATCACACACACACACACACACACACACACACACACACACACACACACACACACACACACACACACACACACACACACATACACACACACACACACACACACACACACATACACACACACACACACACACACACACACACACACACACCATACCTGATTAGCGGGGAAGAATTTGTACTTGAATCTGACGAGGGCTGAGGCGATCAGAGTAATCTCCGTTTGGTTATTGAACACGACTGGACAGGTGTTGGGTTTTCGGAGTCGCAGCCCCACTGACCAGAAGTCCGGCGTTACCTTCGGCAGGGCGTTGAAGTCCTCGAGGCTCAAGGGCGCCTGAAGGAGCTGCCATCTACCGGTCACATTGGAAGTTAGTTATATCATGAAATAGTAAGAAGTTAGTTAAATCACTGTATCATTCCTTAGCCATGATAAGACTAAAGATAAAAAAGCTGAGTGAGGAACGAAGGGTAGAGATGAATAATGATAAAGAAACTGAGTGAGGAACGAATGTGGGAGATGAATAATGATAAAAATAAACTGCATAAATGAGAGAGAAGATAATGTGATACGGACCTGTGGTATTGGAGCTCTGTGTTGTGGTAAGGGAAGTGGGTGTGAATCATCTGGTTGGGGTCTGTGAGGAAGTAGTGTTCCTGAGGGTGTGGGTTGAACCTCCCTTGGTGGTCTGTGTAACCTGGAAATAAAATAATATGGGAATGTATTATAGTGGGCTTCGGTGTGTGTGTAAAGTCATGGTCTAATGTACTGCAACCTGGTGAATAAAAGCGAGCTATTTGAGTTAATTTTATGAACCAAAATTGCACACACCAACAGCAATAGTTTCGGATAATTTTTCGAAGCCATCTCATTGGAAGGTGTTGCAGTACATTAGACCATGACTTTACAAGAGGAGTCATCGTGGGCCAGGCCAGGTGATGACGATGACCTCTACGATGCTTTCATTTAAGGTGTTATTATACCATTGATTAGCCTACGTATATTTTGTCACACCCCTTAAGAGAAGAATATCGATTTATAGATGTAATCAATCGGAGGACTTAGATGATCTTGAATAATATGAGTATGAAAAGTGTGTCAAGCAATGAAAGGAATAAACGTGTGCCTGACTTCAAGCACCATTTTTGCACTGTCTTGGTACCCACAGTCAGTCTTGCATTGCTTCTGCAGTCGATAATGATTTGCATAACAGATTCAGTGAGCATATCCTGACATTCATTCATTAATGCACTCCCTTCCCCCCCCCCCCCCCCATCCCCCCACCCTATGCAGCTGCACACACAGTTTCAGTCATACAGTTCGTTTCTTGTTTGGTATGTCCGATATGGCATGTATGTATGTATAGTATATGTTGGTGTGGTTTAAAATCAATTATGTTACCACTCCCAAGCATCATGTACAGTACTTATTTACTGTGCATTGTATCGTGTTGTATGTATATAATAATGATGTTTGAGAATTTATATCCGCGAGAGTATAATTATACAATGTAAATATCCTTGGACAGTCTTCAATATTAAATTATATATATGAGTAACTATTAATTTCTTATGTATCAGTCCACCGTCTTGCAGCACCGAATCATATGATATTATAATGCAGTTTATTTTGGCCAATTTGTTTACAAGTTGTCCGCAATACTGTCCTAACTGGTATTATTAATTGACCTGACCTCAGTGTAACTCTGTCTCTGCCTGTCTGTCTGTCTGTCTGTTTTTCTAATTCTGTCTGGTTGTCTTTTTCTGTCTGTCTGTCTCTTTCTGTCTGTCTGTGTCTCATTCTGTCTGTCTGTCCCTTTCTGTCTGTCTGTGTCTTTCTGTCTGTCTGTGTCTTTCTGTCTCTGTCTCTTTCTGTCTGTTTATCTTTGTCTTTGTGTCATTATATTTTCGTCTCCATTAAAATATCAGTTACTAAAAGATAATCCTTCTTGGACACTTTCACCGCGCACCTGAATAAAATATAATAATAATAATAATCAATGCTTCTACCGTTGTGATGAATGAAT
>JAWZYT010000652.1:70000-92500 GCA_034508575.1 Petrolisthes manimaculis | reverse complement strand
ATATACTGTATATAGGTATGGAACTGGGGTTGTTATTTTTAAGGACACTACTACAAAGTTAATTTACCTTGAAATTTATACGGTAGGTTTTGTGGTCGAGTTGAGGTTCAATTCACTCACACACACTTACATGCAAGCACTTAAAACAAAGCACTTAAAACACACACACCAAATTCAGTACACACACACACACGAACATCAAACACACACACACACACACACACTGACGAGCATTCACACGCACCAAAAACACACACACACACACACACACACAAACACACACTAAACCCACACACACTAAACCCACACACACACACACTAAACCCACACACACCAAACACACACACACACACACTAAACCCACACACGCACCAAACACACACACACACACACAAACACACACAAACACACACTAAATACACACACACACCAAACCCACACACACACACACACCAAACCCACACTGGCACTCAGACACTAACTAAGACTGAATGAAGCCTGAGTGAGTGAATGAATGGCTCTAATGATGCCACTTTAATTTCACAGGTCCAGTGAGTCTTTTTTAGGGCACTTGTCGGCTTTATGACCACTTACGGAACCTCGCTCGTCCACTCTTATTTATGACGTGCGTGGGTGTAGGTATATATGGGTTGGTGTGGGTAGGTATGGGTTGGTGTAGGTAGGTATGGGTTGGTGTAGGTAGGTATGGGTTGGTGTAGGTATATATGGGTTGGTGTAGGTAGGTATGGGTTGGTGTAGGTATATAGGGGTTGGTGTAAGTATGGGTTGGTGTAGGTATGGGTTGGTGTAGGTATGGGTTGGTGTAGGTATGGGTTGGTGTAGATATATATGGGTTAGTGTAGGTAGATATGGGTGTAGGTATGGGTTGGTGTAGGTATGGGTTAGTTTAGGTATGGGTTGGTGTAGGTAAATAGGGGTTGGTGTAGGTATGGGTTAGTGTAGGTATGGGTTGGTGTAGGTATGGGTTGGTGTAGGTATGGGTTGGTGTAGGTATGGGTTGGTGTAGGTATATATGGGTTAGTGTAGGTAGGTATGGGTGTAGGTAGGTATGGGTTGGTGAAGAGGTGAACGTATTTAATTAACGCTAATGAAAAACGGTGTTGTGTTAAAAGATAATTATAATATAGTCAGCATTGCCCGTTGCTTTATATATTCATCTAACTGATTTTAACGACCATATATAACAGCTCCCAAGCCTGTTCCCCTATTCCCGCACCCCCCCGCACCCCCCCAAGCCTGTCCCTTACTCCCGCATCCCCTTAACCCCCCTCCAAGCCTGTCCCTTACTCCCGCATCCCCTTAACCCCCCCAAGCCTGTTCCCCTATTCCCGCACCCCCCCGCACCCCCCCAAGCCTGTTCCCCTATTCCAGCACCCCCCCCCAAACCCCCTGCACCCCCAAGCCTGTCCCCTACCCCCGCTCCTCCTTAATAACGGTGTCGTGTGGTTGGAAGGTTAGAACAATAATAAATTCATAGTGTAGATGTGGTCTCCTGGGCTACGGATTCTAAGGGATACTGTGCAGTCGGCGGCAGAAGTCGATCGTGTCGCCACAGTATGGAAATAATATAAGATTCACACCCTCGTAAAATGAAACCCAGAGTAGGTTATTAATTTACCCCCTGGATATTGTAATTCTGTATGTTGGTGTTGATTGTGTTGGTTAGGTGGTTATGATTTATGTTATCCTTAAGGGGAGAGTATACTTTGGTACATTTGAGTGCCTTGATTCCTCCAAAGTATGCCAGGAAACAGTACCAGATTAACCAAAATAATAGATTCCTGTTGCTGGGAATAGTTTGAAGGAATCATTATCTCTAAAACTGTCAATACTAAACCCTTCCCTTAAAGAAACGCTAAATGAGGAGACACAATATTTGACCCTGTCTGTACAGTATAATTATATTGTGTTGTATGCTTCCTTTTCCTACATAATTATCTTCTTACTTGCCTGTCTCTTTCCTTGCCTATCTCTTTACCTGTCAGCCAGCACTACCTTCTAGCCTGCCTGTCTTCCTCCTTTCCTTACCTGCCTACCTTGCATTCTTGTCTGCCGGTCTTCCTCCTTTCCTTACCTGCCTACCTTGCATTCTTGTCTGCCTGCCTGCCTTGCCTCCTGGTATGCCTGGTTTCTTGTCTGCCTTCTTCCTTGCCTGTCGTCTTCCTTGCCTACCTGCCTTAATTCCTCCCTGTCTGCCTCCTTCCCACCTCCTTCCTTCCTTCTTCTCTCCTTCCCATCTACTTCCTTCCTTCCCTATCTCCCTCCCACCCACTTCCTTCCTTCCCTATCTCCCTCCCATCTACTTCCTTCCTTCCCTATCTCCCTCCCATCTACTTCTTTCCCTCCCTATCTCCCTCCCATCTACTTTCTCCCTCCATACTTATTTTCCTTTCTTAGGCCCAGAAGCCAAGGGTACAGTGATGATAAATAAATATATATATTTTTTCTATCAGCAACTTAGTGTCAAGGTTTGAAGAAGTGCACGAAAAAAAAAACTAACTACAATATTTTTTCTTAGCAATGAAGTGTTTATATTATATTACATTATTAAAGCCGTAGTGTCATTTCTGCCTAGAGCATAATATATTTTAAGTCTCGGAAAATGGGTCACGGAATTTCAAGTCGATTTTCTGTCTTATATAAACTTACTGTGCTAAAAACAATGCACCTTCAGTATACCGAGCTAATGTGTATTTTGTTATAGTTTGTGGGGAATTATAAGCCGAATATTTGCTGGCAAAATCATAGGCCCTTCTCTTTCTTTTAAGTCATTGTGGCTTGTAGGGGGATAATAGAATGTTGGTTATAAATCTGGAGCAAGCAACTGATTCCTTCAAACTATTCTAAGCAACAGAACACCATTTTTTGTATTAATTTGGTCCTGTTTATTGGCGGCATAATTTGGAGGAATCAAGACACTATAATGTAAGAAAAGTATACAGTCTTACCCACTTAGTTAATCTATCAGAGACATAGAGGTAGATATACATTGGGTTTCAGACATATACTGCAGCCACGATCGATTTATCATTTCTCT
The DNA here is from genome assembly GCA_034508575.1 of Petrolisthes manimaculis. Taxonomy (NCBI): domain Eukaryota; kingdom Metazoa; phylum Arthropoda; class Malacostraca; order Decapoda; family Porcellanidae; genus Petrolisthes; species Petrolisthes manimaculis. The sequence goes on along the minus strand of JAWZYT010000652.1, from coordinate 89,442 downwards.
CGAGGTTTGAGATGCTACTGACCTGATATTCTCGGTGACCCAACGGAAGAGGACCCGGAGTTTGTCGAGGTCATCAGTGGCCGCCTCACACAGGTACCGTACCAGATTCGTTGTGTCCGTCGTTACCTGAGGGAGGAGGGAGGAGGCGAAGACGGTCAGGAGGAGGAGGAGGGCGAGGAGGAGTAGGAGTAGGAGTAGGAGTATGAATATAGTAGTAGTAGTAGTAGTAATAGTAGTAGCAGTAGTAGGAAGAGGAGCACGAGGAGTAGTAGTAGTAGTAGGAGGAGGAGTAGTAGTAGTAGTAGGAGGAGGAGCAAGAGGAGGAATAGGATAGGAGAAGAAGGAAGAGAAGTGGTCTGTGTATTACAAAACTATCAGTGGGTTACATGCAGGAGTGTGTAGGTTGGCTGTATTGCATGTGCGGATTATCTCATCACATTACAAAATTAATCAAGTGGCGTTATAATTTTTTTTTTTTTTTTGAAAAAGTAAAAAAAAAAAAATAATAATAATTTGTAAGACTCGGTAACTCTCCAATATCACCCCCACCCCACCCAGCTGCTCACCTCGTCTGGGGTTGTGAGAACATGGACATCAAGATCGGTAAAGTCGACGCCTGCCATGAGCTGGGCCTTGGTGCTGGTGGGGGGACGGGCTGCAAACTGGGGAGCCTCGTCAGTCAAGATGTCATTGTCTGTCTGAACACTCACGTCCACCTGTGAGTTGGTAGGCACACACGACACAAGCCATGTACTGTATTATTATACGTATTTATAAAGGGAAGATTAATTTTGTCCACCAACACTATGCATAAGATAATTATATATAGGTGTTTATGATTTTCTATGCGCACATACACACATACACACACAAGACTTATGGACAGAGGTGAGTACGTTCTGCGATTATAAACTACACGAAGAAAGACTTATAGAATAAATCCCTAGAAAGAAAAAAATACGTATGCATGAAGAAAAAATGAGAAGTCCTTACCATTAACCTTCGTATTCGGTGAGTACGTGTATGTGCTTGGTGTGATTCCGTGGCCATGATATTCTCAGACCCGAGTTCTTGTAGCCTTGACCATCTCTCAGCCGCTGTGCATCGATCCCTCAGCTCCTCTTTACCGTTGAAGGGCAGACTGAGTGGGGGTTGTTGCTGCTGCTGAGACGTGTGTGTGGGGCTGGACTGCAGGGAGGCGACGACGACTTTTTTGCATGGGAGTACCTCGACAATCTGAGGGGGTCGACGCGGTAGGGCTGACCCGAGACCCGACGTGGAGGGACCAGAAGAGGCGTCTGAATGTAGTACTTCCTCGATCTCCTCACTCAGACTGCCATGCCAGGGATTACAACGACAATAACAACACATGGTTTATTAAAAGGGTAGTTTTTTTTTGTGTGTGTGTGTGAATTGGAGCATAATTATGTATCCCTCTGAACTATAAATATTCATTAATGGGGTCGTCTTTGTGTGTATGAATTGGAGTCTGCGTTTCCCCTTGCACTATAGAATAAAACGAATCCCTTTTTCGTTTACTCGTGTGGCAGGTGAGCATTCCACCGATGTCTACAAGTACAATTACGTTTTTCTGAAGGGGTTTATAGATTAACTGACTTTAGCCTTTATCATAAATAAGCTACTATCCGTGATCAGTCGAATTAGGGCTTCGAACGATGTTACAGCCAATCATACACGATGTATTGATGTAGTAAGAAAATTGATAAAGGTTGAGAACTGTAGTCTCAATTAGATTGATGTAGTAAGAAAAGTGGAGGTTTGTGAGTCCTTTAAATAATGCCACGAAACACCACCTATATTGAAGGAGCTAGTTGTTGTTGTTGTTGTTGTTGAAGTTCCTCAAGCTGTATGAAGGAGCTAGTTTCGTGGCATAGTCAGGAGGAATCAGAAGTCACAAAGTCTCATATAGAAATAAAGGGTCCTAAAAGGCAATACCAGTACTGCTCAAAATATACAAATGAATGAAGCCATAAGAATCGCCTTTCACCAGTCTTTCAATAAATTATAACCAAATTGATTGTGAATATATGAAAGGAAGGAGGGAGAACGTTCATAAAAGCACTACCCATTAACCTCACCAAAGAAAATCCGTCTATATGTCAGCGGTAGTAAGTGTGCAAAGTGTACATTGTACAGTCTTTAGCCAAAAGTTAGCACTCAATCTTTCTTCAAATCCGATACCAAATTATAAAACGACTTTAAACAACTTCAAAACAACTGCACTAACTAATTATACAACTAACTATATAACTAAGTACCTTATCAAACAAATAAAATGTTCGACAAGACTTATAAAAAACATTTTGGATCGTGACTGTGCCGTATAAAAGACGAACGAATCAAGGCAGGCAAGCAGGCAGGCAGGCAGGGCGACGTGGCAAGTTTATAGATATTGTGGTATTGATCTACAATTATTGCTTCAAGGACCTCGATAGAATAACATCTGTCCAGACCATCGATGTATCATTCACTATACTCCATATGTTGGTGGTGGTGGTGGCAATGGTTGATGTCATGTGGTAGTTAGTATTCATGTTTCTGGTAGGTGTGGTGGTAGTAGTGGTAGTGATCGTGTTTCTGGTAGGTGTGGTAGTACTGTTAGTATTCGTGTATCTGATGGGTGTAGTGGTAGTGGGGTAGTAGTGTTAGTGATCGTGTTTCTGGTGGCTGTAGTGGTATGGGAGTGGTCGGTAGTGGTTGCTATTTGTGGGGGGTAGTATGGTGGTAGTGGTTGCTGAGTATGGTAAGAGTAGAGAGGTGGTGGTGGTTACTGGATATGGTAGTAGTGGGGTGGGGTAGTGGTTGCTGTGTGTGGTGGTAGTTGGATGGTAGTTATTTTTTATGATGATGATGATAGTGGTTGGGACCTGAACCTAAATTAACAAGACATTATGGTTTTCTTAGTGTCCAGAAACATAAACAAAAGCATTGTATGTATAAATATAACTAAGTATATTCATTAATACATTTAAGCGAGAGAGCAAGTTCTTAATTTAGTAAGCAAGTTAATTAGAGTCCATTTGTACAATTATAATTACAAGACGCGGGATAAATATATAATAATTCCGAGCACCAACCTTCTTCAGTAAGCAAGTTAGATTTAGTACATTTTTAATTACGAGACGCGGGAAATAGATAAAATAATAATAATAATAATATTTCTGAGCAGCAACTCACCTTGATGACGGGGCACGTATAGGTGAAGGAGGCAACACTATGGGCATCAGGTAGGGCGCCTCCGTCTGCGTCGATACAGAGGTCGTGGTGGTCTCCGTCTGTGTCTCCTTGTCTACAGTCTGACCAGAAAAATATGTCTTATTATGATCCATTTAATTCCCTCGCGAAAAAAAAAGACAACAACATATACAGTAATATTTTTGATGCCATTTTTTTTTTGTGTACCCTCGAAAATAAAAGGTTAAAGTGCCCCATCTTTATTTTTCATATATATATATATATATATATATATATATATATATATATATATATATATATATATATATATATATATATATATATATATATATATATATATATATATATATATATATTTTTTTTTTTTGGAGGGGGTTCATTTTATAACCTTGTGAAAAAATGCAACACTTTCATGGAGAGAGATGGCTTCGAAAAATGATCAGAAACTATAGCTGTTGATCTCTGCAATATTGGTTCATAAGATTCACTCAAACGACTCGCTCTTTTATTCACCAGGTTGCAGGACATTTGAGCATGACTGTACAACCTGAGTGACTAACCTTTATGGTGATGTGGGTGGACGGGCGAGGGGCGTGGGTCATAAGGGGGAAGTAGCGGTAGTCCGTCTGAACGAAGGCATCCTTACGGTTCAGTTCTGTCGGGGAGAGGAAGAGACGATGGAAAATTATTTGATTAACCACACACACGTAAACACACACACATACACTCACAGTAAGCACACACACGTAAACACACACAATTATACTCACAGTAACTACACACACGTAAACACACACACATACACTCACAGTAAACACACACACGTAAGCACACACACAATTATACTCACAGTAACCACACACACGAGTGGACTGTATGTATACGCTTTCCTCACGGGTCATACTCACGGAAATGCGTAGGATTGGGCGGTAGGGTCTGTGTTTCCCTGTCCTCCTTGTTACTCAGGTCCCAATCCAGCTCCTCCTCCGTCACCGCCTCCGTCTGCACGCCCACCTCCATCATCACCGCCCATGACACCTACACACATCGCCAACAAATCATAAATCATTAACTTTCTTCAGGTTATACATTGCATATAAAGCTTTATAGGTAACCTGGAAAACTAACTGGAATATAATCATGAAACACAACGAACCATGAAAGAAAATGGTTATAGGAGCATACTTTAATTTAGAAGGTTATTAATATGTTGTCTGTGAATTACAGAGAGAAGAGAGTTTCTATAGGAGCATGATAATATTATACTTTAATTTAGGAGTTTATAAATATGTTGTCTGTGAATTGAAGAAGAAGAGTTGTTATAGGATAAGTAAAGTGTATGTAAGGAGAGTGATAAATATGGTGTATGTAAGGAGAGTGATAAGTATGGTGTATGTAAGGAGAGTGATAAGTATGGTGTATGTAAGGAGAGTGATAAGTATAGTGTATGTAGGTGAGTGATAAGTATGGTGTATGTAGGTGAAAGAGATGTGTGGAGTATATGTGTGAGGAGCGGAAGAAATAGGTGGAGTATGTGTGCATGGGAGGGATAAGTGGATGGAAAGAGGGATAGGTGAAAATACATGTGGAAGGGAGGGATAGGTGCAAATACATGTGGAAGGGTATATGGATATGTGGAGTACGAGTATAAGTGTGGGTGACAGGAATAATATGATATGTAGTCAATGAATGTGAGGCCTATAATCATCTATACCCATCCCTCACCTCATTTAGTATTAACACAAAGTCAATCTCATTATGTATATTGCTTAGTGCTCTTCCAAGGCTCTCTATAGCACCACTCTAAGGACCCTGTGATCGTGTTTGAGACTTGATGGCTTCTGCTTCATCCCGACTATGCCACGAAACAACCTCCTTCAATCTAGTTGGTGTTTCGTGGCAATATTTGAAGGATTCGCTTACCTTCAATTTTCTTACGATATCACAGGGGTCCCTCAACCGTACGTGTCATATTATTTTAGCTCTTCATTGGAAAGATTTGATTCTCTTCATTTCTCTTTATGTTTCTTCACCACTCTCAGTTATTCCGGCTTTCTTATCTATTTTTCCTCTCTGCTCTGTTTCTTCTTGAACTGCATCTCCCTCTTTTCGTTTTCCCTGCCTCCCTTCGTTTTTGTTTACTCATTTCCCTCGCAATAGCTGGTTCATCCTCATTTCCTCGTCGCCTGCTTTCCTTTCTTACCTACCCATCTTAATTCTGGCAACTCAAGGTCAGCTAATATGTGTGTGTGTGTGTGTGTGTGTGTGTGTGTGTGTGTGTGTGTGTGTGTGTGTGTGTATTTTTTTTTTACTTTTGTTGGTGTAAGCAACTCTGATAATTTTGCATGTATATATGTGTGTGTATTTCTTTGTGCATGTGTAGGAAGCTCTATAAATTTTGCATGAGTGTGTACGTGTGTGTGTGACTGTGTGTGTGTGTGTGTGTGTGTGCTATAATTTGTGTACATATGCTACCTAGTGCCTGTGTGTGTTGCTGTACATAATGACTCTACTATGTACCAGGGGTTGCATGCAAATGAGTCTATTTTGTTGGCACTCATGGTTGGTTTGCACGGTTGGATGATTATGATAAGTGTTTTATGCCTTTATATTACCTACGATTACTTGCGTTTGTGTTAAAGGAAAATATGCCCTTTTATTTTCCACACCTGAACCTGACCTGAACAGACCTGACATACATTTCCTTACCTATACTTTACCTAACCTAAACTAACTGGCTTGATTTTATCTAACCTAGCCTAACCTGACCTATCATATTCTAACATAACCTAAATTAACCAAACTTATCCTATCCTAACATAGCATAACCAAACATAACCTAAGATAACCAAACGTAACCTAACCTAACCAAAAATAACCTAACCTAAACTAACGTAAACTATATGAGGACATGGATGCATAGGAAATAAATATATACCAGCTCACGACTGTACCTAATCATTCATTTATTACGAGGCCATTCTCAAACAGACGAACGGTACTTTTAAGGTAATCATTTATGCATAGACAACACACGTAATCCCCCGACACCACGCTATATACTACTTGGTATTTCACGTCCCCTTGGCCTACTTTTTGTTCCTGGCTGCGTGGGGTCGGTCGAATGCTGCTCTCTTAAATAAGGGACCCCGTGATGTCGCCGCCAGAAAATTGGAGGTAAACGAGTCCTTTATATACTGCCACGAAACACCACCTATAGATGGAAGGAGCGTGTTTCGTTGCACGGTCATTAGGAATCAGAAGCCTTCAATTCTCATACACGATCACAGGGTCCTTATCCCGTCCACCAGAGCCTCGCAAAAGCAATATAGATCCTGGGAATTATGAGTAAAAATCGAGCGAGAAATTTGGTCTCGTACACCAAGTAAATAAACCACGTAGGCTATCGGGGATCTTCATAACATTGACCCCATTTATATATTTTGTTTGTATGAATATCCGTGGTGTTAACGATGGCTTGGTGCCGATACGATGGCTTTGTAGTGTGCCTATGGAGTGATCGTATCGTCAATAAACACCAAGGTGAATGTTTATGCATATAAGGCCCATAGTGTAGTGCTATAGTGAGTTTCTAGAGAGGGGTGAATTAAGGAAGGGAAGGGAAGGGACAAGTGCTCGTGACTGTACATACATATGGACATACAATAAAGGGGAGATGTTGATAATGATGGATGAATGTGATTACTGGGCTTATCATACATTTAGGTAGGTAGGGTGTGTGTATATATATAGGCCATGGAGGGAGTTACTGAGTGGTTGTAGGACATGTAGGAACGATCACTTACATCTGAGAATCAATTTGAAAGGCCTGTGTCACAGAACCTATTTTATCTCAGCATTTGTATGTAATTTACTTGACTTATTCATTGAAGTTACTCTCAGATGATATGCTGACGAGTTTTGCACGTATTCTTCTAATGATTTTAAAGAGGAGCTACAACAGTACAGTGTTTGTTAATCTGGAACAACTGACTCCTCAAAAACTATTCCAAGCAACAAGCCACTATTATTATTTTTGTTAATCTCGTCCAGTTTCCTAGCCTATTTTCGAGGAATCAAGGGACTCTAATGTACCAAAAGTATATTATCTCCATGATAACAAACTGATTACCTTGTTAAATGATAACACGAAGGAAATCTCGGGGCTGTAAAGTATTTTAATTAAAACTCATAATAAAAAATTTCATGTTCGTAGGATTTTACATGTTGGAAGAATAGGAATTTAATTGTGCTTTTTTTTATGTATGGTAGTCGTAATAGTAGTGTGTATGACAACAATAATGATAAAAATAACTATAATATCAATAACAATAATAAAAATACCGACAATAATAATAGTATTAACGACTAATAACAGCACTAAGGAAAATAATAATAACAATAACAATAATAATAAATAATAACAATAACAATAATTAATAACCACACTAATAAAAATAATAATAATAACAATAATAAAAATAATAAAATAAGAGCAAGCCCCACTCAGTTAGGAAACAGTGACCGAGCCAGACCCAAACAGATTAACAATAAATTATCCCAAAGCTCCACTGATCCCCGAGTAATGGTGCTATTGGCTGTATTGAGCCGATTTTTACCACCACACAGGCTTAATATCATTTATTTATTTAGGTTTCTTTTTTTTTTTAACCCTCTCACTTATAATTGTGCCCGGTTAATTTGGGTATCTGCTCTAGGGGTCGAATGGAAGGGTGCTTTGTAATTTGTTCCCACACAAATACAATGTAAATATTTTATCATCACTCATTTTGTGTGTTATGTACTGTACAGTCGTGGTCAAAAATAATCATCCATATACTGTAAGGATAACTCACTTAAGAGTTTGACAGCTTTCCTCTGTTCCCTCAGCTGATAAACTTTGCACTAAATAGGTTAAGTACGGTACCACCTTTTTTAATTTACTACAAGCAGCTACACACTACTGAAAACAAGGACGTCTCATTGTGAACGTGAAAACAAGGACGTCTCATTGTGAACGTGAAAACAAGGACGTCTCATTGTGAACGTGAACACATTAGACAGCAGATTGTTTGAGTTACTCACATGTGGAGGATTATTTTTGTCCCCGACTGTACGTGTGTTTTGTTAGGGTCTTGGTGTGTTGTGGTGTACAGTCACGAGCACTATTAAATATACAGCTTTGGTTGAGTCTTTGAACAATCCAATTCACCCACGAACTAATTCCAGTGGAGATCTGATTGTGTGTTTATTTACTGTCTCTAGGTATTCGAAGTACACCTGAATACCTACTAGTGGTCGTGACTGTACGTTTTAATTACCTATTCTTTTTTATTTAATTAAGGTGACACAGTGACCCTTTGGGATACCATCAACATTTAGATTTTGTAAAGAAAAGTTATAACGCCTGACCGATGATATTGTGTTCATTTTATAATATTATTTTTCTTGTCTTATAAAAATTCATTAATAGGAACACTAAAGCGAAAATATTTACTGTGTCTTAGTAAACTATACATGACAACATAACATTTTCTTAACATACTATATAACTGGGAATGATCATGATAATTTATTTTCCAACTCCGTACATCAATGATCATAATAATTAACTACTTCGGACTTCTGTAAAAAAAAAAATATATATATTCTTGTTTGCATTCTAAAGGTAAGGGAGTGTACGTGGAGGTCAGCAATAACTCTTAATTATTGAATGTGGGTTGTGACGTTTGGCAAGAGTGAGTGATAATTATTTTAGGGTTTCGAGGTAAATTTGTGTACGAATGGTTTTTGTCAGGTGTTGAATTTTTGGTGCATATTTTTCTTTCCTTCTTTTTAAAGGTTCAGTCGCGTCAACTAATTTCCCAGTGCATCCTCTACCTCTACTTCTTCTACTCTGCCTCTTCTTTCTATTCCTATTTTCCGACTTCTATCTTCCTTCCTTTTATCCCAAACTTCTTTCTATTTCTCTTCCGTTAATTTCTCACATTCATACTTCCTCCCTCCCTCCCTACCTGAATCCTTCAATCCCTATCTCTATCCTTCCATCCCTACCAATATCCTTCCATCCCTTCCAACATCCTTCCATCCCTACCAACATCCTTCCATCCCTACCAACATCCTTACATCCCTACCAACATCCTTCCATCCCTTCCAACATCCTTCCATCCCTACCAACACCCTTCCATCCCTACCTCAATCCTTCAATCCCTGCCAACACCCTTCCATCCCTACCAACATCCTTCCATCCCTACCTCAATCCTTCAATCCCTGCCAACACCCTTCCATCCCTACCTCAATCCTTCAATCCCTGCCAACACCCTTCCATCCCTACCAACATCTTTACATCCCTACCAACATCCTTACATCCATACCAACACCCTTCCATCCCTACCAACATCCTTACATCCCTACCAACATCCTTACATCCCTACCAACATCCTAACATCCATACCAACAACCTTACATCCCTACCAACATCCTAACATCCATACCAACATCCTTACATCCCTACCAGAATCCTTACATCCCTACCTATTCTCACATTCATAGTGTCATATCTTCTCTCTCATTCAACTTGTAACCTTCCATCCCTACATTTTTTTTTCTCTCTCTCTCTTCTTCCTGACCTTCAGAAATGAATGAATGAATCCTTTATGTCTCTCATTATTCTTTTATATGTCAACTTCAGCCAAAGAGTTATATGGGAAAATATTTATGATGACATGAGAGTTTTAATGATTTTTTTTTTTCCCTCGTTACACTTTGACCATTTTCGGAAACTCAAGGAGATGGTAATGTGTCGGCAAGTCTGGAGCAACTGATTCCTCCAAATATTCAAAGCAATAGACGACCATTATATTTATTAAATCTAGTCAGTCCTGTTTTCTGGCATACTTTGGAGGAATCAAGGCACTCCAACGCTCCCGAAGTATACTACCTCCTTATCTAATAGGCATGACGGAAAAAAAATAAAAAATAAAAAATAAGCTTGTTGTGATTTCTTTAATCGTGTATTGCCCCACCTGGTGAATCTTCTGTCATACTGCTGGTGGTGTTGTTGTATCATCGGCAGAAGGGGACGAGGAGGAGGAGGAGGAAGAGGAGGAGGAGGAGGAGGAGGTGTGGACGTGGCAGACAAAACAACTACAACAATTGGTGTCGGTTTAATGTTTACACTTTTCTTTTGTCGTCTCTGATTATCACTCGTCGTTGTGTCACTTTTTTATTTATTTATTTGTATTTTTTTGTCTCGTAGTTCTATTGAGGATGCAAAGTAAGGGTTTCTATTTTATCTGATGCATCGTATGTTATTTCTATTCTTATTCTTTGCTGTTAGAAGAGTATTATTAGATATTATATTATATTTATTATTATATATATATATTTCTTTCTTTCATGTGAGTGTAGGTATAAAATGAAACTGTATTATTTTGAACTGTATTCACGACTCGATTTGCGACTGCAAACGTAAATGTTGGCAAGGTTGGAGAGAGTGTAAATTTATTATGGCTGGGGGAAAGACAGCAGACAGCAGACAGGATGACAGTAAGGAGAAAAGTGTAGGGAAGGAGAGAGTCTGAGAAGAATAGAGATAGATGAAGTTGTAGAGAAAGCGTATGGAGAGAGATTAATTAAGGGAAGATGGTAGGGAGAGAAAACATAAGGGGAAAGAACTGATATGGAGAAAGAGATTGAAAGATATAATGGCCAGAAAGTAGGTAGGTAGGAAGTGATGTATGATAAAGATGAATGAATGAAATGATAAAAATAGAAGAATGAAAGGAAGTAACTGTTTAAGAGAGAGAGAGAGAGAGAGAGAGAGAGAGAGAGAGAGAGAGATGTGTGTGAGGGGTGGAGAGAATAATAGTCTAAGTTGGAGTAAACGCCTGTGTGTGTGAGTGAGAGAGAATGAGAGAGTGGGAGTGTGTACTAGCAGTGCCCACACCACGATAGTAACTGTTGCTAGAGTATATACTGTACACACCACACTACTCTACTCACCACCACCACACACCCTCCCTCCTTCTCACTCTACCACACACCCTCCCTCCCTCCCTCCTTCTCACTCTACCACACACCCTCCCTCCCTCCTTCTCACTCTACCACACACCCTCACTCCCTCCTTCTCACTCTACCACACACCCTCCCTCCCTCCCTCCTTCTCACTCTACCACACACCCTCCCTACCCTCCCTCCTTCTCATTCTACCACACTCCCTCCCTACCCCTCTACCTACCCCTCTCCTTACCCCTCTCCCTACCCCTCTCCCTACCCCTCTCCCTCCCCACACCACCCTCCCTACCCCTCTACATACCCCTCTCCCTACCCTTCTCCCTCCCCACACCACTCTCCCTACCCCTCTCCCTACCCCTCTCCCTACCCCTCTCCCTACCCTTCTCCCTACCCCTCTCCCCATACCACCCAACCCTTCTCCCGCACACCACCCTACCCCTCTCACCTACAATCTTTACCCTCCCTCCCCACACCACTCTCCCTACCTCTCTCCCCACCCCTCTCCCTACCCGTCTCCCCATGCCACCCAACCCTTCTCCCCCACTCTCTCCCACGTACAGTACAATAGGTCCCCACGACACACACCTCTCCTCCCCTATTCTGAAAAGTTAATGCTCAAGGGAATAGTAGTTGGAGCCCCTTGATTCCTCCAAAGCATGGTAGTAAACAGGACACATCAGATTAACAAACAAAAAAGTGAAAAAAAAGCAGATTCCTGTTGCTTGAAATAGGTTGGAGGAATCATTTTGCTCCTGATTTGCCAACACTAAATCAATCTTACTACCCATATAATATAGCCTATACAATACACCCTTCACTCTATTCAGTCATATGTATTGGAAGTTGAATAGGTCTCATTACTTTAAGGGGATAGTATTCTTTTGGTAGCTATAAAATATGTGTAGAAGCATGATTGATTATTTAGATGTGGTCAATTTTTTTTTTTTTTTTTTTTTTTTTTTTTTTTTACACTTTCATCCCTGTATTGCTTTGAATGGGTAGCTATAAAAAAAATAGCTAGCTGGGTCAAGGCTCTTTTCTTATGTATGCCGCCAGAAAATATATTGGTATTTTTATATATAATGATACAGGCACGTTTATTTTGATATTATAACTTATTTGCATTTAATTGTCCAAATCGTGATCTAGACAGTGCAAAATTTGACTCCTTATTATGATGATGCAAGTAAAGTTATTTATTCATTATCATTTTACTTAATTTTCTTATTCATTGTTATTTATTTTCGTATTTTATTATCCAGTACTTGACCAAAACAGTGCAACATTTGACACCTTTTATAACAATACAAGTACATTTTATTTATCTATATATATTTTTAAAACATTATCATTCATTTATTTATTCTTTATTTAATTATCCAGTATTTGACCAAAACAATATAAAAGTTGACGTCATTAATAATAATACACTTACATTTATCGAATCATTACTATATATTATTTTGAATTTACACTTATATATATTGAATCATTATTATTTATCATTATTGTATTTGATTATCCAGTATACTTACTTGACCAAAAGAATGTTAAAGTTGACATATTTTCTAGCAATAATTTTAAATTTATTCAATCATTATCTTTTATTATTTTGTATTTCATCATCAACATCTTCTTTAGTAATACTCATATTTATTCTATCATTATCATTTATTATTTTGTATTTGATTATCCAGTACAGTATACTTGACCTAGACAGTACATATATTATATATTATGTTTGTATTTTATTATCCAGTACAGTATACTTGACCTAGACAGTCCATTTATTATTTATTATTTTGTATTTGATTATCCAGTACAGTATACTTGACCTAGACAGTACATTTATTATTTATTATGTTTGTATTTGATTATCCAGTACAGTATATACTTGACCTAGAGAGTACAACAGCAGCATAGGTAGCAGTAGTAGTAACCTTGTAACGAGTATATATTTAAAGTGAGTGAAGCTCTGGCTGGCTGGCTGGTTGGTTGGCCTCGTGGTGCGTGTCAAGCCAAGGTTCTGAAGTGTAGTGAGTGACGGATCGAAAGGCCATTAAAAATTCTGTGGCAAGTGTGTGTGTGTGAGAGAGAGAGAGAGAGAGAGAGAGAGAGAGAGAGAGAGAGAGAGAGAGAGAGAGATCATTACCATATCGTGTGTGTGAAATGTCATCTATCATACTGTACACTGACTGATATTAAAATGTATTGTATTGTATGGATGGAATTTTTGTATTTTGTGTTTTGTATTTATTTGTATGGGTGGTATTTTTTTTTTTATGTATGGGTTGTATGTTTGTATTTTGTATTTATTGCATGGGTGGTATTTTTGTATTTTGTATTTTGTGTTTTGTATTTATTTATATGGGTGGCATTTTTGTATTTTGTTTTGTATTTATTGTATGGGTGGTATTTTTGTGTTTTGTATTTATTTATATGAGTGGTATTTTTGTATTGTTTTGAATTTATTGTATGGGTGGTATTTTTGTGTTTTGTATTTATTTATATGAGTGGTATTTTTGTATTGTGTTTTGAATTTATAGTATGGGTGGTATCTTTTAATTAAGTAAGGGAATAATTCGCTATTGTTACATTGCGTGTATAATAACAGGTATATGCACGGTTATGTATACTTGTGGGTTTGTGTATCATAACAACAATATATGCACTGTAATTTAAATTCTTGTGGGTTTGAGAATCATAACAGTATATGAACGGTAATGTACGTGTGGGTTTGCGTATAATAACAGTATTTTGACTGTTATATACTTGTGAGTTTGTATATCATAACTAATAGTATATGCACGGTGATGTACAGTTGCCAAAAAAGATATTGCAACAAATCTTGATAGAACTTTAACCCTAGTAATATCCACAACTATATGTATGGACTATATATAATCATGTATAACAGAAGTAAATATACATATCCTTCTTTAATACATACTTATAATCCCTATAAACAATTATGGACATAAATATATTTAATGTTGTATCAATAGTTGTCGCAATACCTTTTTTGGCAACTGTACAGCCACAATCAAATATCCACGGACACTTTCCTTCCATCGTGGTAAATATCTTGGTAAGAAAGAACAACACGTGTATGATTTTGCAGCACCTCTTGACAATAATTGATTGAGGGGGTTGAGTTGACGTAAGGTGTTGTTGTATGGTGATATTTTGACATGGTAATAATTATTTTACACTATGGAAGGAAAGCGTCGGTGGTTAATTGATTGTGGCTGTACCTGCTTGTGGGCTTGTGGGTTTGCGTGACTATAAATCTCTGCGTTTGAAAGGAAATTTGTCTAAGCATAAATTTGCACTCTGTCTGCTTTGCGTTTGTGTGTAAAGTTTTGTGTGAATGGTTGTGGGTTCATAGTACCATACAGTTCATTATTGTATTGTTAAATTGGGTATACACGTGTGGCATTTTTTTTCTCTCCGCTATAGATATGCGTGAAGGTATTTTGTATGTTTTGCCTACCTGAGAGTGATGTGTTTGTGTTGTTATATAAATATTATGCACACTTTCTCTCTCTCTCTCTCACACAGGGTAATATATACAGTATATATATATATATACATCGAAAGATAGTTGAATTTATATGGAATTAGAGTGAAAAATAAACACAGAGAGAGTGAGAGAAAGTTTTGAACTGTATATTTCCCCAAGTTTGTGATATACACCAATAATACAACAAATGGCCCTCATCCGGCCACGGAAGGAATGGCCGCTAAATTGACACTCTCAGGTTCGTTACTTAGGATTCGGTCATCGAAACGGTTCCCAGTGAATGAGGTGACGGAACTTCATACAACTCAAAAAATACAAAAAGAGAGAAAAAATAATTATAATAATAATAATTATAATAACAATATTAATAATAATAATAGTTATAATAACAATATTAATAATAATAATAATTATAATGATATTAATAATAAATAAAACTATGTAGGAATAATGAAAATAGGAATATGGAGAGTACGAAAAAAAAAATATGAACGAAAGAATATGCAAACTAAAGAAAATAGGAATAAAGAAAATACTCTGACCCGGAATTGTAGCCACGTGGAGTTCGTATCGATATTTTGGTCACTGAATTAATCTAAGTGTAAATATTTCTCTCAGTATTATTTGATGTTATTTTGTACAGTCACGACAGTTTTTTTTTTTTTTTTTTTTTTTTTTTTTTTTTTTTTTAGCTCTGAACAGTCCAAATCACCAACGAAGATTTAACTGTGCATTTATTTTTTTGTTAAATTGATTAGAACCCTTGGTAATCGATTCGTATTCTTTTATATTGTATTATTTATTTATTCATTTTATTTATTGTTATTTTTCAGTCACTGCAAATTAACTCGACTTTTGATGTTTACAGAGTTATATTTACATGGTTAAATGGTTTGGCCAGATAGTAGTCTAGATTGCTATAAACTACCATGGTCTTGGTTTTGGCAAGTCATGGATAATGAAAAAAAATAAACACTAACATAATTATAATTTTCTGCAAGAAGTTAGTCTATACTCAAAATAATAATAATAATATATGAAAACGTGAGAACATGAGTGCAATTGTTTTTAGTTATCCATATGTGTATTGAAACTTATGTCCACGACTGTACGGTATGTATATGTACAGACACAATCAAATAATCCACCGACACCTTCCTTCCATCGTAGTAAATATCTTGGTAATAAAGAACAACACGTGTATGATTTTGCAGCGCCTCATAATAATAATTGAGGGGGTTGAGTTGACGTAAGGTGTTGTAAGATTATAGTTTGATATGATACTGATTTATTTGCAAAGTGGAAGGAAGGTGTTGGTGGATATTTGATTGTGGTTGTATTGTGGCTGTACCCTAACACTCACTCAACCCAACCCCCATAACCAACACTATCAAGGAGCAACACCATATATTATCATCATTCACCAATCACTGTCATTATCTGGCACTACTCAAACACACATACACACACACCACTCACATACACCTCCACACCTCACACACACACCTCCACACCTAACACACACTTCCACACCTCACACACACATATGCACACACACCTTACTCACATCTCTACACCTCACGCACACACACACACACACACACACACACACCTCTACATCTCACACCCCACACTTCCCCCCTCCTTTACCATACCCCTTCCCATCACCCACCTCTTCGATCCTTTGCACATGTTCTATAAAATATTGTACAAGTTAGTGCTGAAATTTAACAAAGAAAATGATGCATATGTTTGTAGAAAACGAATATTGTTGTGTTTTTATGGGTAAATTCTATATATTGTCAGAAACGCAGCATTCATTGTTTTTCCTGAAGGGGATTATTAATTTTTGGTATATGAGAGCGCCTTGATTCCTCCAAAATTTGCCAGGGAACGGGACGAAATGAACAAAAATAAAGATATCGTGATCCTTTTTTAAATCGTCTGGAGGAATCATGCAGTGGCTCCAGACAAGAACAAATATATATAACCCCAACAAAACCTTTATGGCGTTAGGAGGGAAGTTTCAATATATTCCATGTACAGGCTACTCAAAATTGGAGATAAAGGAGAGAGAGAGAGCCCATCCCCTCCCTATACCTTTATGGCATTGACGGTTTTGGTGCCTAACCTAACCCAACCCAACCCAACTTAACTTAACCCAACCAACCTTTATAGCGTTGACGGTGTTGATGCCTAACCTAACCTAACCCAACCTAATATAACCCAACCCAACCTAACCTAACCCAACCCAACCAACCTTTATGGCGTTGACCGTCTTCGTGCCTAACCTAACCTAACCTAACCTAACCTAATCCTACCTAACCTAACCTAACCTTACCTTTATGGCATTGACGGTCTTGGTGCCTTTGGTCCATGGGAAGACTCGAGAGCCCTTCGAGACCTTGTTGGAGTTTTGGGTGTTGTTGTGGTGGTTGGAGAAGGTGGCGTTCCAGGCCTGTACGGGGCCGCCCCCTACTGGATCACTCGGGGCCCCCAGTACCGACACCACCATCCCCAAGGGGCCCCCATCGTGTGGGGTACGGGGATAGTTGCTTAGCATAGTACCCATCATACCCATGCCTGAAAAAAAGAGAAAAGATGATGGTTAGTATTGCATTCATTTATCTATCTATTAATAGTTTTTTTATCTATCTATTTATCTGTTTAATTTGGGGGGAGGGGCTGACTGTAAAAGCTTTAAGACAAATCATACCCATGCCTGGAAAAAGAGACAGAAAAAGAAGAGGGTTAGTGTTATTTTATTTATCTATTTATATAAGTGAAAATAGTTCTAATGCTAGAATAATTACTGCGTCGTAAATCGGTGGAGACCTTGGGAATTGTGCATGCATGTGTGTGTGCGTGTGTGTGGGAATGGGTGCATGTGTGTGCATGTGTGGAATGGGTACATGTGTGTGCGTGTGTGGAATGGGTACATGTGTGTGCGTGTGTGGGACAGGTGGTGAGTGTGTGTGTAATGAGGTGTGTGTTTTGAGGTACTAGATTTGTTTGTTACCCATAAAAGTATTCATCACACACACACACACACACACACACACACACACACACACACACACACTCAAGAGAAGGTGGCGGCGAATGACTACAAATCCAACTCCTACAGAAAGCGTGTACCAAAGTTCCCAGAGCCATCGATTGTCAGGTATCCTCATCACAGACACGCAGGCTTACCTAATGTATTTGTAGAGCTTATATAGTATGAGTGAGTGACCAGGAATGCACCACACACACACACACACACACACACACACACACACACACACACACACACACACACACACTCTCTGATGACGCCTGGCCAACATAGTGTCAGGCAAGGTTTGGTGGCTTTCCTGACAGCATTATACAGTATAGCCTATATATATATATATATATATATATATATATATATATATATATATATATATATATATATATATATATATATATATATATATATATATATATATATATATATATATATATATATATATATATATTTTTTTTTTTTTTCTCCTTGTCATTATACCATAGATTACATTGATGGTCAGGGTTGGTGTAAGGGGTAATGTGGAAAAGCTGTGTCCTATTTTTTTTTTCTTTTTATCAATTTATCTATTTATCTATTTATTTATTTATTTATATATATATTTATTCATTTATTTATTTATGTGTTTATTTATTTTGTTAAAAGAGGGATAGTTTTGAAGTGAGTTGAGTTGGTGCTCCTGATTTCTCCACTCGATATTACAAAATTCAGTGGACCCCGAGTAGTGTATATTTCATGAGGTACAAAATAATCTGTTTCTGGGTGTACTTTGTTGGAATCTGTAGCCCTTCAATTCAGCCACGACAGACGACCTTCTTAACATTCCTCATACTTTCAATATGGTACTACTTTTCCTCCTCCTCCTCTACTCCTATTCCTTTCTCCTTTTTCCCCACAATCTTTCTATTTACATTCTTTTTTTTTTCTCCTACTGTATTCTTCTTTTCCTCCTTCTCCTCCTCCTATTCACTCCTATTCCTTCCTCCTTCTCCCTTTCAATTTTCCTACTCCTTTTCCTCCACAGTCCTTCTCCTCCTCCTTCAAAAGCTTTCCTACTCGTCGTACCTCCTCCTTCCTCCTCCATAGTCCTCCTCCTCCTCCTTCACAGTCCTCCTTCACAGTCCTTCTTCTCCTCTTCTTCATATCCTCCTCCTCATCCTCCTCCTCTTACTCCTTCCTCCTTCACAGTCCTCCACAATCCTTTCCTTTTCCTTCTTCTCCTCCATAGGATAGTCCTACTACTTCATCCTCCTTCACAGTCCTCCACTATCCTCTTTCTCCTTCTCCTCCTCCACACTCTTCTTTCTTCTCCTCCTACTCCTCGACTTTCTCCTCCTCCCCTTCAATTCTCCTCCTCCAAAGTCCTCCTATACTCCTCGTCTTTCTCCTCCTCCTCCTCCAAAGTCCTCCTATACTCCTCGTCTTTCTCCTCCTCCTCCTCCAAAGTCCTCCTATACTCCTCGTCTTTCTCCTCCTCCTCCTCCAAAGTCCTCCTATACTCCTCGTCTTTCTCCTCCTCCTCCTCCCCTCTTGCCTGAACAACCCAGGTATGTAAGGAATGAGCTGACACGCCTTATTCTCTCTATTATGAAAACATGCTGGCAGGAATGACTACTGCAGTACCATTCCTTACTC